>JALGBA010002042.1:0-171649 GCA_023970755.1 Azemiops feae
TCCGGGAGAAATATAAACCAGCTGTTTATTGTTAAAAAGTTTAAAACAATAAAAACAATTATTTACAATATTAAAACAACTTAGCTTTCACTGGTCCCCTGCCAGCGTCCTCAGAGTGAAGTTTTGGGGTGGAGATTACTTTTATAAACCTTGCTAGCCTAATTGCTTACTCATTGACCGTGTGATAGGGCCATCCGTCCTGGCTGACTGTAATTGCCTTAATTGTCCCGCCTCCTCTTTTTTGCACTCCAGTTCTCCAACCTTCCTCCCTCCCATCCTTGTCAATCCCCTCCTTCCTGGCGCTGCTGCCGTTGGCATGCTTTCCAGCCGCTCCCCCGTACTCGTTCTGGGCCTTACATCCAGATCCGGTGTCTTAGATGCCTTTCCATTGCTGCTCCCCTCCTTTCCATCCCGTTTGTCTGCCCGTTGTTCCTGTCTTCCACTGTCTATCCCTATTAGTCCTATTTCCTCCGATTTCCTTCCATGCTTGGATGTGCGTGCGCACAGCCGTATCCTGTCCCTCTGCCTCGTCTGCCTACGATCAGCTGGGCTGTCTGCCGGCTCACTCCTGAATTCACCCCCTCTCATCCTTGCAGATCCTATCCTTCCTAATGTTGTTACCGTTGGTGCGTTTGCCAACTGCCTCCCCTTCCCCCCCCTTCTTATCCCTTTGAACCATCCGCTGTACTTGCCTTCCATTATCTATCCCCCTGGGTCCTATTTCTTCCAATCTTTCTACATGCCTGGGTGTGCGCACGCACAGCCGCATCCTGTCCTTCTGCCTCATCTGCCTACGCTCAGCTGAGCCACCTGCTGCCTCGCCCTCTCCCCTCCTTACCGATCTTATCCTTCCTGATGTCATTGCTCTTGATGCGCCTTCCACCCCTACCCCCATACGCGTTTTGGGTCGTACAGCTAGGTCCGGCATCCTCGATGCCTTCTCATTCCCGCCCCCTTCCTGTTGGTATTGGTCTACCCGTTTGTCTAACTTTCCACCATCTGTCCCTGCTGGCCCCATTTCTTCTAGTTTCCCTTTACGCAAGGGTGTGCACCCGCACAGCCGCGTCCTATTCCTCCAACTCGTCTGCCTTTGGTCAGCCGGGCTGCCTGCTGACTCACTCCCGGATTCACTCCCTCTCATCCTTACCAACCCTATCTTTCCTAACTCCCCTGCCATTGGTGTATCTCCCAACCGCCCCCCCGTGACCGTTCTGGGCCGCACGTCCAGATCTGGCACCATCGGTGATTCTCCATCACTGCCCTCCCCCTTTTTGTCCCGCAACCACATTCGTTCATCTGGATCATCTCTCCTCTCCTCCTTTTTACGGACCATGTTGTTTATCTCCAATCGTCGTTCTTCCTCCTCCTTGGTTCCAGCGGCTCATCGTGGATCCAATTCCCTTTCCATACAATGATTGTCTTCTTTAATTCTGCCCCTTGCAAACACCGTCCACATCCTGGCTTGTTCCTCATATGCTTTTAATGTCTGGTATGCCGGGGGCAATTCTACGTGTCAGTTAGGAGGCGGGACAATTAAGGCAATTACGGTCAGCCAGGACGGATGGCCCTATCACACGGTCGATGAGTAAGCAATTAGGCTAGCAAGGTTTATAAAAGTAATCTCCACCCCAAAACTTCACTCTGAGGACGCTGGCAGGGGACCAGCGAAAGCTAAGTTGTTTTAATATTGTAAATAGTTGTTTTTATTGTTTTAAACTTTTTAACGATAAACAGCTGGTTTATATTTCTCCCGGAGATCGAGGACTGTGTCATTGAACAGATATGCCCGGGATTCATATTTTTGCAGTCATCAAAGACACACACACACACATGTGTGTGTGTGTGTGTAGGTCATTGGTAATTCGGGTTTTCTCCCATGTAAAATTGGAAGTGTCTTGGCGACGTTTCGACGAAGTCCCATTCGTCATCTTCAGGCTGGCGTCTTTGGCTTCATGCTTCTAGGATCAATGTGTGATCGCAGCTGTTTCTTCCTTTTAACTGCCAGTGGGGGTATGAACTGATTGGGTGGGAGCTTGGCTGTGTTCTGATTGGGTGGAGGTGTGTTCTGATTGGTTAGGGGCTTGGCTGTGCTCTGATTGGATGGGGGTTGGCTGTGCTCTGATTGGATGGGGGTGTGTTCTGTTTGGGTGGGGGCTTTGTTGTGCTCGGATTAGTCTGAGTTGCAGGGGGATTTGAGATGGAGAGCTGCATTGCTGTTGTTTGGCTTCGCGTTCGTGGTCATGCCATATCATCAAGGTGGGTGTCAGTTTGCTTCATGTATGGATTGGAGGGGTTTGAAATGGCTAATGATGCAGCTGTGGTCTGGTTTCTGGTCGTGCCTCATCATCGGTGTGGGTTTGGGTTTGCTTTTTGCGTGGATGTGTGGTGGTGACATCCTGTGTGGTTTTCGTGAGTGTGGGTCTAGTGTCATTCTTTGTGTTAGGGACTCGTTTGTCAATAAGGGTGGGTTTCCAAATGGCTGGTAGGCGGGAGGTATCATCTCGTTTATTCATGCTGTGTGGGCGTTTTTCTATCTCGATGGCTTCTCTGATTATTCTGTTGTTAAAGTGTTCAGTTTTGGTGATAGTTCTGGTATTTTTAAAGTCAATATTATGTCCTGTGGCTTTAAGGTGTTGAACCAGGGAAGAAGTTGGTTCCTCTTTTCTGACTGAGTTCTTGTGTTCTTCAATGCGTGCACTTATTGTTCTGTTGGTTTGTCCGATGTATGTGGTGGGGCAGGCAGTGCATGGGATTTCATATACTCCTTGATTTTCTAACTCAATTTTGTTTTTGGGGTTTCTTAGGATGGTGGATATTTTTCGGTTTGTGCAGAATGCTGTCTTGATGTTGTGTTTGTGGAGGATCTTGCTGATTCTGTCTGTGGTGCCTTTTATGTATGGGAGGAGGGCTTTGCCATTTTCTTGTTCTCTGTCTTGGATTTTATTGGGTGTTTCTTTTTGGATTAGGTTGGTAATCTTATTTCTTTGGAATCCGTTGGATGTTAGTACGTTAGTGAGAGTGTGTAGTTCGGTTTTTAGGTGTTGTTCGTCAGCTAAGCATTTTGTTCTCGAGATGAGTGTCTTGGCTACGGAGTTGATCTGTGCTGGGTGGTGGTGTGAGAGTGCATGCAGATAGCGGTTTGTGTGTGTTTTCTTCTGGTAGATGGTGTGTCCTAGGGAGCCATTGGATTTCTTGTAGACTAAGACATCCAGGAAGGGAAGTTGGTTGTTAGCTTCTGTTTCCATGGTGAATTGTATTTTGGGGTGTAGGCTGTTGAGGTGTGTGAGGAAGTTGTCTAGTTTTTCTTTACCATGTGGCCAGATTATGAAGGTGTCATCTACGTATCTGAGCCAGAGTTTGGGTTTGTGATCAGATTTTTCTAGAGTTTGGGTTTCAAAGTGTTCCATGTAGAGGTTTGCAATGGCAGGTGAGAGGGGTGATCCCATGGGTGCTCCTTCTATTTGTTTGTATTTTTGTCCGTTGTAGATGAAGTATGTGTTGGATAGGCAATGGTTATAAAATAATGTTATCAAACCTAAATATAATGAAAACTGCAAGCTTCCGGAAAAATAAATAAATTGCAGAGTAGCATAAATTAAAGACTGTGATTACTTAACATCTTGCTAATTCACTCTTTGGGAAACCACTCTCCACAAAGCACAGGTTCTAGAAATATATATATATAAAGCAAAATTCCCTTTTACCCCATCTTCTTACATCACCCCTTTTATTTTTCATCAAAATATCAATTTGTCCCTTTTGCATTTCGACAATTGCAATTATCTTATTTTGAAATGCAAATCTCAAATTATGATTAATTAGGCATACTTTCTCAACAACAGAACTTAGACTTTGAACAATAGTGATGTAACGTTTAACCATGTAACCCTAACCCTCCAGCTTTTTATGAGAAGTGACATGTCAGTTGATTAAATAAACAAGCTTAACAATGCTATCTTCTTCATAGGCACCTATAGGATAGTGCTCTATTATTTTCTACACATGTATTGTACACATACATTTAGGTCCTATCCATCCTTAGAATTAATTATTTGCATCAAAGATTGAATATGCAGAAAGACTAAATAATACAAAATTTCCTCAGGATGATTTACATGCTATGAAAGCTATGTTTTTCATTGTTAATTTAGAACAAAATATTGGCTTAGTATGCTCAGGTCCTTAGAATCCTCAAAATGTATGTTCAAAAATGTTTCCTTAGGAAATTTCAAAGCACCTGAAATTCAAGGCACAGCCACACCAGTTGCATGGTTAGCTTCCTTAGATATTGAATTATAAATCTATCCAATTGTGATTTATGGCATCATAGTATGATTATATAATGGTTTTATCATAATTTAATATTTTATCTCATATATTGTATTGTCCACATACTATATATATTATAAACATCAGCAAATTTAAATAAACATCAGTATGTTAAATAAATATCTGCAACAAATATTGCTGATGTTTTATTTAAACATCAGCAATATATATGTTGTGCTTATATGTATAATGAATTTTATTAGCACTGTGTGTCAATGATTTCATGACATTTTTTGATGCCATACACTAAATAAAATAAATAAAATCATATTTAGAAGTCTGTCTCGCTGTGCAACCTTTATGGACAGACAACAATAGCTATTAATAATAATATTACTGTAGTAGCTGAATCTCAATGTTACTATTATAACAAATCATGGATTATGACAAATCATGCATAAAGGTTACTGTGCAAATCCGTAGCAACGAGGATCAGATCCAGAAATAGTAGATATTTAAGTAGAGTCCATATCTCTAATGTTCAATATACTATCCATAATTTTTATTGTAATGATGCTCCGTGTCTTTCAAATCGAAACAGTTGTATAACCAATTCATTTGTATTTGATCTGCATGCACTTCCTTCATGGAATTATAGAGTTTCTTCTAAATTTATATTTACTCCTAGAAACAACTGGGAGGGGGGGTCCATTTTGTCTGTTTGCCTCTTTCTCTCTACTTTCCCTCAGTCTTTCAGGCCTTTTCATAACCTCTTTACCATTCATCACACTCATCATTTATGAATAAAGGAATCACTCCATACTTTTCTTGCTAGGTTTAAAATTTTATCTGTGGAGATAAAACCATGGGTCCTTTGCCATGGGTAAAAACATTCAGGAAGATAATGTCATTTCGATACTTCCATGCCAAGCTATGAACAGGTTTATGATTTAATAAAATGTAAAACTGAGCTGGGAAACAAAGATTCCAGACCATGTTCAAAGATAGACTTATATACAATTCATTGTGATAAACAAGAATTTCCCAAGGTACAGTCTTTAAATAAGGCAATAAAAATGAGATATGTCTCAAGTAGCAAAGATAGTTATATAAACACTTTTCATGCTATTATTTTGAGAGTGCAGTCACTTCCAGTACAGGTTCATTCCCCGCTTCTGAACAGTCCATTAATATAAGACTGGGCAATCATGTTTTATGAAAGGCTGCATTATTTTGCAAGTTAATTTGTAAGGGAATTTGTATCCATGTTGTGTGGGAATTTTCAAAAATCGTGAATAGATTAGAACAATATCTCTCAAGCTTGCAAATTGCATGGATTTCAATTTCATACTTTTGCTGCAAACAATTAATAGACAAATGGAATGGAATGGAATGGAATAGAATAGAATAGAATAGAATAGAATAGAATAGAATAGAATAGAATAGAATAGAATAGAATAGAATAGAATAGAATAGAATAGAATAGAATAGAATAGAATAGAATAGAATAGAATAGAATAGAATAGAATAGAATAGAATAGAATAGAATAGAATCTTTATTGTAACTTTAAATGTACACTAATCAGCGTGCATTAAAATGAAATTTTGTTGCATTTAGCTCTCAAAAAATACCATTATGTGAGTTTCCGGTGACATCGCGGCAACACAGGTGCAGGGGAATGAAGCTCCATTTCCCCAAGCCCAATTTCTACCAGCTGGGGGGTCCAATAGGACTGAAAGTCGCCCCATAGAGGTGACTGGCCAAAGGGAGAAACTTTGTAGATCGCAGGCCAGCGGTAGCTTATGCGCTTGATCCAAAGTAGCCCTCAGGATCAGCAGGAAGAAAGGCTGACAGCACCCATGCAGTCAGCCAGAAGTAGCTGATTGTCGGAGACAACGAATACTAACAAGCGGAAAGCAAAACAGTTGATCTGGGTGAGACTACTCTCCTTATCTCTCTACAAGTGAAAATACCGGTTCTGGAAAAAAGCACCCAAAAGCAACAAATCCCCAAGCTTTAGGGAGGGGGGATTTTTTTTCTACCCCTCCCTCCTGAACTATAAGTGGTAGTTTAAGCTTTGGGGAAATTAAAACTGACTTATAACAATATTGTGAAGATGACTTCCAGTTGGGATCTCGTGGCAATGCAGATGCAGGAAGAAGGGCTCCGTCTTTCGCATCTGGCTTCGCCCCGCTGGGGGACCCTGGAAAGCATTGAAAGTCACCCCGTGGCAAGCGAGGAGGGGAAGCTTGTTGATTGCGGGGGGAGTCTCAGACCCCCCCATTTGATCTGAGGAAGTCCTCCAAACCGGCGGGGGAAAGTCTGGCTGCATTCGTGTAGCCAGCCCTAAGCTGCGGACTATGGAAGTCAACAAGCACTACCGAGCAACTTTACAGCAACGTGGATGAAACTGGGTGAGACCTGATCCTTTCTTTATTATTTTGAGACCTCTTCCTGAAAAGCTGCCCAAAACACTCCCCCTGATGAAAGAGGGAAAGGGAATTTCCGCCCCACTCCCTCAGAAAAGAAAAGCGGCGAATTAACACTTGGGCATACTGGCGAACCTATAAGACTTATCTGGAACTAAAATATACTTACGGCTTGAAAATATGGGGACTAAAAGTGTTTTTAAGACCTTTTTATTTTTTCTAAAGAAAAAGACTTGAAAAGTTTAACAATATGTTTTGGATCTAAAAACTGGAAAGTGGCATTGATGACATCTAGTGGTGAATTACGGCACTACAACTTATTTATGCCTAAAAGAAATCTGGCTTGAAGCCCAGAACTAGATAAGGTTTTGACTGGCTTTGGAGCTATTTTATTATTGAAAATTACAGTTGGAAAAAAAAGGAACAGGCTTGTGGGCTGCTTATCTATGTGGCAGAGATGATAAACATTTTAAACTTGGCCTATCTGAACTTTGAACATAAATACTGACTTCCAGAACTGTATTGTGGATTTATTTTTTTGTAGAAGAAAAATATGGAACAGTTTGGATTATAAAGTTTGGCTGTTAAACAACCCTCAATGATTCTTTTTTCTCCCTGGAAGAAAGGATATATTTCTTATTGGACAGAAAAAATGGAACTTTACTTATATCTGCTTAGGGGAGATTCAGGAATGGATAGTCGGTTGGATAAATCTATAAAGGCTACTTATAAAGCTAAAGCTAAAATAAAATAAAATAAAATGGATGTTTCATACTTACCGTTAAATAGTAAAACATCTGTTATGGTTCCAAAGGAAGATGCTTTTCAAAGAAACATGAGGCATTGTATTCCTTTAAGAATCTTTTTTATGGCAACATAGCTTCAGCACATACATAGATGAAGCCAAAATCTGAATCCTCCTACTTCATCCCACAGTATCTGCAGCACATTCCCCTCCCTCATTTGACAGTCATTAATCACATTCCCCAATTAGTTTAAAGTATGAACTCTCCCTCTCGTTCCCTAACGCGCTATTTTTTATCTTCTCATATTTCATCCAACTTTGAAGATGCTCTGCTGACATATTCTTATGGCTAACTAGTTCTCAAGCACATTCTTCTACTTCCCCCCCCCCTCCATGCTATCTAATAGTGGCTCTAAAATAATACACAGGTTAAATAGTAAATGTCTGCATCCACATATAATGTCAGGCAAAACATTTGATGTTAGCAGCCTTGACATCCAGCCCCCCTTACAAAAACGACAGATCCTGTAATGTAAACAAAAGCATATGTTAATGATTAGTTTTTGGTTTGTTGGGGTATTTTGCATGAAATCTTTTGACGAGTCTGTCAGCTTTCACCTCACTTGATTTCACCCAGGTGGCCTCAGATAACGGGTACCCCTTCCATTGTACTAAGTACTGCAATTTGCCTTTTAAAATTCTAGAATCAAGAATAAGTTTCACTTCATAATGGGTCTGCCCTGCAACTACGAGGGGTCCAGGTGCTTTTGTCGGGGGAGGTCTTAAAGTGGAACCCCTATAAGGTTTTAACAAGCTACTATGGAAGACAGGGTGAATTTTACCCAAACGTCTAGGGAGTTTCCGTTTTATGGTGACTGGATTGATGACCTTTACGATAGGAAAAGACCCTAAGAATTTCGGTCCTAACTTCTTGCTGGGTAATTTGAGGCATAAATATTTGGTTGACAGATAAACCTTTTCCCCAACTTGGAACGTTCTTTGTGGAGCCCTCTTTTTGTCAGCTTGCTTTTTATAGGTTTCAAAAGTCTTTTTTAAAGCAGATTTTGTGTTTCTCCAAACTTCCTCCCATCCCCTCACCCATTGATCAAGTGTCTGGGAAGCTGTTGGCACTTGGGGATATTCAGGTATTGGACCGAACTCTTTGCCTATGGCTACTCTGAAAGGTGTGTAGCCAGTGCTGCTGTGCACAGAATTGTTGTACGCCACCTCTGCAAAAGGGAGGAGGTCAGTCCAGTTCGTCTGTTGATAGGACACGTAGCATCTGAGATATTACTCCACCATTTTGTTAGCGGCTTCTGCAGCTCCATTGGTGGCCGGATGAAAAGCAGATGATAAGCCTTGAGATGATCCAATTAATTTAAGAAAACTCTTCCAAAACTTTGCTGTGAACTGCACCCCCCTGTCTGAGATTATTCACTTAGGGGCGCCGTGCAGTCGGTAGATATGTTTCAGGAACAATTTACTCAGTCATTGGGCGGATGGGAGTCTTTTGCAGGAGATGAAATGAGCCTGCTTCAAAAACAGGTCTATTACAGTCCAGATGACAGTATTTCCTTTACTTTTAGGTAGGTCTACGATAAAGTCCATAGCTATTTCTTCCCAGGGTTGGGAAGGGTCTGCCACCGGCTACAGTAACCCAGGAGTTTTCCCTGGGATTCTTTTCATTGTGGCACATACGGTACAACTCTTCACATAGTTTTCCACATCCCGTTTCAGCCCCGGCCACCAAAATTGCCGGCAGGTGAGAAGTAGAGTTTTTAGATATCCAAAGTGTCCAGCCTGCTTTACATCATGGCTGTGTTTGAGAGCATTTAGACAGAGGGATTTGGGCAAATACAGTTTCCCTCCCTTGTAAGCCAAACCATCCCAGCACATAAAGGAGGTTTGATTATCTTTGAACCATTGATCGGTGAGGAGCTCTCATTTTATTTTCTTTGCTCCGGGGTCATCCAGATTAGGGACCCTGAGAAGCGTGATTTGTGCAACAGGTTGTGGATTGGAGATAATCGCCTCATTAACTTCCTCACATTCACTTTTGTATTGGGGCAATCTAGAGGTTTTTTCCCCTTGGTATGTACTTTAGAGTAAAGTTGAAGTGGTTAAAGTACTGTGCCCACCGTACTTGCTTTGGGGACAATTTGCGGGGAGTTTTCAGTGCCTCTAGGTTTTTATGATCTTTCCATACTTCAAATGGCACCTTGCTCCCCTCTAGGTAGTGTCGCCAGTTTAACAACCACCATCTAATTGTAAAGGCCTCTTTTTCCCATATTGCCCATCTCCGTTCACTTTCCGTAAATTTTTTGGAAGTGTAAACACAGGGTTGCAGGACTCCATCCTTGTTCTTTTGAAGTAATACAGCTCGAACGGCCACATCGCTGGCGTCGGCTTGTATTACAAAGGGTTCCCCTGGGCAGGGGTGCTTTAGGACCGGTTCAGCGGCAAATAGTTTTTTAAATTCTCAAAAGCTGTTTGACAGTTCATAGTCCATGCTAGTGGTTGGCCCGGTCGAGGCTTCCCTCCTTTTTTGCCTGTTTTGAGTAAATCTGTAAGGGGTAGGGCATTTTGGCAAAAGAGGGGATGAATTGACGGTAGAAGTTGGCAAAACCTAGAAAGCTCTGGAGCTGTTTGCGGGTTTTGGGGGGCTGCCATTTGATTATAGTTTTCACCTTGGCTGGATCCATCTCAATGCTTTCATTGGAAATTCTGTAGCCGAGGTAATCTAATCGGGTCTGGTGAAATTCACATTTTGACAATTTAGCATAAAGCTTGGCATTCAATAGTTTCTTTAATACTTCTCTCACCAGCTTTATGTGATCACTCATATTCATGCTATATATAAGGATATCGTCAAGGTACACCAGAACGCCTTTGTACAGGTGATCATGTAGAACCTCATTAATCAGCTGCATGAATACGGCTGGGGCCCCCTGAAGTCCAAATGGCATGACTTTGAATTGGTAGCTCCCCATGGGGCAGTTGAAGGCAGTTTTCCACTTGTCTCCCTCCTTTATTCTCACTCGGTAATATGCCTCTCTCAGGTCTAATTTAATGAAAACACTTCCCTTAGCCAGATGAGTTAATAAGTCCTATAGGAGGGGGAGGGGGTATTTGTTTTGCACACTTAATGCATTGAGACCCTTATAGTCTACGCAGAGATGAAGAGACCCATCTTTTTTTTCTTTAAATAACACGGGGGCTCCCATGGTAGATTTGGCCCATTCAATGAACCCCCTCGCTAGGTTCTTATTCATGTATTGCTGCATCTCATCCATTTCGAGGGGGGACACAGCGTACATTCTCAGGTGTGGGAGCTTGGCTCCTGGCACCAGTTCGATAGAACAGTCATTGGGCCTGTGAGGGGGTAGGACATCACATTCATTCTCACTGAATGCCTCCACTAACTCCTGGTATTCATTGGGGATGAGTGATTCGTCTGGTGACGGTGAGGCAGCTATAAGTGCTCGCTCATTTGGTGGCCTAAAGTGTTCCGCAATGTCTGTTGAATCGGGGGGGGGGTGTTGGCCCTATTGGTAACCTCACAGTTGTAATCTCTTTCTCCCACCAGATAAATGGCTTCCATTTGTCTAACCAGGCTAATCCTAGGATCACAGCCTCAGTCATTTTGGGAGCCACTAGGAAGCGTATGAACTCCCAGTGCTCACCTATTTCTAGGCGTAGAGGCTCAGTTAGTTGCATGACAAAAGTTCCTCCCATCAGGGAGCCATCAGCTTGCTCAAATCTCATTGGCTTGGAGAGCGATTTGGCTCGTATTGTAAGGACCCACCTCAATTTACATCTTAAGAAGACAGAACTCTTGGAATAGGTTTTCCAACAATGGTATTTATTAAGAGAAACTGACTGAAGACATGCTAGACAGGATCTGAGGGGTCCCCCCCCCCACCATTCAATGTTTTAAAGTGTTCCCAAGCAGCCCCACTCCGCATTTCTTCCGGGCAATTCAATCTAGCAGATGTTTGGGTGATACGTCCATCAGATCCCAGGCGTTGCAATCTCCCCCCCCCCCTTTTCCCTTGCTGCCGGTAAAAGGATGCTTCATAGGGAGTGAGATGAAAGACTGATGGCCGCATTTTATTGCCTTCAAGGAATTGTAAGTAATGTAAGTAATGACCAGCATATCCCGTATGCCTCTTTCTCCCACACGGGCCAGCGCTGTTCCGTTTCGGTGAGTTTCCTGGATGTATACGTGCAGGGTTGCAATACCCCTTCATCATTTTCTTGTAATAGTACAGCCCCCACTGCCACATCACTTCCATCTGCCTCTATTACGAAGGGTTTGTCCATGTCTGGGTGCCTCAGTACTGGTTTGGCAGAAAAGAGTCTCTTTAATCGCTCAAATGCTGCTTGGCATTCCATTGTCCATTTTAGTGGCTGGCTAGGTTTCACTGAGGATTCTCCCTTCATTTTTAGTAAGTTCGTGAGGGGCAGGGCTATCTGGGCAAATGAGGGGATGAATAGACCTCAATTTACATCTTAAGAAGACAGAACTCTTGGAACGGTTCTTCCAACAGGAATCTTTATTAAGAAAAACTGACTGAAGGCATGCTAGACAGGATCTGAGGGACCCCATTGACCATTCAATGTTTTAAAGTGTTCCCAGGCAGCCCCACTCCACATTCCTTTTGGTCAATTCAAGTTGGCAGATGGCTGAGTGTTAAATCCATCGGATCTCAAACGTTGCAATCTTCCCCCCCTTTTTCCTTGCTGCCGGTAAAAGGAGGCTTCATAAGGAGTGAGATCAAAGGCTGATGGCCGCATTGTTATTGTTAGTACTCCAGAGAGGGAACCCACAGAGGATGTTTCTTTGTAGTTGATAGGAGGAATGCCAGTCATAAACACCCGTGTTTAATCCCCCCCCCTTTGTAGTATGACAGAATCCAAAAGAGAGTAAGAATTGGGTTTTCTTAGAGTAGATAGCTAGAAATAAAATATAATTGGATTCTGACATCCGGCTCCCCTTAAAAAAAAGAGAGGTCCACCTGTAGAGAAAACAAAACAGGTATAAAAGTTAGTCTGGCTTGTTAGGATACTCTGTATGAAACTTCTTTAAAAGCTTCAGGGCTTTGACATGACATTTATGGACCCACTCGTTTTGAGAGGTGGAGAGGTGCTTCCATGCTACTAGGTATTGAGTTGACCCACGATATTTTCTAGAGTCCAAGATTTCCCTTATTTCGAAGTGTTGTTCGCCTTCTATCATGATTGGTGTTGGTGGGGGGGGGATTTTTGGCCGTAAGGGTGACTGTTGTTCTCTTTTCAGCAAACTGCAGTGGAAAATTGGGTGTATTTGCCTAAGAGTTTTGGGTAATTCTAACTCTACTGTTACTGGGTTTATGATTCTTTTAATTGGAAAAGGCCCTATATATTTTGGTAATTTTTTACAGGGTTGTAGGGATTTATGGTATTTTGTAGACAAGTACACGATTTCTCCTATAATGGGCTCCACCCTTTTCTTATCTGCTTGTGCTTTGTGATCTTTTGGGTGGTTGGTATATATAGCTTCTCCCCCACCCAAGGCAGTCCGTCTTTCATTCTGCACACGTGTTTATTTTTCTGGAACCATTCATCTGTATCCAAACTTTTCCGGAATTCAATTCTGGTCTGGCTGCCCAGCTGCAGTTTTAATTTAACTTGGGCTCTGGTAGTCACTGGCGCTGCCAGTTGTGATTCTGCCATAATCGGTTTAGAGTCGGTGGCTCACATGCTGTTATATTGGGGCATGCGAGATAATGCATCTGCCAGAAAGTTCTTTCCCCCCGGAAAATGCTTGAGCGTAAAATGAAATTGGTGAAAATGCTGGGACCAACGGGCTTGCTTGGGGTTGAGCTTCCTGGGCATTTTCAAGGCTTCTAAATTTTTGTGGTCTGTCCACACCTGGAAAGGGATTTTATTGCCTTCAAGGAATTGTAAGTAATGTAAGTAATGACCAGCATATCCCGTATGCCTCTTTCTCCCACCCCTTCATCATTTTCTTGTAATAGTACAGCCCCCACTGCCACATCACTTGCATCTGCCTCTATTATGAAGGGTTTGTCCATGTCTGGTCAATTCAAATTGGCAGATGGCTGGGTGTTAAATCCATCGGATCTCAAACGTTGCAATCTTCCCCCCTTTTTTCCTTGCTGCCGGTAAAAGGAGGCTTCATAGGGAGTGAGATCAAAGGCTGATGGCCGCATTGTTATTGTTAGTACTCTCTAAGGGAATCCACAGAGGATGTTCCTTTGTAGTTGATAGGAGGGATGCCAGTCATAAACACCCGTGTTTACTCCCCCCCTTTTGTAGTATGACAGAATCCAAAAGAGAGTAAGAATTGGGTTTTCTCAGAGTAGATAGCTAGAAATAAAATATAATTGGATTCTGACACCCAGGAAACTTTGCAGTTGCTTTCTTGTGCGAGGTGGTGCCCATTCTAATACTGCCCTGACCTTCTCTAGGTCCATTTCAATGCCCTGTGAGGATGTGCAATAACCTAGGTAGTCTATTCTTTCCTGGTGGAATTCGCATTTTGATAATTTGGCATATAGGTGGGTGGCTCGCAGTTTCTTTAAAACCGCTCTGACTAGGTCCCCCCCCCACCATTCAATGTTTTAAAGTGTTCCCAAGCAGCCCACATTTCATCCGGGTGATGCAATCTAGCAGATGTTTGGTTGTTAATTCCATCAGATCCCAGGCGTTGCAATCTTCCCCCCCTTTTCCCTCGCTGCCGGTAAAAGGAGGCTTCATAGGGAGTGAGATGAAAGGCTGATGGCCGCATTGTTGTGGTTAGTACTCTTGAAGGGAATCCACAGAGGTTGTTACTTTGTAGTTAATAGAGGAAGTGCCAGTCATAAACACACATGCTTAACCCCCCCTCCCCCTTGGTAGTATGACAGAATCCAGAAGAGAGTAAGAATTGGTTTTTTCTCACGGTAGGTAGCTAGAAATAAAATATAATTGGATTCTGACATGTATTCCCAATTTCATGGCAAAGGGCAAGCTAATGATACATCAGGAGTATCCAGAATCTACTAGCACTTTTAAGTCTGTCTGTGCTCCTGACTTAGGGCTGATTAGCCTTGTGGGCAGTGTGAAAGGAGGGATGGGTCGACTCACCATTGGGTCGTTCTCTCCTTCGTCATTGCTGTCAAAAAACGGTAGAGTGGCGGCGGGTCCAGCCTCAGCTCCGTTGTCCTCCTGTGTGGGGGAGGTAGCTTGGGCAACCAGTTGCTGTGTGATCCCGCTGGATTTTTCTCTCGACGGCTGTTGGCTAGGTCTCTTCCTCACTGCAGGTCCCAGTCTGCTCTGCTGTTGGGTGTAGGGAACCGGGCAGTTCAATGCTCGATGTCCCTACTGTCCACATCGGAAGCATGTGATCGGTGGACCTGCAGGTGGTCTGGGCCTTTCAGCGGTCGTAGCCATTGGGGGCTTTCGGGGAGTGGTTGTCACCTGGGTTGTTCTGGTGGGGGAGGCTTCTTATAGCTGGTGGGGGAGGCTTCTTATAGCTAGTGAGTTGAACGTCCAGCTTCACCGCTGTCTGATACCACTCGTGCAGCTGATCAAGTACTGCTCGAATAATGCAGGCTTGGGAGAGGTGATCATCTAACCTCTCAATGAAGAGATGGATTAAGGATTGCTCAGGCCACCCCTCTATTCGACCGGCTATCTTGCGGAATTCGTGCACATACTCTAGAGCAGGTCTGCCGGCTTGTTTTATTTTGTGAATTTGTCCTCCTGCTCTAAGGCTAATGGAAGGGTCCTCAAATCTTTCTCTCAGCCCTAGGAGGAAGAGGTGGGGATCATCTAATTCGGGGGCTTGCTCATTATATAAATTGTTTAGCCATTCGGATGCCTCTCCCTCTAGGTTGGATGCAATCACATCGACCATGGCCCCTTGGTCTGGGTAGAGATGGGCCCAGCGGTTTAAATGAGAACGTACTTGGTTGAGAAAAAAAATTAGCTTCTCTGAGTCCCCATCGAAAGTTGCTCTGAGAGGTGGGCCAGTTATAGGCTGTTGTGGGGCCCACTGTGGCTGTTGCTGCTGGGCCCACCCTTGTTGCTGATTTAATGGTTGCTGAGCTCTCCACTGCAAGCATGGCACTCTCAGTTGTGGCTGGCCCCACCCTGGTCATTGTCATATGCCCAGGGGTCGCACGTTCGGGGCCTGCAGTCCCCCACCCTTCTGTGGTTGCAATACTGGTAGTGCTGGCCTCTCGAATCGTGGGAGGTTTTCTAAAGGTTGCTGAATAGGTGGGGGCGGTTGCTGCATTATCTGTTGTTGGCCTACGGGGGATGATGGCACCCCCTGTTGCTGTAGGCCCCTTCAGGGTTGCTGAGCCTCTCTCATTTGTGGACCCATTTGCTGTTCCTCTCCTGGCTTTGGCACCACCCCAAGCTGCTGTAAAACCTCTAGTAGCTACGCACGCTCAGAGGCCTTTGATCCTCTGTCTGCCGAGGCTGCCAAACTCCCCATTGAGGCAGGGGGCCCAGGCTGGGTTTCCCTCTCTCTGTGGGGCTAGAGGCCCTGGCAGGGGGCTCCAGGGATTGGAAAACTGTTTCATCTGTGAGGGAGGGGCTGGGGGCCTCTCTCAACAGGGATTGTTCCGCGCCCGTCACTTCTAATGTTTCAAATCTCTCTGCCAATTTTTCCACGGACTGACTATGGGTGGCAATTGGATATCTCCACTCACCCGAGTCTTCAGCGGCAGAAGGCTTGGCAGTTCTCCACTGGTGTGGGGGATGTAATCTGTGTGGATCCCTTTGTTGTGGATCCAACTCATCCATCTTGGAAGCCTTTGAAGATGGAAAGGCTGTTACGAACTCTCCGGATTCCACGCTCGGGTTCTCCCAGTCTGAAGGCCAGATCAGTCCTCCTAATTTCATTGGCCTTGCTCCCAGCTGGATGATTTGCGAGGGTTCTCTCTCTACCGGCTTGTTAGTTGTTGCTCCCCTCTCTGGGGAACTTGCTGCTCCAGGAGTGCTGATCTCAGGCAATTCTTCTTCTTCCATGATCTTTGTCAGTCTATTCCTTCTTTTTTAGGAATAGCAAAGTTTGAAAAGTTTGTTGGATTTTGGCTTGATGTTATGGTTCCGAAGGAAGATGCTTTTCAAAGAAACATGAGGCATTGTTTTCCTTTAAGAATCTTTTTTATGGCAACATAGCTTCGGCAAATACATAGGCGAAGCCAAACTCTGAACCCTCCTACTTCATCCCACAGTATCTGCAGCACATTCCCCTCCCTCATTTGACAGTCATTGATCACATTCCCCAATTAGTTTAAAGTATGAACTCTCCCTCTCGTTCCCTAACGCACTATTTTTTATCTTCTCATATTTCATCCAGCTTTGAAGATGCTCTGCTGACATATTGTTATGGCTAACTAGTTCTCAAGCACATTCTTCTACTTCCCCCCCACCATGCTATCTAATAGTGGCTCTAAAGTAATACACAGGTTAAATAGTAAATGTCTGCATCCACATATAATGTCAGGCAAAACATTCGATGTTAGCAGCCTTGACAACATCATCTTTAACATCTGTTCCCAGCACCCTTAACTTGCTATATCACCAAGAAAATACTGATGAAACACAAAAAGAAATTCTCTCCATGCTGAAATTAATACAAAAAACAATTATTGTAGCTTGTGAACAGGTTACTAATAACACAAAGGAGATAAAGGAATAATTTTCTAACTCAAATCTACAAACTCAGAAGACAACTACAGAGAAGAAACCAACAACCCAGAAAATAGAAGGAAAACTAGACAATGCTGATGCAAACATTGATGATTTAAAGGAGGAAATAAATTACCAGACTCAGATAAATGAAAACTCAGAAGTTATAATGATAATATTGGAAACGGAAAAGACATTTTATAAACCAATGTTTCAGAACATAGTGGATGACAAGAAAGGACCGATGGAGTGGAAGACAAAGTTGTTAACAGAACCGTGGGGAACTAGAGAAGGAGGGAGGCGGTTTAATGAATCAACAGGCTAGTTCTTCCAAAAGCATTTTAACCAAATTATTTCTCTTGTTCCAAATAATATATATAAAAATAGAGGAAGAATTATTTGATGATCCAAATGCACTAACTTGGAAAGTTAGTTGGCAAAGAAAGAAAGCTAGAGTAAGACTGAACGAAACAGAAGCTTTGACCTATTAGAGGGGATGTTATATTATTGATTAGAGGTTTAAATATGGTTAAGAATAGATTGCTAGAAATAGAAGTATTATCATAACTAGATAGTTAGGATTTGTAATCAGAATATTATATCTTGGTATGAAAAGGGAAATAAGAATATGTTAAGAACTTTGAATAAGGGATTCTTTTGGTTGCCCAAATATAACTTGTTTTGAAATTATAAATGATTGGATACTTTGAACATGGATGGGAAACTAAAATTGAAAAAAAAAGCAAAAATAGGATATGGATTAAATATGTGGAAATTGAATGCAAATGCAATTAAGATATGCTTTGGCTAGGAAAGATATTTTAAACTGATATTACTGATATTATTAGAAAAATGTAATAAAAGTTGAAATGCAATTGTATGTTTACTAATAATAATAAAAATTGTATTTGCCTAATGCGGAAAAATTGTTATTACCAGAAGAAGAGAGGATGTACTGGCGGGTGTAACATTGGACTTAGTTGGAAAAACCTATATGTATTACCGAATTATTAATGGACTCAGTCATCATATTGCTTATTGAACACTTGTTTGTGAAAATAGAAAATCAATAAAATATTTATTAAAAAAAGAATATTGTGAAGATAATTGAGGGATAAAAGAAGGATAATTTGGGAAACTTTTGCATTTATAAATCTTTTTTTTTATTCCTTGTTTGGAAACCATCGGATTTTAACTTTTTAACTTTTTAAAGTTTGGTGGGAATGACATCTAGTGGCAAAACTGAGAACTACATTTAACCTTGCTTTTTTTTAATCTTACTAAGTTGTTTTGACTGGAGCTTGGCTAGATGCCCAGACAGAGCTTATAGTTTAAACTTTTTGGTGTCCTTGGAATCTATAGTCCTGAAGATTGTGGCTGGAAAAGAGAAGACTCTTTTTGGATTGCCCTTTTCTACAGGATGGATTACAATTATAAATAAAAATTGTTTTTGAAGTCATCTGACTTCCCTGGATTACAAATACAGCTTGACCTGGATTTTTACAAGCTGTTTTGATAGAATGAATAACAAGAAATTTCTACTAACAGAACACTTTGGATTACAAATTTTGGTATATTTTTTTTCTTTTTCCCCTTTTGTTCTTTTTTATTACTTATCATTTTTTATTATTTACCTCTCCTATTTGTTAGGAGCCTATTGGATTACAAATTCTAGTTTACTTGGTGGGTTATAAAGTATGATTAAAAGATAAAGATGAGCGTCCCTAATCTATCTAAAGTTGGAAAAAAAGGAACCACTGCTCCCTCTTCTGCTTCTCCAAGTCCAGTTTATCAGAGATGAATTGATACAATGCTCCAACAAGAAAAGGCTAATAACTTCCAAAAGGAAACTCAAGCAATGTTACAAGCAATTCAAGGGGCAATCACTACTCACATGACAGCTACAACGAGAAACCACAAGAAGATGAAAAGTGTTCTTGATAAAATGAATCAAAAAATTAATAACATGGACTCTCAATTTGAAAATTTTAAACAGATGGTTACAGATAATCAACAAAGAATCCAAAAAATAGAAGATAAATCAACTGAGGTTGACCAGAAATTAGAAGTCTTAGAAGATGAAAACCAGAAATTGATGCAAATAAATGGAGAACTAGACCAGGGCTTTTCAACCTTTTCACCCATTGTACCACTTTTCGGATAAGGCAATATCCGAGTACCACCACTCGCCCAGCAAGGTATCAAAAACTTGACCCCCCCCCAAAAAAAGGAAAAAATGAGAAAGTACAGGTAGTCCTCGACTTACAACAATTCGCTTAGTGACTCTTTGAAGTTACAACAGCACTGAAAAAAGCGAATTATGACCATTTTTCACACTTATGACTGTTGCAGCATCCCCAGGGTCATGTGATTTACATTCGGATGCTTGGCAACTGATTCATACTTATGACGTTCACAGTGTCCCAGTGATCAATGGCCGGGGGTGTGGCCAGCTGATCACCCAGGTTGCAGGATGCCTGTGGGGGGGGAATCCGTGGGTCTCTGGTGGAGGGGGATGGGACTGGGGTGGGTGCCTGGCTTCCTTCCCTCCCTCCCTCTCATTGTCCTTTCCTTCCTTCCTTCCTTCCTTCCTTCCCTCTTTGTCCCTTCCTTCCCTCCCTCCCTCTCACTGTCCTTCCCCTCCTTTCCTTCCTTCCCCTTTCCTTCCCTCCTCCCTCTCATTGTCCTTTCCTTCCTTCCTTCCCTCCCTTCCTTTCCTTCCTTCCCTCCCTTCCTTCCTTCCCTCCCTCCCTCTCATTGTCCTTCCCCTCCTTCGTTCCTTCCTTCTTTGTCCCTTCCGTCCTTCCTTCCCTCCCTCCCTCTCATTGTCCTTTCCTTCCTTCCTTCCTTCCTTCCTCCTCTTTGTCCCTTCCTTTCTTCCCTCCCTCCCTCTTCCTTCCCCTCCTTCCTTCCTCCCTTCCTTCCTTCCCTCCCTCCCTCCCTCTCATTGTCCTTTCCTTCCTTCCTTCCCTCTTTGTCCCTTCCTTCCTTCCCTCCCTCCCTCTCATTGTCCTTTCCTTCCTTCCTTCCTTCCTTCCCTCTTTTCCCTTCCTTTCTTCCCTCCCTCCCTTCCATTGTCCTGTGCTACACCGTCCAGATCACAGCCTGGTTTTGGCAGGCAGCGGTGCATTCTCACCACACGGAGCGGCCGGTGAGGTGAACTGGCGACATCATGGCCATGCCTGTGCGTGCGCAGAGGCAGAGGAGAGCGCATGCACCTCAGCCTCTGCACGTGCGCAGGCAGGGCCAAGATGTCGCTGGTTCACCTTGCCAGCCGCTCCGTGTGGTGAGAATGCGCCAGGCTCGGTGTGTGCAGCTACAGCTGAGCCACCCGCGCTCAGCAGCCGCCCGCCACTCGGAAGCCGCTCGGCGCGCCCGGCGCTCAGACGCCACTCGGCGTGGCCGCCACTCGGCGCGCCCAGCATCGCGCAGCTGCAGAGGAATCTCCCCTGAAGACTGCGTGAGGCTGCCTGCCACCCCCAAGGCCGCCGCCAATCAGCTGGAGCTGCGCGCTTTGATCCTGGGCTCTCAGTCGGACCCAGGCAAAGTGCAGTTCCAGCTGACTTTGCCACAAGCCTCTGCAGCACTGCTGCCGCTTCACCTCATCCACTTTTACACTTTTTTTTAATATTTTTTTTTACAATTTTTTTTTACAATTTTTTTTTACAATTTTTTTTTACAATTTTTTTTCAACCCGTCCTACGCGTACCACCAGCCACGTGTACCACCGGTTGAAAAGCCCTGCTCTAGAAGATGCAAAGAAAAGCAACAGGAAGGGGACAGGAAGCTAAAACATAAGAAGAGAAGCTGCAAGAATTGTGTATGTCTAGTCTAGTGAAAAGAAGGACTAGGGGTGACATGATAGCAATGCTCCAATGTTTAAGGGGCTGCCACAAAGAAGAGGAGGTCAACCTATTCATCCAAGCACCTGAAGGCAGGACAAGAAGTAATGGATGAAAACATATCAAGGAGAGATCCAATCTAGAACTAAAAAAGAAATTCTGACAGTGAGAACAATTAATCAGTATAACAGTTAGCCTCCAGAAGTTATGGGTGCTCATCATAGAGATTTCAAAGAAGAGATTGGACAGTCATTTGTCTGAACCAGAATAGAATAGAATAGAATAGAATAGAATAGAATAGAATAGAATAGAATAGAATAGAATAGAATAGAATAGAATAGAATAGAATAGAATAGAATAGAATAGAATAGAATAGAATAGAATAGAATAGAATAGAATAGAATAGAATAGAAGCTGGAAGGGACCTTGGAGGTCTTCTAGTCCAGCTCCCTGCTCAAGCAGGAGAACCTGTACCATTTCAGACAAGTGACTATCTAGTCTTTTCTTTAAAACCTCCAGTGATGGAGCGCCCACGATTTCTGAAGGCAAGCTGTTCCACTGGTTAATTATCCCCACTGATGGAAATTTCTCCTTAATTCCAGGTTGCTACTCTCTTTAGTCAGTTTCCAACTATTGTTTCTTGTCCTGCCCTCTGGTGCTTTGGAGAATAGTTTGATGCCCTCTTCTTTGTGGCAGTCCCTTAAATACTGGAACACTTCTATCATGTCACCCCTGTTTCTTCTTTTCTTTAGACTAGCCAAACCCAAGTCCTGCAGACTTTCTTCATATGTTTTAGTCTCCAGGCCTTTAATCATCTTAGTTGCTCTTCTCTAAACTTTTTTCAAAGTCTCAACATTTTTTAGTAGTATGGTGACCAAAATTGATTGCAGTATTCCAGGTGTGGTCTTACTAGGGTTTTATAAAGTGGTACTAATACTTCGCGTGATCTTGATTCTATGCCTCTGTTTATACAACAGGATTGTATTAGCTTTTTTGGCTGCTGCTGCACACTGCTGGCTGATATTCATGTGATCATCCACTAGGACTCCTAGGTCCCTCTCACAGTTACTGTTTTTGAGTCAGGTCTCACCTAATCTGTACTTAAACCTTTGGTTTTTCCTACCTAAATGTAAAACTTTGCTTTTCTCCACATTAAAATTCATTTTGGGCCCATTGTTCAAGTTTGTCAAGATCTTTCTGGATCCTGAGCTTGTCTTCTGCGTTGGTTGCTATTCCTACCAGTTTAGTGTCATCTGCAAATTTAATGAGTTCCCCTTCTATTCCCTCATCTAAGTCATTTATGAAGATATTGAAGAGTATGGGCTTAAGACAGAACCTTGTGGTATCCCTCTGCTTGCTTCCCTCCATGTAGATGTAGTACCATTAAGGACTACTTGTTGAGTATGGTTTGTCAGCCAGCTACAAATCCATCTGGTGCTGATGTTGTCTATTTTCCTAGCTTACCAAGCATTAGGTTGTGGTCTACTTTGTCAAATGCCTTACTGAGATCTAAGTATACTATGTCCACAGCATTTCGCTGGTCTACTAATTTAGCCACTTTATCAAATAATGAAATAAGATTGGTTTGGCAGGATCTGTTTTTAACAAACCCATGCTGGCCACTAATTATAACTTTGTTTGCTTCTAGTTGTTGGCAGATCTGGTTTTGGATTATCTTTTCCAGGATCTTCCCAGGTATTGGTATTAGACTGATTGGTCTGTAGTTTCCTGGGTCTATGGTCTATGGTGCAATGGTTTCTGAGATAACATCTGCCATCTTCTTCAGAACTCTGGGATGTAATCTGTCGGGTCCTGGTGATTTATATTCGTCAAGGTCGGATAGGTGTTCTCTTACCATTTTTTTGCTTATTTTAATTTAATTCGTGCTTATATTTGGCTACTGGCCATCTGCCTTGCCTCATTGTTTTCATTCTTTTGCGTGCTTTGCGATCAGCCAGGGGGTCTTCAAATTGCCTTCTCAGAGAGGACATGAAACGGTTGAAGTCGTTGAGCTCTGGGGCATTGGAATCATGCAAATTCACCACCCAATCGGTGGCCGGTCCATCCAGAGCAGATTGCACGATCCAGATACAGGCTTTGTCATTAGGGATGTGTCGCCCGTGTTCCTCCATGTAGCCAAGGACTTGGTTTAGGAAAAACCCCAAGCATGTCGGCTCCCCCTTGAATTTCGCGTCCAGCGGCGGGAGTCTTTGAATGGATCGGTGCCTTCTTCGTCGGTATTGTCTTCCATCTGGATCGCCATCTGCAGGTCGGCGGGGAGTGGGGACTACTGGATCAGTGGATGTCCCCAGGGCTGCAGGTTCCAATTCCCCCTCAGTGTCTCTCCAGTTGCAGTTTCAGGAGTTGGTGCGGCCATGGGGCTCAGGATCCTCCTCTCCTATGGAGCTGAGGGTTCTCTTCATCAAGTCGATAGCTTTCTCTAGGATCCAGTTCGAGTGCTGTGCCCAGCTTCCTTCGCTTGTGTGCAGGGATCTCTCCATCTCCTGCTTCCATCCTGGTTGGTTGGCCCCCCGTCTCAGGGTCACCTTTCTTGATTTCTTTTCCCACTCGCCTTTCTTTCCAATGCCCATTTACCACTGAGGTTTGTGGTTATGCGTCTCCACCACCTCTTCTCCTGAGGAATCTGACCCTTCAGATCCGGATATTTGGCAGGTTTCCAGTCGGGGCAACAGCTCCCTCTCCGGGGGGGCGGGGTTTCCCCTTCCCTGCTTCGTCGTCTGATATGGTAATTTTTGCAAAGTCCCCCGGCAAGGTTCTTCCTTCCAGGTTGACCAATTTTGCAGATCCTGTCTAATGTAAGGACCCACCTAAATTTACATCTTAAGAAGACAGAACTCTTGGAACGGTTCTTCCAACAGGAATCTTTATTAAGACAAACTGACTGAAGGCATGCTAGACAGGATCTGAGGAACTCCATTGTCCATTCAATGTTTTAAAGTGTTCCCAGGCAACCCCACTCCACATTCTTTCCGGTCAATTCAAATTGGCAGATGGCTGAGTGTTAAATCCATTGGAATCCTGAACGTTGCAATCTTTCCCCCCTTTTTCCTTGCTGCCGGTAAAAGGAGGCTTCATAGGGAGTGAGATCAAAGGCTGATGGCCGCATTGTTATTGTTAGTACTCCAGCAAGGGAATCCACAGAGGATGTTCCTTTGTAGTTGATAGGAGGAATGCCAGTCATAAACACCCGTGTTTACTCCCCCCCCCTTTGTAGTATGACAGAATCCAAAAGAGAGTAAGAATTGGGTTTTCTCAGAGTAGATAGCTAGAAATAAGATATAATTGGATTCTGACAGTGGTGGTGTTATAGTATGATGGTATTGTTATGGTGGTGTTTTGCGCTGAGCCTTTTCATTTCATTCCCAAAGTATTTAAAGGAAAGAATTTTGCCTCATGATCACTTTTCATGGGAATAAATTTATTTCTATTCATCTTCTGGATTTATATTTTGGGAATTTATTGTTGAGTCACATAACTCCATCTTCTATGAATTTCACAGAGTCTTTTACATGAAACTTTAGTTGTTTTGCTAGGATACAAAGATAAAGGTAATCAGGCAATTTATTTTCACATGACATTCAACATACTAGTAATGGTGAGCAGCCTCTTTGCTCATTAAATTATACATTATTGAAAAACTGGTCATCCAGTTGTTTACAGCAGGAACCCTTTTTGTTTACATAAATGTTTTCATGTAAACTTGAAGCCTGCACAATCAGGTTTCCAGGTCACACATAAGGGTTCTCTCTGCAGAAAATCATTCTGTATCTATGGAGCCTGGCTTTAAGTGAAGTTCCCAATGCAGTGTGAAGTTAGGAGATTTGCTCATGGGAATCTTTTGTCCAAAGTTAATATCTGAATATCTTAAAAATTTATCTAAAAAGCTTTTATATTCTCTCCTTATGAATCCTGAATACCAAAATGTTTCTCAAACTGAATATGCCCATATTTACATTTGTTTAAAATCCTATACAGTCTTTTACTGCTCCCTGGTGGAGTTTTGCTGATACTGAAAATATAGATCTTAGTAAAAGGAAAGCATTTTTCTGATGGCTTACTTAACACAGCAGCGCAAAACTTTTGAAGGTGTTAATTAAAACAAATTGAAATCACTTCAGCTCAGCAGGTATCTTTTCCTTAAGACAATTTAGTTAGTCTCTTTAAAAAACTATCTTGTTTTTATATATTTTTTATTTCTCATCCTTTCTGAACTTTTAAATTTTAATCTGAACTCTGTATCAGGACAGAAAATTTAAATTATTATATATATATTTAAATATATACACATATACAAAGTTAAACTTTTTAGAAACAGTTTTAATTAGACCAACTTTTCTTTTAAAATCTTTAAATTATACAAAAATAATCTACAATTTACAACTACAATTGGGAACAGAATTTCATTCATTAAATGATGCAGTTATAAAATGAGCCATCAAATGCCCAGACCCAATTTTATGAATATTTTAATGTGGCCATTAAGTAAATAATATGGTCCTTAAGTAAAACAAAGAGTCATTAAGCTGAGTGCAAGGGAGGGGTCAAACATTCCAAGATGGTGGCAGTGTATGAACAGTATCAGATCACGGGAGTGAAGTTACTAAACTAAGCAGGAAGGTACAAGGAGAGGGGGAAAAGGGGAGGGAAAAGGAGCAGAAAGTTAGATAAGGAAGCTAGAAAGGATAAAGAAGAAATTGGGGTAAGGAGGAAAACAACAGCAAAGCAGATGAAGGGCTGCACATGGAGTCAGAGGCAGCCAGCAACAGAGAAAGATAGATCCAGCTCAGGAGCCCAACTAAGCAGTCCAACACTGGAAAAGAGACAACTGAGAACAGCAAACTGGCGGCTGAACAGCAGACAAGAAGGGAGGCTGTTGGAGGCAGCAAACTGCTGGGTCACAATATATTCAGTAATTGCCTAGATCCAATCTAGGCAGCCCAGTTCGAGGGGGCAGGCAGGCATCCCGACCCAGGACCCAGCAAACTAGAGGCAGCCCGACTACCACAGCCTTCCCCCTGGGTCTTTCCAGGCCAACAGCCTTCCCCAGTGACCTGCCCCAAGTGGAGGACTTGATCAACATTCCCTCCCCAGAGAGATCAGCAGTGGCCCCCCTCCTGCCTTCTGCTAGCCTGGCAGCCCATCTGGCAGAGGCCAAAGGGCCTGGAGCAACCCATTCAACAAAGGGAACTGTGAGAAATTGGTGGGGGAAGAATCTGTGGAGGGG
Organism: Azemiops feae; assembly: GCA_023970755.1. NCBI lineage: Eukaryota > Metazoa > Chordata > Lepidosauria > Squamata > Viperidae > Azemiops > Azemiops feae. The sequence goes on from JALGBA010002042.1 coordinate 26,222, forward strand.
AGAAATGCAGCAGAATCAGCGAAGGGGAGAAATGCAGCAGCAGAATCAGTGAAAAGGAGATCATAACAGCAGCAGAGATGGGCAGCACAGCAGCAGCAGAGGCTTATTGAGTTAGAGAGCTCTGATCTCTAAAGCCAAGTAGCTGGCTGAGTGGAGCAGACCAGACAATGGAGCTGAGCCAACTGGAAAGCTGAACAACAAGCCTGCCCAAAGCAGAGACAAGGCCGAAAAGACCCAAGCACCGAAAGACAGAATGGAGCTGGCAGAGAAAACAACAAGAGGCTGAAGCAGCAAAAAACAGAAGTGAAGGCAACAATTAAGTTTGAGGTCCCAATAGGAAGGGAGGGAAGGCCCTAGTAGAGACTAAAAATAAATACAGGCCAGAAAATAAAAGATAAATAAATAGACAAATATTAAGGACAAGAGTGGAACATTAGAAATCAAGGAAGAATAGGATTAATAAAGAGGCAAATCTTAAATTATAAGGTAGGGAGGAATTGAGCTCAAAAACTTTTAAAAATTAGAGGGAAGAAAAGGATAAATAAACTAATAGTAAGAAAGTTAAATAAATAACAAGGTAGAAAAATGAGCACAAACAGGCAGAAAAAAGGATTAAAAAGTAGGCATAATTACCTAGAACAGAGAAGGTAGAAACAAGGCTAAGAGCAAAGCACACCCACCAACCAAAAAAAGAGGGATTTTCAAATAACAGACTCATGGAACATGTGACTATCATGGTATGCAATACATGTTCCATATATGTGCTTATGCCCAAAGAACACCCAAATTATACATGCATTAAATGTAAAATATGTGAACTACTAAAGGAAAATGTAAGGGATCTAGAGATAACTCTAGCCAAACTCCAACCTATGCAAGAAAGCTATACCCAAACCAAACCAAATAATGAACAAATAACTCCCAGAGGTTTTGACCCTATTGATAAACCCTTGGAGGAAGACAAATAGAGGTATGTCACACATACAAGGAAACACAATAATCAAAGAAAGAAGCAGCATACATCTAACAAAACCGTACTGCCTAATCTAATCCAACCAGAAGCAGCCCTATTAAAACTGAGCAATCAATTTCTCCCCCTAGATGAAAACATGCAGACCCACAACCTACTCCCCCAAAGAAAACATGCAGACACCTAGCAAAGAAACATCACCAAATATCCCTAAAAAGTCACAACAACAAACACACCTGAGATAAACAAAAAAGCAAAAAGGAAGGTGAGCATTGGTAATAGGAGATTCTATTCTCAAAGGAACAGAACCAACCATCTGCAGACCAGATATACAATCTAGGGAGGTATGTTGCCTTCCTGGAGCAAAAATCAAAGATGTGGCTGAGAACCTAACCAAAATAATTAGGCCTATAGATTACTACCCTTTCCTCCTCCTTCACATTGGGACGAATGACACAACAAAGAACCTGAGTACAATATTGAAAGATTATAATCAATTAGGCAATAAAGTTAAGAAGCTATGAGCACAAGTAATGTTCTCATCAATACTCCCAATGAAAGACCAATACCCATTGAGAGAGAAAAGAATTCTAGAAATAAACTACTGGCTAAAGGGTTGGTTTCCTGGACCATGGACTGCATTACCTACACAAAGGACTCTTGGCAAGGGATAGGCTGCACCTCACGAAAACAGGGGGAAATGTACTCAGAAAATGACTGGCCTAACTCATCGGGAGGGCTTTAAACTAAAATTGAGGGGGAAGGGTGACCAATCTTTAGAATCTTTAGAACACAAAACCAATCATAACTCCCAAGAAAACAAATCAAACAATGAGGTAGGGAGTGATGAGAAAAAAAGAAAAACTCAAACAACAATTAGGAGATGCAGGAAACATACCACGGACAGTCATAAAAGTCTTAATTGCTTATATACAAATGCTCAAAATTTGGGAAACAAACAGGGTGAACTAGAAGCAATAGTACACGAGGATAGGTATGACATAGTTGGCATTACAGAAACCTGGTGGGATGAAATCCATGACTGGAATCTACTGATGGATGGATACAAATTGTTCAAAAGAAACAGGTCTGCAAAAAGAGGAAGGGGAGTTGCACTATATGTAAGAGAACACTACATATCTGCAGAAATGCACATGATCAAAGATAAAATCTCTCCAGAATGTATATGGGTTAATATAAAAGAAACAAAAAGTGACATTGCCATAGGTGTATATTACAGGCCACCCAACCAATCAGAAGAAATAGACGAACTCTTTGCCAACCAGTTAACAAATGTATGTAGGAAGTGTACCACAGTAATAATGGGAGACTTTAACTATCCAAATATCAACTGGGAGACAAACTCTGCAGCGAGTGGGAGATCAAACAGATTCCTAACAAACCTAGCCGACAACTTTGTCATCCAAAAGGTGGAGGAGGGAACTAGAGGAAAAGCTATACTGGACCTAATTCTTACTAATAAAGAAGAAGTAATAGAGGGAGTTGAAGTTGCTGGAACCTTGGGTGAAAGTGACCACGTCATACTAGAATTCAATCTAATGCAAACACAAGCAACAGAAAATAATCCAACCAGTGTCTTAAACTTCAAAAGAGTTGATTTTAACAGAGAGAATCTAGGAAAGATTCCATAGATGAAAATCCTAAAGGGGGAAGCGTGGGAAACTCTGAAAAATATGATCATAAAAGCCCAGTCCAGCACAATATCACTGAAAAAGAAAAACAAGAAATTCAAGAAGAAACCAGCATGGCTGCACAAAGCTCTCTCTGACAAACTGAAAGACAAAAAGGACAAGTACAAAAAATGGAAAGAGGGACACATAACTATGGCAGATAGCCAGAACATGCAAAGATGAAGTCAGGAAAGCAAAGGCTCATAATGAACAAAGACTTGCAACAGGAATCAAGGATAATTAAAAAAAAGTTTAATTCAACATATTAATAATAATAATAAAAAGTCAAGGATACTGTTGGTCCACTAAAGACAAAAGGTGACAAGGAAATAACAGGCAGTAGGGAGAAAGCAGACCTGCTTAACTCATTCTTTGCATCAGTCTTCACACAAAAAGAAACTATAGACCAACATACCAAAAAAAACTACTGCAAAAGACAAACTAGAAACAAAAATTAAAATAAGCAAGAAAATGATAAGAGAACACCTATCCAACCTTGACGAATATAAATCACCGGGACCCCACAGATTACATCTCAAAGTTCTGAAGGAGCTGGCAGTTGTTATCTCAGAACCTCTGCACCATATCTTTCAAAAATCCTGGAGCACCAGGGCAGTACCTGAGGATTGGAAAAAGGCTGATGTGGTCTCCATCTTCAAGAAAGGGGAAAAGAGACCCAGGAAACTACAGACCAATCAGTTTAACATCAATACCTGGGAAGATCCTGGAAAAGATAATCCAAAAACAGATCTGTGAACAACTAGAAGCAAACAAAGTTATAACTAGTGGCCAGCATGGGTTTGTTAAAAACAGATCATGCCAAACCAATCTTATTTCATTCTTTGATAAAGTGACTAAATTAGTAGATCAGCGAAATGCTGTGGACATAGTATACTGAGATTTCAGTAAGGCTTTTGACAAAGTAGACCACAACCTAATGCTTGGTAAGCTAGAAAAATAGACATCACCACCAGATGGATTTGTAGCTGGCTGACAAACCATACTCAATGAATAGTCCTTAATGGTGCTACATCTACATGGAGGGAAGTAAGCAGAGGGATATCACAAGGTTCTGTCTTAAGCCCAGTATTCTTCAATATTTTCATAAATGACTTAGATGAGGGAATAGAAGGGGAACTCGTCAAATTTGCAGATGACACTAAACTGGAATAGCCACCAATGCAGAAGACAAGCTCAGGATCCAAAAAGATCTTGACAAACCTGAACAATGGGCCCTATCCAACAAAATGAATTTTAATGTGGAGAAAAGCAAAGTTTTACATTTAGGCAGGAAAAATCAAAGGTTTAAGTACAGATTAGGCGAGGCCTGGCTCAAAAACAGTAACTGTAAGAGGGACCTTGTAGTCCTAGTGGATGATCACTTGAATATCAGCCAGCAGTGTGCAGCAGCAGCCAAAAAAACTAATACAATCCTGGGTTGTATAAACAGAAGCATAGAATCAAGATCATATGAAGTATTAATACCGCTTTATAAAACGCTAGTAAGACCACACCTGGAATACTGCAACCAATTTTTGTCACCATACTACAAAAAAGATGTTGAGATTTTGGAAAAAGTTCAGAGAAGAGCAACTAAGATGATTAAAGGCTTGGAGACTAAAACATATGAAGAATGGCTGCAGGACTTTGGTTTGGTTTGGCTAGTCTAAAGAAAAGAAGAAATAGGGGTGCCATGATAGCAGTATTCCAGTATTCCAGTCACTTATCTGAAATGGTCTAGGATTTCCTGCTTGAGTAGGGGGCTGGACTAGAAGACCTCGAAGGTTCCTTCCAGCTTTATTCTATTCTATTCTATTCTATTCTATTCTATTCTATTCTATTCTATTCTATTCTATTCTATTCTATTCTATTCTATTCTATTCTATGTCATGTCACAAGTCCCTTTGCACCCACAAGAGATCTAAGTCCAGCCCACTTTTAATGCCTGTCTCCTGTTCATTTACTTTGACTGTTAGTTGGTCAGATTCTTGTAGAGACCTTAATCTTGCAATAAATCTTTATACTCATTTGAACCTCCTGGATTTCTTGATTTCCCTGGCACTGGACATTAATCTGACCAACTCCCTTCACCAAAAAAAATATTCTAGCCACGACCTCAGATACCACAGCTGCAGCAATAGCAATTGAGCCAGACCTCTGCTCTATTAAATGAAATCAAAAATCTTGCAGCCAATTTTCAACAGATGATGTAGTAAATGTAGATCCTGACTCAACAAAGAATTCCTCTGCAAACACAATCTCCTGCTCCACCAGCCCAGGCACAACTGCTGTTCTTGCCACGCTCATTCCAAAGTGTCCCAGCTGCCTACAGCTGAGATTCACTGGTGACTGAATGATAAGATGAGAACATTTCTAGCACAGTGCAATGTGTTTATCCGCATCTGACCTGGGCAGTTTCAACAGACAGATCAAGAGTTTTCTTTATCCTTGTTCTGTCTTTAGGTTGGTAGACATCGAAGAGACGAGATTAAACAACAACAAGGTTTATTCATTGGAACAGACACAGAACAGAACAGATAACGAAACTGGCTCCGCCCTTTTATACAAGGGAGCTCCTGGTAATCTTAACCAATCATAGCACGAGGTTTCTCCCACACTAAAGTAGCAAGCCTGCCCAGGCCGCCAGACATCCAGGCGCCGTAGCAACCACGTGGTCGCTAGCCTCGCCTGGCTCCCGCCCTGCACCTGCTGTCCAACACAACTAAGTACATTACACCCCTCCCCCTTTGGTTAGAAGCATAATGCACCTTGTTTTTTTGTTTGCTTAGTAAAGCCGCCCCCGGGTGGAGGCTATCCATTCACTCCCACTAACCTTGGCCCTGGCCTGGGACCTCTCAGGACATGGCGTTTGTTCATTAAAGCTTTTGAAAAAATGCAAGGCAATGCCATTTGAACAAAAGCACTGTTATACTTTTGAGCACGCCTGAATGCTTGGCTAGCATGAACTCTGAATTCTATGCTAGTGCTGACAGAACCCTCACATAGTCCCGTAAGAACTGCGGAGGCCCTCGGACCCACTCTGATCTCCACGGAAGTACCGCGGTTGCCTGGTCTGCAAGCTTGCCCACCGGGCTCGGCAGACCAGGACTTGGGGACCCGTTTAAAATGGTCAGGATCGGTGCCTGCAAGCTAGCCTGCTGGTCCAGCTCTGTGTGCCGATTTGGGGTGGAATTCCCTGGAAGGGTGGTGTTCCCTGGAGGGGTGGTGTTCCCCTGGTCTGCATGAGCAGATGGTTGGGAGTAATATCCCATAGGGGCAGACACCCCCCTTGGAGAGGCTTGAAAAGCTGATCTCCCGCAATGTCCCATGGGCGTAGTGCCCGAGTCAGGAGCCGCCTCGATGGCAAACCCCTCATTCGCGAGTTGTGATGAGCCATAGCCAGTGCTTTGTTGACCATCCTGATCAATCTCAGGAGCTTCCTCCCCCCCAAGAGCAGAGCCAGGGGCGGAAGAGTGGCTGGGCAACCTTTAGTGAAGCTGGTCAATATGCCGTCACAGCACTCGACTGTCATCCAATGCCACTTCGTAGGAAAGGGGCCCTGTGACCCTACAAACCACAGCTTCCACCCACAAGTTGCCAGGGCCATAGTTTCGGGCCCAAACCGGATCGCCCAAGTTCAGCCGCCTTGGTGCCCATGGCTGGGACACCTGTGATGTAACCTGGTCTGGGTGTAACCTATCCAGCTTAGTGATAAGCCGGCAACCTCATTGGAGCTCAGCGGGGCTCTTGCCCATAACAGTGCATGGAGTGGTGCGGTGGCACAGGAGAAAGTCAGCCAACCGGTGATGCCAGTTGCCGTGTGTGATTCTTTTCAAAGAATCTTTCATAGTCCGCACCATGCATTCCGCTTGACCATTTGACGCCAGGTGAAAGGGCGCCGATGTAGCGTGGCAGATTAAGTTTGCTCGCAGAAAAGACTGGAACTCCGAAGAAGTAAATTGAGTTCCGTTGTCGGAGACAATTACGTCCGGAAGTCCATGAATGGCAAAAATGCGGCGAAGAACCCTGATGGTGATAGTGGAAGTTGCAATGGACACTGGAACTACCTCCAGCCACTTAGAGTGACTGTCCACGACAATAAGAAAGAGTTGCCCCTGAAAGGGGCCAGCTTAGTCGATATGGATCCTCGACCAAGGATGCTGTGTTGTTTCCCACCTATGGATGGGAGCTTGGGGCATTTCTGGCATGGACTGTTGGCAAATGTGACACCCTTGGACCTGGGCTTCAATCTCTTTATCGAGCCCTGGCCACCACAGGTGACTACATGCAAGCACCTTCATGCAGACTATCCCCAGATGTCCCTCATGCAGAGACACAAGGACTCTAGTCCTCAGTGAGGTCGGAATGACTACCCGACTGCCCCACAGTATACACCCCTTGAAGGTAGATAGCTCCAACTTTCGCTTCCAAAACCCCTGAAATTCCATGCCCAGACATGTGTCCGGCCATCCCGATAACACCCAGTTCAACACGCATGTCAACTTGTGGTCAGCAGCTGTCTCAGCAGCTACATCCCCTGCATGGAGAGGGGACTCAGGCAAATCCTGAATAGACAGAATGTGGTTTGCTGGTGCAGGATCAGGCTCTATGTTTCTTAAGGGCAATCTACTGAGGCCGTCTGCATGGCCCATCTCTTTGCCCGGCTTGTGAATCATGCAAAAATCATATGCAGAGAGAAATATTGACCATCTCAACATTCTAGGGGAGATTATGTGGGGTGTCTGCTTGTTCGTTGTGAACAACCCCAAAAGTGGCTTGTGGTCTGTGAAGACTGTGAAACGGCAACCATACAAGAAGTCATGGAACTTCTTGATGCCCGCTACAATTGCCAATGCTTCTCGATCTATCTGCGCGTAATTACGCTCCGCGGCAGACAGGGTTCTGGAATAATATGCTATAGGGACCTGAGTCCCATCTGTTTTAAGGTGACTCAAAACAGCTCCGATCCCGTAAGGGGAAGCGTCGCATGCTATGCTAACTCATTAAAATGAGCCAACAGTGCATTTGAGGAAAGTAATGCTTTAACTGCAGCAAAACTCTTCTCGTGGACACGTGTCCACGCCCATATCGCCTGTTTGTCTAGGAGCCGGTGTAATGGCTCCGCAACGGCTGCCTTGTGAGGAAGAAAGGCATGATAGAAATTTAACAGTCCCAAGAATGCTTGAAGTTCTGCTTTTGTTTTTGGACTGGGCGCCTGCTGGATCGCTTCCAGCTTGGACTGAGCAGGGTGTATGCCTTCCACGTCTATGCAAAACCCCAGAAACTCTGTGGACGTGACCCCAATCTTACACTTGTCTTTCCTGAGCTTCAGGCCCACTTTGCAAAACCGCAGCAATACGGTCCTGAGCCTCTCAGCTAAATTTTCCACTGATTCCCCTGCGATGAGGACATCATCGAAGTACGGGCATATGCCCGGAAGGTCTCTGAGCATTCGCTCCATGACACTCTGGAAAATACCTGGCGCTACGTTAATGCCAAACTGTAGCCTCCGCACCTTGAAAGCCCCCCGATGGGTCACAATGGTTTGTACCTCTGCCATGGCGTCATCCACCGGCAGCTGTCGGTAGGCCTGGGCGAAATCAAGTTTTGCAGAAATGCAACCCCCTTGTAGAGATGTCAGAATATGGCTGACTACTGGCACAGGATAGGAGTGTTGCTGCAGAGCTTTATTCAGCGTGCACTTATAGTCAGCACAGATTCTGACTTCTCCATTGGCCTTAAGTGGCATCACTATGGGGGTTTCCCATGCTATCCACAGGCTCTAAGATGCCCTGCTGCACAAGTTTATCCAATTCAGCATTAATTTTGTGCTTGAGAGCGAACGGCACCTGATGAAGCTTGATCCTAATCGGTGCGACAGAAGGATCTAACTTCAAGGCAATTGGGGGCCCCTTATATATCCCCAGTTCAGTAGCAAACATGTCTGCGATTTCCTTGCAGACTTGGTCCAGGCTGGCCATTTGTAAACTGTTCAGCCCCGTTACCTGAATTCCCAGGGCCTCGAACCAATCAAGCCCTATTAGGCTTGTCCTGTTTCCCTCGACCACGATGATATTCAACATTCCCATGAATTTCCAGAATTGCACCCTCAGAGTGGCCTCCCCCTTAACTATGACCGGGGAATTCTGGAAATTGGTCAGTATTAAGTTTGATGGCCTCAGTTTCACCCATTGGCCGCTTCGGCCACAAATTCTGTTAAGAGTGCTCTGGGAAATGATGAACAGAGCGGACCCTATGTCCAGTTCCATCCTCAATGGAACCCCTTGCAACCTGACTTCGAGTTGCATCTTTTTCTTTAAGGGCCTATGTCCCCCAGTTCTATGGACACCATGCCTGCTGGCACAGAACCCCACCCTATTTTGGCTGGGTACCCCGGTACCTTTCTGAGGCAACTCTTTCTTGGAAAGTTCATTTCCACGGCCCAAACAAACAGCAGTGATGTGGCCTTGCTTGCCACATGCTCGACAATGGGCTGTTCAGAACTGGCAGTCGGCTCGTTTGTGCCATCCCCCACACCCCATGCACCTAGGGAAGGGATCTGCCTTCTCAAGAAGTCTAGAAAGTCCTTTCGCCGGTGGTTGTCGCACCAGGTCAACTTCCTGGTCTGACTCGGCCTCTTCCTCTGGTTCGACGTCCTCGTGGTGGACGGTTTGCGATGGCTGAGGGTTCTTTGAGAGCCGCAAGGCCCTTACAACTCCGCCAGCTGCTTCTTCTGTGGTGACCTCTTGCAACGCGTCTTGGAACGAGACAGTCTCCTTCGCAAAGATCTTCTGCTGAAGATCTCTGCTCCATAGTCCGCAAACGAAACGGTCTTGTAACCGTTCCTCTAAGTCCTTGAATTCACACGGCCTCGCTGCCTGTCTGAGGGCGGCGATGAATTCTGTGACGGACTCTCCTGGACACTGGTCCCACTGCTCGAAAGTGTGCCTCCATGCAATGACTGACAGCTTCGGCTCGAAGTGCTCCTTGAGCATCTTTTTTAGCTCTCAGTAAGTCATGGCCTCCAATGGCACTGGGAACACGAGGTTTTCCGTGATGTCGAAGACGGCTTGGCCACACACACAGAGCAGCATGGCGGCCTTCAGCTCATCTTCTGCAATCCTGTTCACGCGGAAATATTTCTCAGCCCGGGCGACGTACGAGCTCCACCGCTCCGGGTGAGCAACGTCAAATTCCGTGAGCCGGCCCAGTTTTGCCATTCTATTGTCTCTCCTCTACCACGTGCTGCCACTCAGTTAGAGGGTTTCCCAGGCAGTTCCTCGCAGCACTCTCCCCCAGCATTTGCGTACTGGTGGGTGAGTGGAATAGGAACGCCGTCCCTCAGCATGGTCTGGCCCTCCTTCACAGTGATTCGGGCCCTTTGTCACAGTGGTAGCAGAATCCCACCTTCATCACCAACTGTTCTGTCTTTAGGTTGGTAGACATCAAAGAGATGAGATTAAACAACAACAAGGTTTATTCATTGGAACAGACACAGAACAGAACAGATAATGAAACTGGCTCTGCCCTTTTATACAAGGGAGCTCCTGGTAATCCTAACCAATCATAGCATGGGGTTTCTCCCGCGCTAAAGTAGCAAGCCTGCCCGGGCCGCCAGACATCCAGGTGCCATTGCAACCACGTGGTCACTAGCCTCGCCTGGCTCCCGCCCTGCACCTGCTGTCCAACACAACTCAGTACATTACAATCCTCATGCTTTTAACTGACTCTGTTGCTAAATGGGCCAATCAACTCATCGAAATCAATGATCCCATCCTGGATAGTTACCCAAATATCCTCACTAGATTTAGAGAGCATTTTGGAAACTCTATTCAGAGGGAAACTGCTGAACAGTGCATCTTCCAACTCCACCAGGCAACAACTCTGTGAGAGCATACATTGAAGATTTCAAGCTCATTGCAGAAGATCTGTGTTGGAATGAGCAAGGCCTTAGGGCACAATTCAGAAGGAGGCTCAAAAAGGTCAAAATGACACAAATGATATAACAAGGGAATCTCCAGGCTCTACAAAACCTCTAGCTAGCCACTATAACAACTAAGTCTCAACTCACAGAAATTAAAGCATTTTTCGGCAACCCCAGCCAACCACTTCCAAAGTTGACTCTTCCTGTCATTACCCCTAGCCTCCCTGCCCCCTTGGATTTGGACACCGAAGAGCCGATGCCAATTGGAGCCACCCAACAAGCCCCAGGAGAAGAAAAATGGCAAAGGCACAGGCAACTAGCCCTGTATTTCTGTTGCAGTGAGCCTGGCACACCACATGGTCAAGAATTGCCCTACTGAACATCCCAGGAGGGATAATAGACAGCCCAGCAATGTTTTCACTATTCACCGCCTGGACAAAAAATCCCAAGGCCAGGGAAATGAGAAATGTCTTCTCTCCACAAGCTCACACTAACTTGCTTATCAACCCCAGTAGCAAGGTAGCAAATTACGAGCAAGTAATTGTGGGACAGTATAACCACCAAAAATTCAAACCATTGCTAAGCATTCACATTCAAAATCATGGGAATGTTATGACTACTATAACTTCTAGGTTGGTTCATAACTTACTTTTTTCAGCACCATCATAACTCTGAACTATCATTAAATAAATGGACATATCTGTATTGCCGGTCTTATTCAATTAATCAGAATAGAGCTGGAAGGGACCTTGGAAGTCTTCTAATCCAACCCCTTGCTCAAGCAGAAGACCCTATACCACGGGTCAGCAACCCACGGCTCCGGAGCCGCATATGGCTCTTTGAGCCTTCTCCTGCGGCTCCGAGCCTCCTCCGCCATTTGCAGAGAGAGAGACAGAGACAGAGAGAGGCACTTGTGCTTCCCTTCTCTCTCTCTCTCTCTCTCTCTCTCTCTCTCTCTCTCTCTCTCTCTCTCTCTCTCTCATGCAGACTTCTCCCTCGTGGGGCTCCTGATTGGCCCTGCACCCAGATGCCCTGCCCCCTGGGAGAAGCACGGCCAGGAAGTCCCTTTCCCACACTGGCCCCATCCGAGGTGCACGTGGCCGGGGAGCCACACAGGGAAGCCCCGGGATCCCCATTGGGAGCGGCCTGCTGGAGCCTCTGCTGAGCAGGCCAGCCCTCCCGCAAGCCGCGGCCCTGAGGGAGAGCAGCCCCTGCAATCCACAGCCGGTGCGACCGTTGGCCAACCAGCAGCAGAGATGGAGATGAAAGGTCGGTGGTGGGGGGAGGGAGGGGGCTCCGAGTCTGCGGAGCGCCACTACAAAGCAGCCGCGGGGCAGGTGGCACGCCCCTGGCTTACCTGTACCAGGTGGAGGGGCTGGCAGGGGCCAGTCAGGCAGAGCAGCCGCAGCATCACGGCCAGGGCCAGCGGGCCGCATGGCACCAGCCCCCCCAATGGCCCACCACGGCTACATCTCAAGGGTGGAGGGCGAGCCCAGGCAGCACAGAGTCCCGGCTGGGGCAGTGGCGGCGGCGGCTTCCTCACCCTCCTCCTCCTCCCCTTCTTCCTCCTGCTGCCCCCCCAGTCCCAGCTGGGGCAGTGGCCGGTGGGGGCATCACTCCCTGGGCTGTCCACGGGCCGCTCCCTGGGCAGCCGGCCACACGTCTCCCCGGGCCGGGCCGGGTGACAGTCCTGGCTGGGATGGCGGCAGTGGGGGCATCTCTCCCTGGGCCGTCCCCGGGCTGCTCCCTGGGCAGCCAAGCCAGCCACGGGTCTCCCCGCACTGGGCCGGGTGACAGTCCCGGCTGGGGCGGTGGGGGCATCGCTCCCTGGGCCATCCCTGGGCCTCTCCCTGGGCAGCCCAGGTGGCCACACGTCTCCCCGAGCCAGTCCATGGTGCCCCAGGTGCCTTTCAGCGCCTTTTGCTGCCTTCTGCCCTCCCTCCACTCCCCGTCCCTTCGGCACCATCTGCCTTTCATTCTCTCTCTCTCTCTCCTCACCTGGAGAGAGAGAGAGAGAGGGAGGGAGGGAGGGAGATGAAAGAGAGAGGGAGAGGAAACAGAGAGAAAGAGTGAGAGAGAGGAAAGAGAGAGAGAGAAAGAGAGGGAGAGGAAAGAGAGAGAGGAAAGAGAGAGGGAGAGGAAAGAGAGAGAGATAGAGAGGAGAGAGAGAGAGGAACGAGAGAGAAAGAGAGAGGGAGAGGGAAACAGAGAGAGGGAGAGGAAAGAGAGGAGTGTTAAAGAGGAAAGAGAGAGGGAGAGGAAAGAGAAAGAAAGAGAGAGAGGAAGAGAGAGAGGGGAGAGGAAAGAGAGAGAGAAAGAGAGAGAGAGAGAGGAAAGAGAGGAAAGAGGGAGAGGAGAGTGAGAGAGAGCGAAAAGAGAGAGACGGAGAGAGGGGAGAGGAAAAGAGAGGTGAGGAGAGAGGAGGAAAGAGAGAGGGAGAGGAAGAGAGAGAGGGAGGAGGGAGAGGGAGAGAGGAAGAGAGAGAAGGGGAGAGGAGAAGAGAGAAAGAGGAGAAAGAGAGAGAGAGAGGAGAGAGAGAGAAAGAGAAGGAGAAAGAAAGAGGAGAAAAGAGGAGAGGGAGAGAGGAGAAAGAGGAGAGAGAGGGAGAGGAGAGAGAGAGAAAAGAGAGAGGAGAAAGAGAGAGAGAGAGGAGAGAGAGAGAGGGGAGAGGAGAAAGGAAAGAGGAGAAAGAGAGAGAGGAGAGAGGAGAAAGAGAGGGAGAGAGGAGAAAGAGAGAAAAGGAGAGGAAAAGAGAGAGAGAGAGGAAAGAGAGAGAGAAAGAGATAGAGGAGAGGAAAGAGAGAGAGAGCGGAGAGAGAGAGGAGAGAGTGAGAGAGAGGAAAGAGAGGGAGAGAGGGAGAGGAAAGAGAGGGAGTGAGAGAGGAAAGAGAGAGGGAGAGGAAAGAGGAGAGAGAAAAAGAGAGGAAAGAGAGAGAGAGAGAGAAAGAGAGAGGGAGAAAGAGAGAGAGGAAAGAGAGAAAGAGAGGGAGAGGGAGAGAGGAAAGAGAGAGAGGGAGAGGGAGAGGGAGAGAGAGAAAAGAGAGAGAGAGGGAGAGGGAGAGGAAAGAGAGAGAAAGTGAGAGAGGAAAGAGAGAAAGAGAAAGAGAGAGGAAAGAGAGAAAAAGAGAGAAAGAGAGAGAGAGAGAAGAAGTGTAAGTGCCTGTCAGAATCCAATTATATTTTATTTCTAGCTAATCTACTCTGGGAAAACCCAATTCTTACTCTCTTTTGGATTCTGTCATACTACAAAGGGGGGGAATAAACACGGGTGTTTATGACTGGCATTCCTACTATCAACTACAAAGAAACATCCTCTGTGGATTCCCTCTCTGGAGTACTAACAATAACAATACGGCAATCAGCCTTTGATCTCACTCCCTATGAAGCCTCCTTTTACCGGCAGCAAGAAAAAAGGGGGGGAAGATTGCAACGTTTGGGATCCAATGGATTTAACACCCAGCCATCTGCCAATTTGAATTGACCGGAAGAAATGTGGGGTGGGACTGCTTGGGAACACTTTAAAACATTGAATGATCAGGGAGGTCTCCCAGATCCTGTCTAGCATGCCTTCAGTCAGTTTTTCTTAATAAAGATTCCTGTTGGAAGAAACGTTCCAAGAGTTCTGTCTTCTTAAAATGTAAATTGAGGTGGGTCCTTACATTAGACAGGATCTGCAAAATTAGTCAACCTGGAAGGAAGAACCTTGCGGGGGGACTTTGCAAAAATTACCATGTCAGATGACGAAGCAGGGAAGGGGGAAAGCCCCCTGGAGAGGGAGCCCTTTCCCCAACTGGAAACCTACCAAATATCCGGATCTGAAGGGTCAGATTCCTCAGGAGAAGAGGTGGTGGAGATGCGTAACCACAAGCCTCGGTGGTCAATGGGTGTTGGAAAGAAAGGCGAGTGGGAAAAGAAATCAAGAAAGGTGACCCTGAGACGGGGGGCCAACCAACCAGGATGGAAGCAGGAGATGGAGAGATCCCTGCACACACGCGAAGATGAAGGAAGCTGGGCACAGCACTCGAAGTGGATCCTAGAGAAAGCTATCGACTTGATGAAGAGGACCCTCAGCTCCCTAGGAGAGGAGAATCCTGAGCCCCACGGCCGCACCAACTCCTGGAGCTGCAACTGGAGAGACACTGAGGGGCAATTGGAACCTGCGAGCCCCGGGGACATCCGCTGATCCAGTAGTCCCCACCCCCCGCCGACCTGCAGATGGCAATCCGGATGGAAGACAATACCGACGAAGAAGGCACCGATCCATTCAAAGACTTCCGCCATTGGACGCGAAATTCAAGGGGGAGCCGACACGCTTGGGGTTTTTCCTAACCCAAGTCCTTGGCTACATGGAGGAACACGGGCGACACATCCCTAGTGACAAAGCCCGTATCCGGATCGTGTAATCTGCTCTGGATGGACCGGCCGCCGATTGGGTGGTGAATTTGCATGATTCCAATGCCCCAGAGCTCAACGACTTCAACCGTTTCATGTCCTCTCTGAGAAGGTGATTTGAAGACCACCTGGCTGATCGCAAAGCATTCGCAAGAATCAAAATGATGAGGCAAGGCAGACGGCCAGTAGCCGAATATACACAAGAATTCCGAACCATTGCCAGCAAGTTGAACTGGCCGGAAGACATCCTCCTTAGCCATTTCAAAGAC
This sequence comes from Azemiops feae, assembly GCA_023970755.1. Taxonomy (NCBI): domain Eukaryota; kingdom Metazoa; phylum Chordata; class Lepidosauria; order Squamata; family Viperidae; genus Azemiops; species Azemiops feae. Next base: position 41,468 of record JALGBA010002042.1, read on the forward strand.
GGTCTGAATTACGACCTATATGATGCTTGCCTGCCCCGGGGGGACCCACACCAACTCGACGAATGGTACGTCCTGGCAGAGGAAGCAGAGATCGACCTACTGAAGAGGCACTGCCGAGGAAAACAATGGAGCCGCTCACCGCCTGAACCAACGCACGAACCAGCGAAGCCATCGGCTATGGCCAAGAAACCAATGGGCTGTTTCAAATGCGGGAGAGGGGCATCGGGCTGTAGACTGCCGCTCAAAAGCCCCCCAGCACAACCCAGACAGACCACCGGCCAGCAAATCCGGGAAGTCCCCAGCTAAGTCAAAAGAATCTGCCATGAGAGGGATAGAGGCTGTGGAATCCTCTACCTCCGCCCATCATGGGGAAAGAGCCCCAGCCTACACCGCACGGCCGGTGGACGCCCCAGATGACAGCTCGGAGGGCAAACCACTGGTAAGTGGATCCATCCCACCCATCCTCAAGACAGTGACTATATTAGCCCCCTCCATGACCGAAGCTGTCAAAATGAAAGCCTTAATAGACTCTGGCTGCACCCGCTGCCTAATTAGCCTGACCCTAGTGGGAAATCTGGGCATCCCAGTGAGGAGGATGGAACAACCAATCTCATTTGGCCAGTTAGATGGGTCCATAGCAGGGGGGGTGCCAGCTACCCTAGCCACGTTACCAATCCACCTATCCCTGGGAAATCATGAGGAAGACATAACGTTTGTAGTGACCCCAGGCATGGAATGCCCGATGATCCTAGGGCTGGAATGGTTAACAAAATGGAACCCCTGGGTAAATTGGAGGATGAAAGAAATCAATTTCCTGAAAGAGGACCCTACAGACTTAAATCCCCAAGGGGATCTATCAAAATTAAAAACGGAAACAGCATCCATGGGTGAAGAAAAGGGGCTACCAGAAATACCAGAGGAATACAGAGACCTAGCTGAAGTTTTCAGCGAGGAGAGGGCGGATGAGCTTTCCCCCCACCGACCCACGGACTGTGCTATAGAATTCAAGCCCGGGGCAAAACTCCCAAAGCCCAAATTATACTCCATGAGCCCAAAGGAGAAGGAGGAAATGGAGAGATTTATAAAGAAAAACCTAGAAAGGGGGTTCATTGAACCAGCCAAACCTAAGGTGGCCACTCCGGTCCTCTTTAGAGAGAAGAAGAACGGCTTTCTGCGCTTATGCGTAGACTACCAGCTTCTTAATGCAATCAGTGAAAGCAACCTATACCCCCTACCCCTCATGAAGGACATGTTATCACACCTCTCGAAAGGAAAGATTTTTACTAAACTAGATCTAAGGGAAGCGTATTACCGCGTGAGAATTAGGGAAGGAGATGAATGGAAAACCGCATTTAATTGCCCAATGGGGTGCTACAAATTCAAAGTTTTGCCTTTTGGATTACAAGGGGCGCCCACAGTATTTATGCAATTAATCAATGAGGTACTAAGGGAGCACCTATTTAAGGGGGTCCTGGTTTATCTAGACGACATCCTTATCTTCACCGAATCAAAAGAGGAACATGTCAACCTAGTCAGAGCGGTTTTAAACAAACTGCGAGCCGCCCACCTATATGCCAAATTATCAAAATGCGAATTTCACCAGGAAAGAATAGACTACCTAGGTTACCGCATATCCCCACAAGGCATTGAAATGGACCCAGAAAAGGTCAGGGCTGTATTAGAATGGGCACCACCACGCACAAAAAAGCAACTGCAAAGTTTGCTGGGTTTCGTCAACTTTTACCGCCAACTCATCCCCTTATTTGCCCAGATAGCCCTGCCCCTCACGAGCTTACTAAAAACGAAGGGAGAATTCTCAGTGAAACCTAACCAGCCACTAAAATGGACAATGGAATGCCAAGCGGCATTTGAGAGATTAAAGAGGCTTTTTTTCTGCCGAACCAGTACTGAGGCACTCAGACATGGACAAACCCTTCGTAATACAGACAGATGCAAGTGATGTGGCAGTGGGGGCTGTACTATTACAAGAAAATGATGAAGGAATGTTGCAACCCTGCGCGTATACGTCCAGGAAACTCACTGAAATGGAACAGCGCTGGCCCGTGTGGAAGAAAGAGGCATATGGGATACGTTGGTCATTACTTACATGGCGCCAATTCCTTGAAGGCAATAAAATCCCTTTCCAGGTGTGGACAGACCACAAAAATTTGGAAGCCTTGAAAACACCCAGAAAACTCAACCCCAAGCAAGCTCGCTGGTCTCAGCATTTTCACCAATTCAATTTTAAGCTCAAGCATTTGCTGGGGGGAAAGAACTTTCTGGCAGATGCATTATCTCGCATGCCCCAATATAACAGCACTTGAGCCACTGACTCTAAACCGATCATGGGAGAATCACAACTGGCAGCGCCAGTGACTACCAGAGCCCAAGTTAAATTAAAACCACAGCTGGATAGCCAGACCGGAATTGAATTCCGGAAAAGTTTGGAAACAGATGAATGGTTCCAGAAAAATAAACACGTGTGCAGAATGAAAGACGGACTGCCTTGGGTGGGGGAAAAGTTCTATATACCGACCACCCAAAGGATCACATTCATGCAACTTTGCCACGACACAAAATCAGCAGGGCATTTTGGATTTGTAAAAACATTACACTTAATTAAACGGCAATTTTGGTGGCCATCCATGAAAAAAGACATAGAAAGTTACGTGGCCAGCTGCCCAAAGTGTGCAACGGCAAAAAGGTTGCAAGGGAAATCACCAGGACTGTTACAAACAGTGGCAAATCCCTCAGCCCCCTGGAGGGAAATAGCCATGGATTTTATAGTGGAATTACCAGAAAGCAATGGGAATACTGTCATTTGGACGGTCACGGACCTATTTTCCAAACAGGTTCACTTTATTCCTTGCCAAAAGATCCCCACCGCAAAAGCTTTAGCAAAACTTTTTGTGCAACATATTTACAGATTGCATGGGGCACCCCAACGCATCATATCTGATAGGGGAGTGCAATTTACATCTGCATTTTGGAAGGAATTTCTATCCCTTTTAGGGACCACCCAGGGACTGACGTCTAGCCATCATCCTCAGGGAAATGGTCAATCAGAAAAATGTAACACAGTACTTGAGCAATATTTAAGATGTTTTCTAAATTTCCAGCAGTCAGATTGGACGGACCTGTTGCCTTTGCAGAGGTTGCCTACAATAATGCAGTCCACTCCAGCACAGGTTACACTCCTTTTCAAATAGCTACCGGCCAAAGTTTCAACCCCATGCCAGAACTAACCCCAAACGAACTGGCAATCCCATCACTGAAAGAATGGATGGAACAATTACAAAACACCTGGCCAATAGTTAGAAAAGCTCTAGAGGAAGCTAGGCAAGCATACAAAGCACAAGCAGATAAGAAAAGGGTGGAGCCCACACCATTCATTATAGGAGAAATGGTCTATCTGTCTACAAAATACTTAAAATCCATACAACCCTGTAAAAAACTTGGACCAAAATATATAGGGCCTTTTCCAATTAAAAGAATCATAAACCCAGTAACAGTAGAATTAGAATTACCCAAGAATCTTAGGCAAATACACCCAATTTTCCACTGCAGTTTGCTGAAAAGAGAACAACAGTCACCCTTACGGCCAAAAATCCCCCCCCACCAACACCAATCATGATAGAAGGCGAACAACACTTCGAAATAAGGGAAATCCTGGACTCTAGAAAATATCATGGGTCAACTCAATACCTAGTAGCATGGAAGCACCTCCCCGCCTCTCAAAACGAGTGGGTCCATAAACGTCATGTCAAAGCCCCGAAGCTTTTAAAGAAGTTTCATACAGAGTATCCTAACAAGCCAGACTAACTTTTATACCTGTTTTGTTTTCTCTACAGGTGGACCTCTCTTATTTTTAAGGGGAGCCGGATGTCAGAATCCAATTATATTTTATTTCTAGCTAATCTACTCTGGGAAAACCCAATTCTTACTCTCTTTTGGATTCTGTCATACTACAAAGGGGGGGAATAAACACGGGTGTTTATGACTGGCATTCCTACTATCAACTACAAAGAAACATCCTCTGTGGATTCCCTCTCTGGAGTACTAACAATAACAATACGGCAATCAGCCTTTGATCTCACTCCTTATGAAGCCTCCTTTTACCGGCAGCAAGGAAAAAGGGGGGGAAGATTGCAATGCTTGGGATCCGATGGATTTAACACCCAGCCATCTGCCAATTTGGATTGACCGGAAGGAATGTGGGGTGACACTGCTTGGGAACACTTTAAAACATTGAATGATCAGGGGGGTCCCCCAGATCCTGTCTAGCATGCCTTCAGTCAGTTTTTCTTAATAAAGATTCCTGTTGGAAGAAACGTTCCAAGAGTTCTGTCTTCTTAAGATGTAAATTGAGGTGGGTCCTTACAGTGCCTCTCTCTCTCTCTCTCTCACACACACACACACACACACACACACACACACACACACACACACACTGAGTGGGGGAAGAGGACTGGCAGACCAAGGGCAGAAAGAGAGAGAGAGAGAGAGAGGGAGGGAGGGAGGGAGAGAGAGACCCTTTTGACATCTAAAATGAAGATAACACTGCATATATCCTTTTTTACCTTTTTTACCTTTATTATATATATATATATATATATACATACATACATACACACACACATACACATACACATACACACATACATACATACATACATACATATATATATATATATATATATATATATATATATATATATACACACACACATACACATACACATACACACATACATATATATATATATATGTACATATATATATATATATATATATATATATATATACACATACACATACACATACTCATACACACATACATACATACATACATACATACATATATAGTGTTATCTTCATTTCAGATATCAAAAGGGTTTTGCGGCTCCCAGTGTTTTGTTTTCGGTGGGAAATGGGTCCAAGTGGCTCTTTGAGTGTTTTGGGTTGCCTACCCCAGCCCTATACCATTTCAGATAGGTGGCTATCCAGTCTTTTCTTAAAAACCTCTAGTGATGAAGCACCTACAACTTCTGAAGGCAAGCTGTTCCACTGGTTAATTGTCCTCACTGTTGAGAAATTTCTCCTTAGTTATAGATTGCTTCTCTCCTTTATTAGTTTCCATCTATTGTTCCTTGTCTTGCCTTCTATGCTTTGGAAAATAAGTTGACCCTCTCTTCTTTGTGGCATCCCTCAAATACTGGAATACTGTTATCATGTTACCCCTAATAGTTCTTTTCTCTAGACTGGCCATACCCAATTCCTGTAACTGTTCTTCATATGTTTTTGTCTCCTGGCCCTTAATCATCTTAGTTGCTCTTTGCATTTTTTTGAAAGTCTCAACATCTGTTTTGTAATCTGGTAACCAAAACTAAATGCAGTATTCGAGATGAGGCCTTACTAAAGCTTTATAAAGTGGTACTAATACTTCACATGATTTTGATTCTATGCCTCTGTTTATACAACCAAGGATTGTATTAGGGTTTTTTTGGCTGCTGCCACACACTGCTGACTCATGTTTAAGTGATCATCCACTAGGACTTCAAGGTCCCTCTCACAGTTACTGTTTTTGAGCCAGGTTTTGCCTAATCTGTAATTGTACTGTACCTTTGATTTTTCCTCCCAGGTATAAAACCTTGCGTTTCTCCACATTAAATATCATTTTGTTAGATAGGGCTCATTGTTCAAGTCTGTCAAGATCTTTTTGGATTCTGAGCTTGTCTTCTGGGGTGTTGGCTATTCCTGGCAGGTTGGTGTCATCTGCAAAATTTTTTAAAAAAAAAACAAGTTTTATTGGTTTTTTAGTTTTTACATCAGAGTGCTTGGGAAACAACGTGGAGATGGGGTAATCAATCATCAAAAAAACACAATCGTACACGTATAGTTCAGGTTAATTCTTTAAAGATTCCCTCTCTATTTCCCTCAATTGATATAACATAGGCAAATTAATACATTTCTAAATAGAGTTCAATCAATCAAAAAATATCAATAATATTTCACCTATATCAGTCCAAATCCTGTTTTTAAGCTTTACTAACTTACAATTACCATGTTCCAATTTAGCCTTAAATAAACACATAATTTACACTTCGGGTGTCCCTAATTTCCCTTATTTCATAGGATAATAATTATATCTAAAATGAACATATTATTCCAACCATTATATTTTTACACTTCCCAACTATATTCTATTTCTTATTCTGGTAACTCATTTATAAATACCATATCCTCTTTTATCACAATCCATTTTCTTGTTCTCCTTCAATTGCATAATAATTATCACACCTAAAACAAAAATATTACTCCAAAAAATACCTTCTTACTCTATTTCAAATATATATATTATAAATCAATCCATATCTCTAAAAAGCCTTTTTAACTCATTAAGTAAAATTTAAATCCCGTCAAAGTAATTATCATACCTAAAAACAAACATATTATTCCAGAAGATACCTTCTTACTGCATTTCACATCTATATTCTATTCCTTATTCTAATAATTCCTTGCTTACAACCTTTTCCATATTACAATTCCAAACCATAATCAAATCAATAATTTTCATCTCAGTGGTATTAACTCAGTCAAAATCTCTAAAAGCCTTTTTAACCCATCAAGTAAAATTTTAAATCTCATTTTTAAATCTAATTCTAGCTTTCTTTTTGTGCCAGGCAGGTTTCCATAAAAGAGCCTCTATATCCTCAAATCTCAGTGTTTGGATATACATATTTATCAACAATTCAGTCTGGTCATATTTCTCTTCTCTTTCTTCCAGTACTATCTGAGTAGTATAATCAACATTGTTCAATGTGGTAGTTACTCATTGGTTATTCATGTTGTCACAGTTTTCAATGCCTCGCATTTGCAAATCAGTTCCTGTTGCTTTTGGCATTGCAGGTGTTTTAATTGAAATCATTCTTTGATCATCAAAGTTCTCAATGAGTTGTACGTGGGATTGTATGATGTCCTCTTCTATGTTGATTTGTTCCTCTTCTATTATTATTTGAGTTATGGAGTAGTCAGTTGAAATCTGGAAGTCAATTTGAAGTTTTAGGGTAAATGCTTTTATCCTAGTATTCACTTGCTCAGTAGCTTCGAAAAATTTTTCCAATATAAGTTTACAGGTAGATTATGGATGAGATTCCTCCATCTCATTAAATTGTGTATGTTGTTGCATACAGGCCTCTTTGGAGTTGATCTGTTCCTCCTCTGTTATTCCTTGGTCTATAAGTTGATCAGTCAAGATTTGAGGTTCAATTTTTGGTTCTGGAGTATCATCTTTAGTGTTCATTCTAAAGATCCTTTGCTCCTTAAGTTCCAAGATTTTTTCCAGTATAAGCCCATAGCCAAGCTGTGAGTAAAACACATTTCAGTGGTAAGGTAATCTTTTAGTTTTTTGGTGGAGGCTATTAGTAACAATCAGCCCCTATCCACCTCCACACAGCTGTTACAAATTCTTTATCTTTTCCCTTTTATGGTAATTTGAAGGTCAAATCCAGCCTCACAATCAAAGAGAAAATGTAATTGCAATGTCATTTTTCGCCACAAGATGTCCCCAGTAAACTATAAAATCTTTTTCCAGAAAGGTTTTATTCCAGTTAAAAAAGGAATAAAAATTAAAAAAAAACAATATTGTCCAGTTTTATAAGCAAATAAAATAATAAAATTCTGTAGTAGGGATTTTTTCAGGACCCCAGAGTATTCAAGAGTAGAAATAGTCAATAAAAATTAATTTATTATTTATTGTCCAAAGCTCATTTTCCCAAGTTAGCGAACACTGCTTTATCAAAATAGGGAAATAATTCCAGGGGCTTTTCACAGGGAGATAGTAAGGGTAAAGAGAGGAAAGGAAAGGTCTCACCCGGATCTTCCACGGTGGTTCTTTAACGCTTAGTTGTTATTTTGACTTCAGCTGGTACAGCTAAATGATCGGCCATGTTAATGGCCGATCTTTTCCCCGTCAGCCCAAAGAAGCTGCCTCGGACCGCGGAAGGTGCTGCCGCTCCCTCTGCAGTCGACGAGAGTCCTCCTCAGCAGTAGTTGCCCCTCCAGGGCGACTTTCAACCCTGTCCAGGGTCTACCAGCGGAGGGAAACCGGCCGGCAAAGAGAGAAGACTCTTCGCACGACCGCCAGCACCGCGATACTTAGTGGCTGTTCCTTTGCTGAATTACTTTCCCTTTGTATGTTGTATGATGAATTTATCCATGTTTATTAATATGCACCACTACCAGCTAGCTCAGGAGTCTTCAAACCTGGCACTTTTAAGGCTTGTGGACTTCAACTCCCAGAATTCCTCAGCCATCATGGCCAGATGAGGAATTCTCGGAGTTGAAATCCACAGGTCTTAAAGTTGCTAAGTTTTTAGACTCCTGAGCTAGCTGGTTGGCCCTTCTTCCTCTCTCCCTTCTGAGCTCTGTCCACAGTGTAGTAAGAATGCACACACACCCCAATCCATTCCCTGTACCCTTAAAGACACAGGAATCAAGTGCAAAGCAAGAAAGGCTCACAAAATAAAGAAACACAGAAACTCCGTTTTTTTTTCCCTTTAAGCTGCCTCAGGTGTGTCACGTGTCACAATGTTGCAACCCACAACTGAAAGCTCCAGCAATTGCAAAAAGCTTTAGCCTTAAATGAAGCCTGTTTAACTTCAAAGAAAACTTTCTAAAAGCCATAGGCAGACTCAAGATAAGGGGGTAAAACTAATTACATTTGTTTAAAGGGATTAAACCTACGGAAGTCAACACTTTGGACTCATTGCTAGACTAAAATACAGACTAAAATATTCCAATAACCAAAGCACACAAAAGAGCCTCTGAATTACAAAATGCTGTAAAAACTGTACAAAAATCCTTATGTTAACCCAATCAAGCTGCCAGCTGATCCAGAACTAAATAAACACACCTCCTTTCTGACATGCCGGCTTTTCATTTCATCAGTGCTGATTGCATTCTCCTGGCTGGAGAATGCAACAGCTGCTTCCAGCAACAGCTGCTTCTTCCTCTCTGTCCATTTCCTCCCTGCCTGCTGACCTCTCCTTCTCTTTCCCTGCTGTCTTTTTTTTCCCTTTCCCGCCCAAACTACCTCCTTTTATAGCCTCTCCTCTCCCCCCCCTTTTTCTTCAGTTTACCTCCAGCTCCTCACTGCTTCCAGAAGCACCAATCAGCTGGGGCCCTGTTGGCTCCTGGGGCTTCTGCCAAGCCCAGACAGTCCTGCAGCTACAGCTGCCTCTCCCTCAGGCTTGGGTTGCTTCAGCTCATTCCCCTCCCCCACTACACTTGGCTAGCAGTCGCATACCACCTGCCATGTGGCAAAGTACCACAGGTGGTACGAGTACCACCGGTTGAAAAGCCCTGCTTCATAACAAACCCTAAGGCTTTATAAAGTAGTACTAATACTTCACGTGATTTTGATTCTATACCTCTGTTATATAACCAAGGATTGTATTAGCTTTTTTGGCTGCCGCCGCACAATGCTAACTCATGTTTAAGTGATAGTCCATTAGGACTCCAAGGTCCCTGTCAAAATTACTGTTTTTGACTCAGGTTTTGCCTAATCTGTTTTTCTTGTTTTTCTTTTTCAGTGGTATTGTGCTGGACTGGGCTTTTATGATCATATTTTTCACAGTTTCCCATGCTTCTTGAGTTGTTTTCCCCTTTAGGATTTTTATCCATGGATTTTTTCTTAGGCTCTCTCTGAGTTTGTTAAAATCAACTCTTTTGAAGTTTAAGACACTGGTTGGATTATTTTCTATTGCTTGTGTTTGCATTATATTGAATTCTAGTATGATGTGGTCACTTTCCCCAAGGTTCCAGCAACTTCAACTCCCTCTATTACTTCTTCTCTATTAGTAAGAATTAGGTCCAGTATAGCTTTTCCTCTAGTTCCCTCCTCCAGCTTTTGGATGAGAAAGTTGTTGGCTAGGTTGGTTAGGAATCTGTTTGATCTCCCACTCACTGCAGAGTTTGTTTCCCAGTTGATATTTGGATAGTTGAAGTCTCCCATTACTACTGTAGTATGCTTCCTACATACATTTGTTAACTGGTTGGCAAAGAGTTCATCTATTTCTTTTGCTTGGTTGTGTGGCCTGTTGTATACACTTATAGCAATGTCATTTTTCCCCTTTTATATTGACCCATATGGATTCTAGGAAATTTTCATCCTTGATTTTGTGTATTTCTGTAGAGATGTAATGATCTTTTTTTATATATATGATGCAACTCCACCTCCTCTTTTGTTAGATCTGTTTCTTTTGAATAGTTTGTATTCTTCCATCAGTACATTCCAGTCATGAGTTTCATCCCACCAAGTTTCAGTAATGGCAACTATATCTGCCTTCATATACTAATACTTCAGGTTCACCCTGTTTGTTTGAGCATTAGTGTATAGGCATTTGAGTCCTTTATTGGTCTTGGGTATGTTTCTTGTATCTCCTACTTTGTAACTGGGATTTCTATCCTTTCCATTACTCTCTACTTCATTATGTTTTTCTTTTTTATTTCTTCTTTTTCTTTATTCCCTACCTCCTTATGTGATTTGTTATCTAGTAATTTTTACTTGGAATTAGGTTCTAAAGGTCATGAAGACTTCCCCCCTTCCCCCCTCAATTTTAGTTTAAAGCTCTTTTGATAAGATGAGCCAATCATTTTCTGAATATATTCTTTCCAGTTCTTGAGTGAGGTGCAGTCCATCCCTTGCCAGTAGCCCTTCATATAGGTAATGCAGACCATGATCTAAGAAGCCAAGTTCTGTTGATGACACCAGTTTTTAAGCCAGCAGTTCTAAAATCCTTTGCTCCTCATTGGATGTTGGCCTTTTGTGGGAAGTATGGATGTGCTCCTAATTCTTTAAGATTCTTCCCTAGCTGTTCATAAACTTTTGTTATTATTTTCAGATTCATTGTTGTGTCATTGGTCCCCATGTGTAGAAGAAAAGGGTAGTAATCCATGGGATTGATTATTTTAGTAATGTACTCACTTATATCTTTGATTTTTGCTCCAGGGAGACAATATATCTCCCTAGATTGATTGTTCATTCAACTGGGGAAGGAAGGCAAACATCTTCTATCTGTAATTCTTGAATGCTTTCCCTCAACATTTTTGTGCTATTTTTTAAAAATAGGTGGTTAAAGAAAAAATGGAGAAACAAAACAACCACTTCATAAACACATGGCACAACATAGGAGAACAAACCCATCAGGACAAGAATCAGCAGTCCATCTGCATTTAAAAAACAAAAGCCACTCTTTCAAAGACAGCAAAGTCCACATTCTGGACAGAGGGGACCGCTGTCAAAACTGAACAGCCCTTTCTCAACAGAGGGGAAGGGATACAACATCATCTATCTCCGATCTATAACACAGTCCTTTCAACAGTTCCAAGAAAGCTCCACACCCATTTGCACTACTCAGGTGACCCTGATGACACAGATAAGCCTCCAGAGGCTTCAATGACTCATTAAAAGAATGCAAATGACCAGCTGTCTGCAAGGAGTATAAATCCTGCCATTCCCCACCATTCAGTCAGAGCTGAAGAAGCTTCTTGGATGAGAAGCGAAACGTCTTCAAGAAAAACAAGAAAGTCCAGTTGCACCTTTGGGATAACTCATAAAATCTTCTCCAAAGTATCTTTTATTCAGGTATATAGTGTTCATGCTATTTAAGATAGTCTCTTTTACTTTTGCTTACTTCTCTTGCTTCCCTTGGAAGCAACTTCTTCACTGCATACAAGAATCAACTTAATTCCAGAAGACAACACATTTCCAGGAATCTCATCTCTGAATTTTTCTAGGATTTGCCTTCCACAGAAAAGAAAGAGATTCTTTTCCAATGTTATTTCATACTCTTATAAAAATAGTAATTCTAGTCTTCAAGTTTCCTTGGCCATTTTCAAAACATTCAAAACACATTTTCTTAGTTTCCCAGAACTGGTTATCCAAAATATATGAAATATGAAAAAAGATACAACTTCAGTAAAATGCAGAATATACAAGAAATAGGCCCTATCATATTCCTTAACACACTTGACCCCCAAATATTTAAAACATAGAACATCTATCAAACTTGTTTTTTTTTTTTAAAAAAAAAAGCAGGAGCGACTCAGGGATGCAGAGTTCTTCAGCTCTTTGTAAGTTCTGTTAGATCTTATTATTTCAGGTTGTAGTGTTTATTGGTCCTATTTAATGAAAATGACATTTTGCAAGATTGAAAAAGAAGAGTAGATCAATTTTCATGAATTACAGTTGCTCATGGTTATGACTGGCAACGTACCACAATCAAGTTTAGATTCATTTTCTCAGTCTTTTATGAAAACTAATGGTATTCATGACTAACTTTCCACATTTCCTATACAGAGATGGGGGAGGTGGGCTAAAACAACTATGGACTACAAGATTCAACTGTTTTGTCATTCAGTTTTCAAATATGGCAATTCCAAAAATCTTTGGCATGAAGATGACAGCATTTCCAAACTACTGTCCCTTATACCATTCTTAAGAGTTAAGGTGTTATATCTTTTGATTTAAAAATATTCCTTGAATTATTATTATTTTTGAGTTCCATTCTGTAAAGGTCAAATAATAGAATAAATTTAAATAGATTTACTTTATCTATGTTATATGAGGCTCTATTTGACTGCAATACCTAAAAGATATTGATAGATTTTAATGGTTTACTTTTGTCTGATAGAACTGGAGTTCAGCTTGATTACATTTTTAAGGCAAAATCAATCCAGAGTTTAAGATGTACAGATGTCTGATAAACATTCATCTGACTGACTTTAATTATATTAAATTATTAACATTACAAAGAAGTTTTCTTAAACAAACCATTGTCCATCTGTTATGCACTCAATTTGTAATGGCTATTCAAAGTTTTTAATTAAAACAGTGAATGACTGAATTGAGAATATTATGTAAGTCTAGCATTAGCATCTATTTCATATTTGGTTTCTCTCATCATCCTATCCCTGTTATGTTTATTCATTTTATTTATTTACCCGCTATTATATTCCAGTAGCTTCTGCCAAATAAAATTAATTTCCCCAAATATGAATTACCCCAAAACACATTCTGTGTCAATCCAAAACATAATTTGTTTATAGAGAAGATGTTTGGTATGCATATCTTTAAAAAAACTGAAGTATGAATGCTACAAGGTTCTTTGTGGCATATTTTTGAAACTCATAATATAGGAAACTGATATTTTGCCAATCATATTAATTCTTTTAAATTATGTAAGATAAATTCAGCCCATATACATCATTAAAACTTCAAGAGCACATTATGTCCAATCTAAGATATGTAATATTGAGATATCTGATATTATGATTGGTTAAAATAGATGGCAAATTGTGAGGAAATACTGCAAATACTTTCCACATCATTGAATCCACTTGTCATTCTACCATTTCACTGTTAAATTATTGCCAGATTCTAGTAAATGTTAAGTCTCTGATGCCTACTCTAGCTGTGATTCGTGCATTATATAATTATTCAAAACTTGGCTTTCTTCCAGTACAATCAGGGACAAGTTCTATAGCATATAATTATATGTATGTGCAACTACATCTGTTCCCTCTCTTGCATTCTCCCCATCTCTCTCTTTGTATTTAAATACTAGTTTCTTCTCTGAAACCTTTAGTTCTTACTCTTCTGTGCCATGAATATTGAATCTATTTACTTATATTTGTTCTTTGTGATTTTTGCCTCTTCATCTTGTTTCATGTTTCCTCTTCCCCCATGCACATCCCCTATTTTTAGACATAAGGATTTTTTGCAATATTACTGGATAAAATATCATGCATATGGATAGTTTAATTGGAATATGTTAATATATATTTTTATACTTAGAAACGGCAGCATGCATTCCTATGAATACAAGTAATATATGAATTAGGCATCCAGATAAAAGTTATGAATCCCACTACTTTGTAGAGTTATCCAACAAGCACTAATGCCAATTACATAAAGTCAAAGAATCCCAGCCTTGAGCACACAATTTTCTAGTGTATTGTCACTGAACAGATTATGGTGAAGAAGCAGGTGAACATAGTATGGTAAATTATAGGTTCCATCTGTGGTTTGTAACAGCTGGTGCTTTTGGTGGTACTTTTGCCCCACTATCATGAGGGAAATTGAAAGCATTTAGTAGACATAGGGAAGGACAGTCATAATGTACTTGCACCTCTGCATAATCTCTCCCAATATAGTTCTTTATAAAATGGTAAAAAAATGATCTGAATAATATTACTGTTAGGTGGATTCACAACCGGCTGAATGAATTCACCCATAGCATTTTAGCTTCATTTCATTTTGAAGGGAAATATCAAGTGAAATGTCAAAGGGCTCTATCCAGGCCCTCTATTGTTCAACATTTTTATCAATAATTGAAGTGAGAAACTGAAAGGATGTTTATAAGGTTTGGAATAACATGTAGTTGGGAGGGATAGATAATAATTTAGAAGAGACAGAGAAGATCCAAAAAGATCTAAACCAACTTGAACAATAGGCTAAAATGAATATGTTTGAATTTAATAAGGATAGAATTCTGAACTAGGGTAATGTCAAATCCCACAACAACTAAGATCAAGGAAACAAGAATTATATACATTTCAGTGAGCTATCTTTAATGTTAAATTGCAGTATCCTGGAAACTGCATGTGGAATTTCCAACCAATGAACAAAAGTAATATTCGATAAAATATTACAGATAAAAGTTTAAGGTGAGTTCCTTAAATCTATATTTCCTTCAATTATTTAAAATGCTTCTTCCCAATTTCTTGAAACCTGAACTATTGACTTGATTAATCTAATTTAATTTCCTTGCCATTATTTTTTCAGTCTCACCATAATTTCTTAAGGATTGGAAAAGTGAAAGTATAGAATGTGGGAAACCTAGCTTTGTAGTAGAACTTGTGGCAGGAATGTGAATGGTCTTTGAGCCATCTGTGATACAGCTCCTACAGAGAAAAATGTTTTTTTGAGTTGTATTAATAGGAAATAGAGTCCATCATGGGACTCTATATGTTCCACAAGACCTTGGGATCTAAATACATAGATCCTTTCCCTATCATTCATGTTGTGAATCCAGTAAGGATGGAATTCAAATTGCCAAAAAACCTCAGGCACATTCACCCAGTGTTTCACTGTAGTTTGTTAAAGCCCTTCCATAGCTAACTGCTGAGGTTGACCATTGAGCCCCCCCCCCCCATATGGGTAGAAGGAGAAAGGCATTTTGAGATCAAGGAGATTCCTGATTTTCGATGCTACAAGGGGAAGTTGCAATATTTAGTCTTATGGAAGGGGTTTCCTTTGGCAGAAGCAGAATGGGTGATGGCATTCCATGCCCCTAGACCAGGGGTATCAAACTCGCAACATCACGTGATATGTTGCGACATATCGCAATTTTTTCCCCATTGCCAGCAATGGGGTGGGCGCAGTTTCGGCATGACACATCCAGCCCACGGGCCGGCAGTTTGACACCCCTGCCCTAGACTCACCAGAGGTTCCATGCTAGGTATCAGACTGGCCCTGATAGGTTAATGAGTACAAAGAGATCATGGTGTAATAATACATGTGTGTTTGCTTCCTTGTAGGATTAATCTTTCTGGAGGGCCAGCATGTCATGATTCACTCACTAAACAGACCCACTCGCAGCCAGATAACAATAGCAGGAGTGGGGAGGGAATGCATTGGAATATAAGGGAGGCTTGGGAGGAAATTTGGAATACAAGTGTGCCAACTGGAAGCCTGAGATGGACCCAACATCCCAATGTCACCAGCTGGGAACCTCCAAGGCAGACAAACCATTCCCAAAACAAAGCAAGTACAAATGATTGGTGGACAATGGACAATGGGAGGTCCAGGGAGGAAAAGGGAACCTTTTCCTATGCTATTTGTGCGTGAAATAGTTAGAGCTGGCTTTTCTACTTCTGTACCAATATGGAATCCTCATTCTTATACTCTTTTTTTTTTAAATATGTTTTATTATTTTTATAGGGATAGAAAGGGAAGGGTAAGTAAAGGTATAACATAGGGTAAAAAAAACAAGGATTAAACCAAGGGTAGGGGTAGATACAATAATGGGGTTACCCCCAACAATAACTCAATGCTTTAGCAAGCAGACTGTCGTCCAGGTATACATATTAAATATGCATAATTAACATAATACTAAAAAGCTATATTAATAAATTTATCACTATTAATGATAGAAACTTAACCCAATACATATCATTCATTCTATAAGTAACAATAATCAGTATACTATTAGTGATGTATTACTAAGTAAATATAGTTACATATAAATACCGATATAACGCTTATTAATTATAATTAATTATAGTTAAAAGTAAACATCTAACCGAAAAGTTAAAAAATAATATTCAAGAAAAAGTACATCATTTATCTTATTTAATTTCATCATCTTTTTTCATTCTATCTTATTGCTAACCATTGATAAAAAATTTCCCATGTTTTAAAGAAAATTGTATCTTCTTTCTCTTTAATTTCTAAAGTTAATCTATCCATTTCTACACATTCCAATATTTTCATAATAATAATCTGGTCAGGTGGTATCTTTTCATTTTTCCAAAATTGGGCAAATGCTATTCTTGCGGCTGTTAATATATGTAAAATTAAATATTCATTCTCTTTTCCGTAGTTAGATCTTAATATTCCTAATAAAAACAATTCCGGTTTGAATTCTATCTGTATCTTAGTCATCTTTTCTAACCATCTGTGAATTTTAAGCCAATATATCTTTGCATTAGGGCATATCCACCAGATATGATAATAAGTTCCTGGTTTTTGTTTACATTTCCAGCAAATATTTGATACATTTTTAAACATTTTCTCTAGTCTAACTGGTGTCATATGCCATCTATAAAACATTTTATATAAATTCTCCTTATATGCAGCTGCTTTAGTAAGTTTAATATTTCGATCCCATAGTTTTTGCCAATCTTCTAAGTCTATAGAATATCCAAAGTTCTTAGCCCATACTATCATTGTTTCTTTTACTTGTTCTTCTTCCATCTTCCAGCTTAGCAGAAATTTATAAAGTTTTTTAATCAAATGTTCATCAGTTTTTAGCAATATTTTATCTAGTGGTGTCTGTTCTTTATAAAATCCTGTAGACTTTATATCTTTTTCATATCTTGTCTGAATTTGCAAGTAAGACCACCATGTTAAGTCAATACCCTGTTGCTGAAGAATTTGTCTGTCTTTAAGTTTCCCGTCTTTGTCCAAAATATCTTTATAGCTAACGAGTTTATCATAATTAATTAAATTTGGATAGGAAAAGGCTTCCATTGTCGAAATCCACTCAGGTATTTTCATGTAAATTTTATGTTTAATTTTTTCCCACTCTGAAAACAATACATTCCTTATAGCATGATTTTGAAAATATTTATGTACTTTATTTTTCTCATACCACAAAAATGCATGCCAACCTAATTGCAAGTCATGCCTCTCTAAGTAAAGAAATCTTTTGTTTCTCAATGTAATCCATTCTTTAAGCCAAAGCAAAATAGATGCCTGATAGTAAAGTCTCCAATCCGGGAGTCCAAAGCCCCCTCTGTCTTTAGAATCTTGTAATAATTTAATTTTAATTCTAGCTTTTTTGCCTTGCCATATAAATCTGATTATTGTAGCATTCAATTCATCGAAGAATTTTTGATTTAACTTAACAGGAACTGTTTGAAAAAGAAAAATTAGTTTAGGTAAAATGTTCATCTTAACAGTCGCTATCCTTCCTAGTAATGATAATTGAAGATTTTTCCACTTCTCCAAGTCCACTTTTATTTGTTTTAGTAATCTCTCGTAGTTGTCTTCTTTTATTGTTGTATATTTTGAAGTTAAATGGATACCTAAATATTTAACTTTTTTAAGTATTTGAAGGTTTGTCTTTTTAGCAAATTGAATTTTTTGTTTATCTGTTAAATTCTTCGTTAATACTTTAGTCTTTTCCCTGTTTATCTTCAACCCCGCCACTTCTCCAAATTTCTCTATTTTCCGCAGGAGTTTAACAGCTGTCTCTAATGGTTCCTCCAAAATAAAAACTAAATCATCCGCAAAAGCCTGTAGTTTATATTTTTGGTCTTTTATCTCCAATCCTTTAATCTCAATATCTTGCCTAATATTTCTAGCCAACACTTCCAATGTAAAAATGAATAACAAAGGGGACAATGGACATCCCTGTCTTGTGCCTTTTTTTATTTCAAAGCTGTCTGTGTAATCTCCATTTATAAGTATCCTTGCTGATTGTTTATTATAAATTGCTTAAATTGCATTTATAAAATTTCCGTCAAAGTCCATCTCCTTCAACTGTTGAAACAAAAATTGCCAATTAAGATTATCAAAAGCTTTTTGCGCGTCAAGAAATATAAGCGCCAACTGTTTCCCTGGATGGTTTTCATAATATTCCAACACATTTAAATAATCCTAAACCTTTTCCTATGCTATTTGTGCGTGAAATAGTTAGAGCTGGCTTTTCTACTTCTGTACCAATATGGAATCCTCATTCTTATACTCTTATCTTCCCAGTGACATAATACCTATTTATCTACTCACATTTGCATGCTTTCGAACTGCTAGGTAAGCAGGAGCTGGAGAAGGAATAGGAGCTCACCCCATTGTGTGGTGTTCGGATCTCAATCCTGGGCTATCAGCTTTCCAGCTGACAAGCTCAGAGTCTAACTGCCAAGCCATTGCACCCCCTCTTACCATAACATATAATATAGCAAAAATTTGTGTCAGTTTTTATCGCTATTTAGAATTTTATCTCTATTTAGACTATTACCATGTTTCCCCAAAAGTAAGACCTACCCTGAAAATAAGCCCTAGCTTGATTTTTGGGAATGTGCCTAATATAAGCCCTACCCCCCAAAATAAGCCTTGGTTTTGGGGTTAAGGCACACACCTAAAAATCAAGCTAGGGTGGGGTGGAGGAATGGAGCTGTCCCACGTGCCCTGTACCCACTTATCTTGCAGCTAGGCCTCTCCTTGCTGGCCCACTTCTTTTGCAGTGTCCCCAGGCCTGCATTTCACAGAGAGCCTTTCCAGAAGGCTTCTGCAGCTGAGAACCGAGCTATATATTCAATCCATAGCTCAGTTTTCAGCTGCAGTGGCCTTACAGAAAGACCTTTGACTGTGAAATACAGGCCAGAGCTCCATTCTCAGCTACAGAATGAAGCTGCTCCTTCGGCCACAGAAGTAGTGAGCTGGCTGGATGGAGCTGTCAGTGCTGGAGATGAGTGGAAAAGACACATACCCCCCAAAATAAGACATGGTGCCTCTTTTGGAGGCAAAAAAAAAAAAGACCCAGTCTTATTTTCGGGAAAACATGGTACTGGCCACTTTAAGCTGCTGCAGATGCCCTCCTGTTACTGGAAAATGCCCTTCGTTTTCATTTTGATTGGGTTTACAGGGAAAGTGGGGAAAAGCACCCAACTTGTGATTTTCAAAGGGCTTGTTAAGTTTTACATAAATGCCTTAGTAGCATGGGTTTAACATTGTTCTTAAAAAAACAGCTAGGGGTTGATGCCCAGAAAATTAATTCTAGTCAGGAAAGACACTCAGGCTATGCTATGTCTGGGCTGCAGACTGTAGAAAGTAAAAGAAGTGACTTTGACAGAAATATGCAAGAACTGTTGACAAAGGGGATTGAAACATTATTTAGTCCCGATGAAACAAGGTAATATTCAGAAGCAGACCAAATTCTGCCTCCCTAATTCACTTGGGTAAAAGAGGAGGGGTAGTTTAGCACAATGAGACTTGTAAGTTTTTATTGTTATAGGCAATCTTAATAAAATGTGACTCTAAACTTCCTGGAGAGTTGGTTTTCTCATCTGGTCCACTTTACAGGGCTGACATGGCCATTGTTACTGGACAGTGTTACTATTGTATGTTATACATTGGTTTGTTAGCAATGCCATAATTTTATTGTCTTTATTACTGGGAGCGGGGAAAGGGGTCTGTCAATTCTATTCTGCCTACCCTCTTCTGGCTTCAGAAATACTAAGTAACATGGTGATATCTGTCATTTTTACAATTTCAATCCACTGGTTCCCAATGCTACCAGCCACCTTTGTTGCTTGCTTATAACACTGCCATATCCATGCAACACTAGTTAGTAATGAAGCTCATTCATCATCAATCACTCCCTTCCAGTGGTATGTTAATTGGACTATTTACAGACATGTATTTAGCACTCTTTCAGAAGAGCTCTACACACATGTTCAGAAATAACCTAATACATCACAGATGGATCTCTGTGCTTGCAATCTGTTAGTCAGGTAACTTGAGAGGTGATTAAAAATGCCATCTCAAACACTTGCCTACACTTATCAAACCTATGGGAAGCAACATTGCACAGAGTGTTGGGTCATTGTTTTTCCACAAACAAGTAATTAATTATTGTTGGAAATGAAAATAAAGCCAACGGGAATCCAGCAGATTATTTAATTTGCCCTGCATTAAATTGGTAAAGACAGCACAGTTGCTGTTCTCATTCCTATAGTAGATTAAGGATCAGCAATGAAAATAGCATAATTTATGCTAGTATATTTTTCTGCCAGCAAAAGGAGTGGAGAGCAGAACTTTGGACAGTTTACAGACCCAACAAAAGAGGAGGTGGAGTTGCACTATACATAAATGATCACTACAACTCTACAGAAATACACAAACCAAAGATGAAAACCTCCTAGAATCCATATGGGTCAATATAAAAATAAAAGAATGGCATTGCTATAGGAGTATACTACAGGCCACCCAACCAAGCAGAAGAAATAGATTAACTCTTTGCTAATCAATTAATCAATTCCCATCTTCAAAAAAAAGGGGAAACAGATCTAGGAAACTTCAGATCAATCAGCCTAACATCAATACCTGGGAAGATACTGGAAAAAATAATAAACAGATCTGTGAACAAGAATAGAATAGAATAGAATAGAATAGAATAGAATAGAATAGAATAGAATAGAATAGAATAGAATAGAATAGAATAGAATAGAATAGAATAGAATAGAATAGAATAGAATAGAATCTGGAAGGGACCTTGGAGATCTTCTAGTCCAGCCCCCTGCTCAAGGAGGAGAACCTATACCATCTCAGATTGTGACTGTCCAGTCTCTTCTTAAAAACCTCCAGTGATGGAGCGCCCACGATTTCTGAAGGCAAGTTATTCCACTGGTTAATTGTCCTCGCTGTTAGGAACTTTCTCCTTAATTCCAGATTGCTTCTCTCTTGGTCAGTTTCCAACCATTGTTTCTTGTCCTGCCTCAGGTGCTTTGGAGAATAGTTTGACTACCTCTTCTTTGTGACAGCCCCTTAAATACTGGAATACTGCTATCATGTCACCCCTATTTCTTCTTTTCTTTAGACTAGCCAAGTCCTGGAGCCATTCTTCATATGTTTTAGTCTCCAGGCCTTTGATCATCTTACTTGCTCTTCTCTGAACTTTTTCCAAGGTCTCAGAATTGGTTGCAGCATTTCAGGTGTGGTCTCACTAGGGTTTTAGAAAGCGGTACTAATACTTTGTGTGATCTTGATTCTGTGTTTCTTTTTATACCACCCAGGATTGTATTAGCTTTTTTGTCTGCTGCTGCACACTGCTGGCTCATAGTCAAGTGATCGTCCACTAGGACTCCAATGTCCCTCTCTCAGTTACTGTTTTTTAGCAAGGTCTCTCCTGATCTGTACTTATATCTTTGATTTTTCCTGCCTAAATGTAAAACTTTGTTTTTCCCCACATTAAAACTCTAGAAACAAAGTTATAACTAGTAGCCAGCACAGATTTGTTAAAAACAGATCATGCCAAACCAATCTTATTTCATTCTTTGACAAAATGACTAAATTAGTAGACCAGCGAAATGCTGTGGACATAATATATTTAGACTTCAGCAAGGCATTTGACAAAATAGACCACAATCTACTTCTTGGTAAGCTAGAAAAATGTGGGATTGACAGCATCACCACCAGATGGATTTGTAACTGGCTGACAAACTGTACTCAACGAGTAGTCCTTAATGGTACTACATCTACATGGAGGGAAGTAAGCAGTGGGATACCACAAGGTTCTGTCTTAGGCCCAGTACTCTTCAATATCTTCATAAATGACTTAGATGAGGGAATTGAAGGGGATCTCATCAAATTTGCAGATGACACCAAGCTGCCAGGAATAGCCAACACCCCAGAAAACAAGCTTAGAATCCAAAAAGTTCTTGACAGACTTGAACAATAGGCCCTATGTAACAAAATGATATTTAATGTGGAGAAAAGCAAGTTTTTACATTTAGGCAGGAAAAACCAAAGGTACAAGTACAGATTAGGCAAAACCTGGCTCAAAAACAATAACTGTGAGAGGGACCTTGGAGTCCTAGTGGATGATCATTTAAACATGAATCAGCAGTGTGCGGTAGCAGCCAAAAAAGCTAATGCAATCCTTGGTTGTATAAACAGAGGCATAGAATCAAAATCACATGAAGTATTAATACCGCTTTATAAAGCCTTAGTAAGGCCACATCTGGAATATTGCATCCAGTTTTGGTCACTACATTACAAAAAAGATGTTGAGACTTTGGAAAAAGATGATTAAAGGCCTGGAGACTAAAACATATGAAGAATGTTGCAGGATTTGGGAATGACCAGTCTAGAGAAAAGAAGGACATGATAGCAATATTCCAATATTTAAGGGGCTGCCACAAGGAGGAGGGGGTCAATTTATTTTCCAAAGCACCAGAAGGCAAGACAAGAAACAACAGATGGAAACTAATCAAGGAGAGAAGCAATCTGGAATTAAGGAGAAACTTCCTAACAGTGAGGACAATTAACCAGTGGAACAGCTTGCCTTCAGGCGTTCTGAGTGCTTCATAACTCGAGGTTTTTAAGGAGAGACTGGACAACCACTTGTCTGAAATGATATAGAGACTCCTGCTTGAGCAGGAGGCTGGACTAGAAGATCTCCAAGGTCCCTTCCAGCTTGATTGATATTTTCCCCATACCTATAATTAGTTCAACCTTTAGATATATCCCATCTAAACTCATCATTAATGATGGAGGTACAAATAGCATATAATTTGAAGCAAGCATGAAATCAATCATTTGAAGCAAGCTACAAATCAATCATTTGTGGTTTGAGAAAAAGATAAAATCACCTATCATCTTTCCAGCCTAGCCCAGCCTAGCTTTTTCTAGGCTATAGAACTCAAATCTATATGTCAATGCTGCTAACATCGGATGTTCTTGCTTTGACAACAGATGGAAATGTCTCTATTGCTTTTAGAGTTAGTTGATGCTGGGAGGGGGAATGTGGATGAGAGTCCAGCTAGTCATAACAATAATAACTCAGCCGTGGGAACCCAAGGTCATTGGGCCCAGAGTTGATAGAGTTTTGGCGGGCTAGAGAGCTGGGGAGAAAGCCCACGCTTCAAGCTAACTGGGGAATGTAATTTATGACTGTTTATTGGAGGAGGGAATTGTGCTTTGTTACTTTATATCCAGGGGAGGGGGATTTAGTTTTTGGTTTCGACTATGTAGTGCCTATACTTTGTTTCTCGAATAAAAGATTCTTTAAGGTAAACAATGCCTCGAAGTTCTTTTGAAGAGTTTCATCTGTCGAAACCATGACATTAAACCAAAAACTCCAATTTTTGCCTTATCTTGGGGTCCTGAGCCCCAGTCGCTGTCCCTAGAATTGCGGGAAAGACCAACAAAGATTCAGGGAAGATCTCAACATGGAGAAGGAAGGAGCGCCTGAAACCAGCACCCCGGCAGTGGCTGCTACCTCACAGGAGGGAGCGCAGGCCAGCGCGCCAGTGGAGAAGGAGCTTTTTCAGGTCTCTCAGATGGGGACAAGACCCAAGCCGCGAGGACAGCTGATCTGGTCATCGGAATGGACCTTACCCAGTGGAGACTCTAGTCACCTCGAGACGGCCTTGCTACAATCAAGTGCTTAGAAGGCGGACAAGGTCGAGCTGCAAGGAGGGGCTTCCCGCAAGTTGCGTTCCCCAGACCGGTGGAGAACCACAAAATTGACTATCGCTGAGGACTCGGGTGAGTGGAAGTACCTGTCCGCAGACCGTAGTCAATCAGTGGAGAAGTTGGTGGAAAGATTTGAGGAGCTAGAGATGAAAAGTGGAGAACAACCCTCCCATTCTCCATACGCAAGCGATCATGATGATCGGCGAGGCAGCCACCAACTCATGCCAAGGGGAAGTCCCAGTCCCACCTGTGCAGGTAAAGCAGCTTTCCCATCCTCGAAGCCACCTACCATGGTCTCCAGCCCTGCAGGGAGAGACAGCTCCAGTCATCGCCCCTCCAAAAGCCCAGATCGCCGCTGGCGAGATAAGAGTCCGAGCCGTCACCGGGACAGCCAAAGCCCAGATCAATGTGCCACCCAGCCCGAGGCCCATACAGCAATGGGGGATGTCGCAGCCCCCACAGATGGGAGGCCAGCAGTTGCTGGTGGTGCAGCAACTGAACTGGGGGTGGCCACAGCCCCCGAATGTGCAGCAGCAGATGGGGGATTTGTAGCAACCGGGGATGATGCAGCCACCAGGGAGGTCAGCAACCGCTGGGAGTATAGCAGCAGCAGTGGGGCTGGCCGCCATCTCTGAATGTTCAGCAACCACTAAGGGGCCCACAACCGATGGGGATCCAGCAACAACCACCTCTGGGGCCGCAGCAGGGCCTACAACAACTGGGGATGCCACAACCACCCACAGGTCAGCAGCAGTGGGGGTGGCAACAGCCCCCAAACATGCAGCAACCACTGGGAGGCCCGCAATAACTGGGGGTGCCATTTCAGCAGCCGCTGAGACCATTGGGGGTCATACAGCAACTGGGGATGCCACAGTCGCCAGCAATGCAGCAACAGCCCCTGAATGTGCAACAACAGCCCCCGAATGTGCTGGGAGGCTTGCAGCAACTGGGGATGCAGCAGCCACCATGGGGAGGCCAGCAACCATTGGGGGTGCAACATCCACAGTGGGGAGGCCAGCAACCACTGGGAATGGCACCACCTCTTGGAGCAACCTTCGATGGAGACCCGGAGAAGCTGATCTTTTTCCTCAACCAGGTGCGTTCTCACTTGAACCACTGTACCTATTTTTACCCGAACCCAGCCACTATGGTCAACATGGTTGCATCCAGCTTGGAAGGGGAAGCATCCGAGTGGCTGAACAATTTATACAATGAGCAAGCACCCGAGTTGGGGGACCCCTATCTCTTCCTCCTAGGATTGAGAGCAAGGTTTGGTAGGACCCATCCATTGCCCTCAAAGTGGAGGAGCAGGTACCAGGCAGCAGTAAGACTGGATGTCCAGCTTGCCCGCTATAAGAAGCCAAGCCAAGGCCAGATCAACCCAAACAGCAGCCACCACACCCCAAAAGCCTCCAACCGCCGCGGCTACTGAAAATCACAAGCCACCTGCAGGCCCACCAATCAAGTGCTTCAGATATGGACATTTAGCAGCGAGTTGCCCAGTCCCTTACCCTCAACAGCAGAATAGACCAGGACCACCAGCGAGAAAGAAACCAACCCAGCAGCCGGCGAAAGAGAAATCTAACTGGATCGCGCAGGAACCCGTTGCCCAAGTCACGTCCCCCATGCAGCAGAGTGCCGAGACCCAAGCCAGACCTGCCGCCGCTCTACCCTCCTACGACATCAACGATGAAGGAGAGAACAACCCAATGGTGAGTTGACATGTTCCACCTTTTTCACTACCTGCCAAACTCATAATTCCTAAGACGGGGACACAGGTAGGTTTGAAAGTACTAGTGGACTCTGGATGCTCCCAGTGCATTATTAGTTTGTCACTTGCCCTGAAAATGGGCATACGAGCAAGGCTGCTCTCCAAACCCATGAGATTTGAGCAAGCCGATGGCTCCCTAATGGGAGGAACTTTAGTCACTCAATTGACTGAATCCCTATGCTTAGAAATAAGTGAGCGGCTTCCGGTTCCGTATCGCGGCACATGCAGTCGCACGGAGAGCTCTGTCTCTCCCACCGGCTGTTTTCCCTCCACCGGTAGACCCTTAATCGGGTCGAAAGTCGCCCTGGAGGGGCGACCACCGTTGAGGAGGCCCTTGTTGATGGGGGAAGGGCAGCAGCTCCTTCCCCAGCTCCTTAGGGCCGTCGGAGAAAAGATCGGCCAGTAAAATGGACGATCACTTTGCTGCGCCAGCCGAAAGCCAGAAGAACAACTAAGCATAAAGAACCCCCGTGGAGAATCCGGGTGAGACCTTTCCTTCCCCTTCTTTCCCTAATTACTCTCCTGTAAAAAGCTTTTGTATTTGAATTACTTCCCTGCTGTGAGAGAGCAGCGTTTGGGCACTCGGGAAAAACAGCTTTGGGAATTGAAAAAAAAATAAACCAGTTAA
Organism: Azemiops feae; assembly: GCA_023970755.1. Classification (NCBI taxonomy): domain Eukaryota; kingdom Metazoa; phylum Chordata; class Lepidosauria; order Squamata; family Viperidae; genus Azemiops; species Azemiops feae. The sequence goes on from JALGBA010002042.1 coordinate 67,853, forward strand.
TTTTTTATTGACTATTCAACTCCTGGAATACTGAGGGAGCCTGAAAACATTTCTATTTTTGATTATTACTATTATAACTACGCTATTTACTATTTTGGAGAGGCCTTTCTTCTTTATTTTTTTAATTTGAAAAACAAAAAATCTATTAACTTGGAAAGAAAGACCTTATAGCCTGCTGAGGACATCTTGTGACGAAAAGTGTTACTGCAACTGTATATTTTTTTTTCATTGCTGGATGGCGGCTTTAACCTTCAAAGGATGATAAGAGTAAGATAACTGAAACAGCTGGGTGGTGATTTGGTCTACTAAGAATTGGAGGTGAATATTTGTTGACTTTTACGAAATATAGCCTTCACTAAAAGATTAAAAGATCCTTTCACCACTGACATGGAGGTATTTAACACACAGCTGGATTATGAGCTTATACTGGAAAAAATCTTGGAAGCCACGGAGGATATGAACTCTTACTTCCAAATTTTGACGGATCAAGTTATAGGTCGAAGAACAGTGGAGAAGGAGCAGAGTGGTGCTAAAGAGACTAGTGAGCAATATATACAACCTAAAGAGAAACCATACCTACAACTCAACTATGAAATTATACCGGGAGAAATTGTGGAAACTAAGGAACAAATCAACTTTATACAACCCCAAATACAATTTATGGAGAAGCTTGATGATCAAAGAATAACTTTAACTGAGATGCCTGAAGCATCAACACCAATAGAGACTGACACCCAGATACAAGTTATTGAAAATTGTGATAATGTGGATAAACAACTACAACATGGAATAAAATGGCTTCCACCATCCAAAGTCTACTAGAAGAAAGGGAAGAGAACTTTGACCAATCTGAAGCATTGAGAAATACTGACTTTCTAATATTGTGGTTTGATGATGCAGGAACTTTATTATGGAAACCGGTGTGGCACAGAAAGAAACCTAGAGTTATATTTAAAAATGTGTTTTAAAATTTCATTTAATGGGTTAAAAAGGCTTTTGAGATTTTGACTGATTTAATAACTAACGGAGTACGTGAATTCTGTAAGAGGATATCCTTTGTAATAATATTTTGTTTTAGATATGATAATTATTTGGAGAGGTAAACTTTATCTACTGGGCTAAAAAGACTTTTTATAGACATAGATGAATTGATAGAATATATATTTAAAACAGATAGAAATGTATCTATTGGACTGATATTTTTATTTTAAATAAGATAATTATTTTGTAATAGAAGAAGAATAAGAGGGATTGGTGACAAGAGAAAAAATGGTATTAATGAAGAAAACATAAGAATGTTATTGTGGGAATAATATACTCATTTTAGATATAATTATTATGTTAAAAAGGGAAATGAAGGACACCCGAAGTGTTAATAATATGTCTATTTAAGAATAGAATGGAATATGGTAACTGTAAATTAGTAAAGCCTAAAAACAGGATTTGGATTTTTATAATTGAAATGTGATTGATGTTTGATAGGATTGTTTGAAGTTTATTTAGAAATGTATTAATTTGAATATGTAATAATATATGACGGAATTAGAGAGGGAATTTTCAATGAATCAATTTGAGCTATATATCTGTGATTTTTCTTTTGGATGTTTGATATACCCACGGTGTTTCCTAAGCACCTTGATGTAACCTTCCCACCCCCATAAAAATCCAATAAAATATATTTTAAAAAAAAAAGAAATAGGTGAGCACTGGGAGTTCATTCATTTCATGGTGGCTCCGAAAATGACTGAGGCCGTGATCCTAGGGCTAGCCTGGTTAGACAAATGGAAGCCATTTATCTGGTGAGAGAAGGGAATGAGGACTGTGAGGTTATCTATAGGACCCAAGCCCTCCCCCTTAACTCGACGGACGTTACAGGAGAACTTAGCCCACCCAATGAGCTAGCACAAATAGCTGCCTTGTCTCAACCAGGTGAGCCACTCATCCCCAGCGAGTACCGGGACCTAGTGGAGGCGTTTAGTGAGAAAGAATGTGACACCCTGCTTCCCCACCGACCCAATGATTGCTCTATTGAACTGTTACTGGGAGCCAAACTCCCACGATCGAGAATGTACGCTATGTCCCCCCTTGAAATGGAGGAGATGCAGCAGTATGTGGACAAGAACCTAGCGAGGGGATTTATTGAATGGGCCAAGTCTGCTGTGGGAGCCCCGGTGTTATTTAAAGAAAAACAAGATGGGTTGCTTCATCTCTGCGTAGATTATAAAGGTCTGAATGCTGTGAGTGTGGAAAACAAATATCCCCTTCCCCTCCTGAAGGACTTACTCACCCACCTGGCAAAGGGGAGTGTCTTCACTAAGTTAGGCCTGAGAGAGGCATATTACTGGGTGAGGATAAAGGAGGGAGATGAGTGGAAGATTGCCCTTAACTGTCCCATGGGGCGCTACCAATTTAAAGTCATGCCATTTGGACTACAGGGGGCTCTAGCTGTCTTCATGCAGCTGGGCAATCAGGTACTATATGACCATTTATACAAAGGGGTTTTGGTGTATCTTGATGACATCCTGATATACAGCACTAATATGGCTGACCACGTAAAACTAGTGAGAGAAGTGCTAAAGAAACTGTTGAATGCCAAACTTTATGTGAAACTGTCAAAGTGTGAGTTTCACCAGACCCAACTAGATTATCTTGGCTACAGAATTTCCAGCGAAGACATTGAAATGGTCCTGACCAAAGTGAAAGCCATAATTGAATGGCAGCCCCCAAAGACTCGCAAACAACTCCAGAGCTTTCTGGAATTTGCCAACTTCTACCACCAGTTCATCCCCTCCTTTGCTGAAATTGCCTTACCCCTAACGGAATTACTGAAAACAGGCAAGGAGGGAGGAAAGCCACATCCGGGCCAACCATTAGCATGGACTATGAACTGTGAAACTGCTTTTGAGAATTTAAAAAGGCTATTTGCGGTCGAACCGGTTTTAAAGCATCGTTGCCCAGGAAAGCCCTTTGTGATTCAGGCCAATGTGCCTGTCAGAGCTGTGTTATTGCAAAAGAAACAGAGTGGGACCCTACAACCCTGCGCCTACACCTCAAAAAAATTCATTGAGTGTGAGAGGTGGGCTGTGTGGGAGAAGGAAGCCTTTGCAATCCGATGTGTTTTATTAAACTGGCGACACTATCTAGAAGGGAGCAAGGTGCCTTTTGATGTATGGACTGATCACAAAAACCTAGAACCGTGGTGGCGAACCTATGGCAGGCGTGCCACAGGTGGCATGGAGAGCCATCCCTGTGGGCACTTGCGCCATTGCCCTGGAGGGAGGCAAAGCCACACTGCTCCCTTCCGCCTCTCCACATGCACCTGCACTCTCAGCTCTCTTTCTCTCTGCACTGAGAGCCAGGGAACAACTGCAAGAGCTGGACGAATCCGGGCTGGATGGTGGAGGCAGCTGCCAGCACGAGTCCAGGTAAGCCTCCGGAGAGATTTTTGCGATGCCCCAGCGGCCGGATCCAGGCTCTGGAGGCCTGGAAAAGGCCTCTGTCGCCTGCATCGGCTGTGGGGGGGTGCAAAATCCCCCACCTGCCGCGTGGATCACCATGCCACTGCCACCTTTCCCCCCAACAGCCACGCAGATCACTCTGCCACCGCCATTCCCCCGCCGTGTGGATCGCATGCCGCCACCCTAACTGCCATGCGAATCGTGCTGCCGCCGTTCCCCCATACCCGCTGCACGGATCGCCTGCCACCACTGCCTTTCCCCCAACAGCCACGCGGATAGTGCTGCCACCGCCATTCCCCCCACCATGTGGATTGCATGCCACCGCCTCCCCACCTGCCATGCAAATTGCACTGCCGACGCCCCCCCACCTGCTGTGCAAATTGCACTGCCGCTGGCGTTCCCCCCACCCGCTGCGCAGATCATGCTGCTGCCGTTCCCCCCCACCCACCACATTTTGCAGGCTTCTGGCGCCCGGATCGGGACACTGGAGCACCATAAAATCGCTCCACAGCCATGGATGCGGGCTCCAGAGGCTTCGAAAATGTTTCTGCTGCCCAGATTGGCCATGGGGGGGGGGAACGAAATCATTCTGCAGCCCTAGATCTGGGCAGCAGAAGCATTTTGCAGACCTTCAACGCCCAGATCAGGCCACTGGAGTGCCGTAAAATCACTCCACGGCCATGGATGCGGGCTCCAGAGGCTTCAAAAACGCTTCTGCCATCCAGATCGACCATGGGGGAGGGGAGTGAAATCGCTCTGCAGCCCTAGATCTGGGCGGCAGAAGTGGCAGAGAGAAAGAGAGATTGAGCCAGCAGGGAAGCAAAAGTGTCAGGAAAGGAAAGCGTTGCAGAGTAAGCAAACTTACAAAAAAGGGATCTCTCTCTCTGTCTCACACACACACACACTTCCCCCACCCCCTTTAATATCATGTCTTCCCCCATCCCCTTTAATATCATGTCTTCCCCCACCCCTTTAATATTCTCCCCACCCCCGACCCCCTCTTCTTTTTTATCTCTTCCCCCCCCAGTCTTCCCCACCCCTTTAATATCATGTCTTCCCCCACCTTTAATATCTTCCCCACCCCTTTAATATGATGTCTTTCCCACCCCCTTTAATATCTTCCCCCACCCCCTTTAATATCATGTCTTCCCCCACCCCCTTTAATATCAGTGAGGTTCCTCCAGTGGACCATGACCCAGCGCTCACCCCGGTCCCATCCCCCCTCTGCCAGAGACCCTCAGATCTGCCCCAGTCCTGCCCAGCTCCACACAAGTGCCCCTGATGCAAGTGACATCGAGCTGGCCACGTCCACCCAGTAGGCCACGCCCATGCCAGCCATGCCCACCCAATGGCTATGCCCATCCAGCACCCAACGATAAATAAGTGGGGTTTGGATTGCAGTTTGGGCACTCGGTCTCTAAAAGGTTCACCATCACTGACCTAGAAGCACTGAAAACTCCCGCAAATTGTCCCCAAAACAAGTACGATGGGCGCAATACTTTAACCGGTTTAATTTCACCCTAAATTACATACCGGGTGGGAAAAAGCTTCTTAGCTGATGCTTTATCCAGACTGCCCCAGTACAAGAGCCAGCATGAAGAGGTTAATGAAGCAATTATTTCCACTCCATAAACTGCTTCTCAATTCACGCTGCACGGAGTCCTGCCTTCAAGAGCCCCAAACCCCAATGACCCTGGGGCAAAGAAAATAAAACAAAAGCTCCTCACTGACCAATGGTTCAAGGACAATCAAACCTCCCTAACTTGCAGGGATGGTTTGGCTTACAAAGGGGAAAAGCTGTACTTGCCCAAGACCCTCCACCTTAATGCCCTCCATCACAGCCATGATGTAAAACAGGCTGGGGACTTTGGATATTTAAAAACACTTCACCTCATCCATCGACAATTTTGGTGGCCGGGGTTGGAATTGGATGTAGAAAACTATGTCCGGAGTTGTGCTGTATGTGCCACCATGAAAAGAATTCTGGGGAAACCCCCTGGGTTATTGCAACCGGTGGCAACCATGGGAAGAAATTGTTATGGATTTTATAGTAGATCTACCTGAAAGTAGGGGAAATACAGTCATCTGGACTGTGATAGATCTGTTCTCAAAGCAGGCTCACTTTATTGGCTGCAAAGGGCTCCCGTCCACCCAACAACTAACCAAGATGTTCCTGAAACACATCTACAGACTGCATGGCACACCAAAACGAATAATCTCTGACAGGGGGGTGCAGTTTACAGCTAAGTTTTGGAGGAGTTTTCTTAAACTAATTGGCTCATCTCAAGGACTATCATCAGCCTTTCACCCGTCTGTCAATGGGGCGGCTGAATCTGCGAACTCAATGGTGGAACAGTATCTCCGATGCTATGTGGATTATCAACAAACAAACTGGACTGACCTCCTCCCTTTCGCAGAGGTGGCTTTCAATAACTCTGTTCACAGCAGCCAGCACCGGCTTCACACCTTTTAAAGTGGCCACAGGAAAAGAGTTCAGCCCAATACCCGAATATCCTCAAGGACCCTCCGCTTCTCAAACTCTTGATCAATGGGTGAGGGGGTGGGAAGAAGTCTGGAAAACCACAAAAACTGCTTTGAAAAAGTCTTCCGAGACATACAAAAAACAGGCAGATAAAACCTCAAAGGACATTCCAAGTTGGGGAAAAGGTTTATCTATCCACCAAATATTTATGGCTTACGTTACCTAGTAAGAAGTTAGGACCGAAGTACTTAGGACCCTTCCCCATTGTAAAGATCATTAACCCGGTCACGGTAAAACTAAAACTTCCCAGGCTCTTAGGGAAAGTTCACCCTGTTTTCCATTGTAGCCTGTTGAAACCTTTTCGGGATTCCACCTTAAGATCTCCCCCTAAGAAGGCACCTGGACCTCTCATAGTGGCAGGACAGACTCACTATGAAATAAAGTGTATTCTTGATTCAAGAATTTTTAAAGGGAAATTGTAGTACTTAGTGCAATGGAAGGGATATCTGTTGTCTGAGGCCATCTGGGTGAAATCTAGCAATGTAAAAGCTGACAGACTCATTAATAGGTTCTATAAGAAACACCCTAACAAATCAAGAGGCAACCCCTAACCTGTGCTTTTGTTTGCATTACAGGATTTGTCCTTTTTTGTAAGGGGGGCCGTATGTCAACGCTGCTAACATCGGATGTTCTTGCTTTGACAACAGATGGAAATGCAGCCATTTTTCTCTATTGCTTTTAGAGTTAGTTGATGCTGGGAGGGGGAATGTGGATGAGAGTCCAGCTAGTCATAACAATAATAACTTAGCCATGGGAACCCAAGGTCATTGGGCCCAGAGTTGATAGAGTTCTGGAGAGCTGGGGAGAAAGCCCGCGCTTCAAGCTAACTGGGGAATGTGATTTATGACAGTTTATTGGAGGAGGGAATTGTGCTTTGTTACTTTATATCCAGGGGAGGGGAATTTAGTTTTTGGTTTCAACTATGTAGTGCCAATACTTTGTTTCTCGAATAAAAGATTCTTTAAGGTAAACAATGCCTGGAAGTTCTTTTGAAGAGTTTCATCTGTCGGAACCATAACACTATACTTTTCAAAGAAATTAGGTCATAGTGTAATATTATAGACAATATTATTTGCTCACTCTTAAAATGCATTTTTGTTTAGTCATCTTCTCTCTAATATAATCTTTATTTCATTCATGGCTATTAAAATGTATGAAGTCACTCTTTTTATATAAAAATTTGACTTTCTAGAAGTTGTAATGTACACCCTCCTGGATGGAGGAATGGTATTTCAGTGTGGCCTTACTAGAGTAGCATAAAGCGGTACTATGTGCGTTTGCTGTTTGTCGACTTCAGTTCGGCGTTTAACACAATCATTCCCCAGCATCTAGTAGACAAACTGGGCCTTTTAGGCTTAAACACTCCTTTGTGCAACTGGATTCTGGATTTTCTTACCAACAGGCCCCAATATGTGCGAGTTGGAACAAATACCTCAAATACCATTTTCTTGAGCACAGGTTCTCCTCAGGGCTGCGTCTTAAGTCCGCTGCTGTTCACCCTGTTGCCCCATGACTGCTGTGCTAGGTTTGCCACCAACCATATTGTGAAGTTCGCAGATGATACAACAGTAGTGGGCCTTATTCAGGATGACAAGGTGGAAGCTTACTGCAAGGAGGTTGAGGGGTTGGTGAACTGGTGTAAAGAAAACAGCCTAGTTTTAAATACAAGAAAAACCAAAGAGATCATTGTTGATTTCAGAAAAGGCAGGCACAGCCACACTTCTCTGTGCATTAATGATTCTCCTGTGGAGAGGGTTACCAGCATCAAATTCCTGGGTGTGCAGCTAACGAGTAGGCTGACTTGGTCGCTAAACAGTGAGAAACTGGTGAAGCGGGCACAGCAGCGCCTGCATTTTCTGCGCCGCATGAGAAAAGCACATCTTCCTTCCCCTGTCCTGACCACTTTCTACAGGGGGACAATCGAGAGCATCCTGTCATACAGCATCACAGTCTGGTTTGGAGGCATCACTGCTTCAGACAGGAAGGCGGTGCAGAGAGTGTTGAGGATGGCCGAAAAGATCATTGGCAGTTCCCTCCCTACCATCCAGGACATAGCACAGAAGCGTTGCTTGAGCAGGGCCCGCAAGATTTTCTGGGACACTACACATCCTCTTCACAACCTGTTTTCCCTGTTACCTTCTGGGAGGAGGCTTCATGGTATCCGTAGCAGAACATCCAGATTCAGCCATAGTTTCATTCCATACAGCATTAACCTTGCGAACTCTCAAACTTCCTCCTTGCATTATATATTCAAGATGGACAGTATTTAATATTTATTTGCTATGTATATGTAGGGATGTGGGTCTGTATATATGTTGTACATAGTATGTTTAGGTGTGTGTCATGTATATGTTTCACTTTGAGAGCGGGCAACTAAATTTCATTTTTTTATGTGTGCCATTGTGCCCACAATATAAAAATGACAATAAAGGTTATTTATATTTATCTTATCACTTCACGTAACTTGATACTTTCACTTTCTTGATGCAGCCAGCAGCATTATTTCCTTGACTTTCTTCTTCTTCCTTACATATTGAAATAAACTTAGGGAGTTATTTTTGGCATTGTTGCAAGTCTTATTTATCCTTGCAGTCTCCTGCCTCTTTCCTCTAGGTCATTCCTTTTTTCAAAGTCCTCTTTCTTAGTCCTTTCTGAATAAAAGTCTACCTCATCATTTATGTGATAACTAAGTAAACTGAGCTGAACTTTATTCACTTTCATTGTGATAAGATATAATTGCTAAAGCCTTAATATCTTTCTATATATATTTCTTCTGTGTACTTGGTTAGAGCTGGTATTCAAGTTTGCTCTTTATAATATTATGCCTCTAGTTATATTTTACATTGTTTTGTTTTTTAATTCAATTTGTAAAGTTTGGGGGTTTCTAAGAAATCTGTCTATAAACTCTCTAAACATCAAATATACTGCATTTGTTAGACTTCAAGATTTCATAGAACTGCCTATTTGCTTTCTTCTAACTATAGTTTATCTAAAAAAAATACCTGAACTGGGAATTTTAACTTTAATGTAATTGTAATGAATTCATAAAATCTCATCACAAAAGGATGCAATGTTGACCTTCATGAATTCAATTAATCTCGGCTTCCGGTTCCAGATCGCGGCGCTAGCGGATGTGCGGAGAGACCGCTCTCCCTGCCGTCCGGTTTTCCTTCTTCGGGAGACCCTGGAAAGGGTCAAAAGTCACCCTGGAGGGGCGACCACCATTGGGGAGGACCCTCGCTAGATCGCGGAGGGATGGCAGCCTCTCTGTTTGATCCGAGGCACCTCCTCAGGACCGAAGAAGAAAAGAGCGGCCATTAACATGGCCGCTCATTAAGTATCACCAACCGAAAACCCAAAGCACTTCCAAGCACGATGAAGCAACTGGAGGAGTTGGGTGCAACCTTATTCTACCTTTTCTCCTTCCCAACTATTTTCCTGTAAAAACCCTTGGAAATACTCTCTTCCCCCAGCTTAATTCTGCGGCTTTTGCTTACTCCGGGAATATAAAGCCAAGAAATTAATAAAAAAAAGGACAACAAGATTAAATGACCACATACCTGGATCTGTAATCTCTGGATACCTGGGCTCCCTAAAAGTTCTGCATTTCTACAAAAACTTATTGTTTTATTTCTTTGCTAAGCTGGAAAAAAAAGGGAAATTTCTTTTTTTCCTTCTCTGAACCGGATAAAAGCTCCATTCTGTATGTTACTGGGGACATCTTGTGGCAAAATGTGGTACAGCAAGTGAAAAAAAACTTTTTTTCTGACTGAGAGACTTCTGAGACTAAAATTCGTCCTTGACATTAACAAAAAGATAAGAACCTGAAAGAGCTGGGTGGTGAAAATAACTCTTTATAGTGGAGGTGGACAGTTATTGACTTTTATTAAAAATAGTCTCCACTAAAGGACTATTTGTAAACATTACAGAAATGGAGGAACACCACCCACAGTTCAATTTCAAACATATACTTGAAAAAATCTTAGAAGCTATGAATTCAATTAATCTCTTCAGATTCCTGTTTCAAGTATGATTTAACAGAGGAAAGTTTTCATTAACTTGGCAGCTAAGTAAAAAGCATTCTTGTTTATTAAGTGCAAGTAGAATTTTCTAATATAATACATATTATGAACAGCAACCATGCCATTAAATTATAGGCAATATTAAGCTGCAATTATTTATCAATAAAAGAATCAAACTATTAATATTTTAATTAAAATATTATTTTTCTGTATAGAAGACAAATATGATAGCGTGCTTCCCATTTCAAACCTCAGCTTTCTGATCCTTTATAAAAATATTTTCCATTTTGTTTAATTTTAAGTAGCATATAACTTAAAAGAACTATATTTTTTATATTTTACAGAGAATTATTGGAATTCTGCGTCATTTGTTACTCGATCTTCATATCTCCACTTCTCTACCTTCCAAGGAGAGACCAGTGCTGACATTTCATTCTATTTCAAAACATCAGCCCCTGATGGAGTCTTCCTTGAGAATCGGGGGAATTCAGATTTCATCAAACTTGAGCTAAAATGTAAGTATGTCCACAGCATGAATGAGAGTATCAGATGAAAGTAAGACAAGGTGTTAAATTTTTATTATCATGCATACTCTATGAACTCACCAATGAAGCATAAAAAATAACCCTGAGTATTCTGTCTTAAATCTAGAATGTTTTATGCTTAATTTAATGCAGTGTTCCAATATTTGAGAGGGTCTCCCAGAGAGGAGGGGGTCAACCTATTTTCCAAAGCACTTGAAGGCCAGACAAGGAATAACGGATAGAAACTGATCAAGGAGAGAAATAAAGAGAAATTTTCTGACAGTGAGAACAATCAACCAGTGGATAGATTGCCTTCAGAAGTTGTGGGAAACTTCATCACTGGAAACTTTCAAAAAGAGACTGGACTGCAGAAATGGTGTAGCGTCTCCTGCTTGAGCGGGGGGTTGGACTAGATGGCCTACAAGATCCCTTCTAACTATATTCTATTCTGTTCTATTTCTATTTCTATTTCTATTTCTATTTCTATTTCTATTTCTATTTCTATTTCTATTTCTATTTCTATTTCTATTTCTATTTCTATTTCTATTTCTATTTCTATTTCTATTTCTATTTCTATTTCTATTTCTATTTCTATTTCTATTTCTATTTCTATTATTTCTATTTTTAATCCAGACAGCTCAGAAGTAGGCCTGCTTACATAGCTATGCTAAGTAATAATGCCACTTTCCTTTGATTTTAAAATCTTTCCTCCAATTATTTAAGGAGATGGACATGATTCTCTTCCTCACAATTACACTACACAATAATTAGATTAAAATTTTCACTTAAAATGAGGAATTCAAGGCTAGATGGGAATCTGAGGACAACTGCACATTCTAACTGCACATTCTAATAGTTTAATATATTTATCTTTAGTCCATTTAGGGGCACAAAAGTATACTGGTGGAACTTGATCTCTTATGCTAACTGATCTGTCAGAATCCAATTATATTTTATTTCTAACTAATCTACTCTGGGAAAACCCAATTCTTACTCTCTTTTGGATTCTGTCATACTACAAAAGGGGGGGGGAGTAAACACGGGTGTTTATGACTGGCATTCCTCCTATCAACTACAAAGAAACATCCTCTGTGGATTCCCTCTCTGGAGTACTAACCATAACAATACGGCAATCAGCCTTTGATCTCACTCCCTATGAAGCTTTCTTTTACCGGCAGCAAAGGAAAAGGGGGGGAGGATTGCAACGTTTGGGATCCAATGGATTTAACACCCAGCCATCTGCCAATTTGGATTGACCGGAAGGAATGTGGGATGAGACTGCTTGGGAACACTTTAAAACATTGAATGATCAGGGGGGTCCCCCAGATCCTGTCTAGCACGCCTTCAGTCAGTTTTTATTAATAAAGATTCCTGTTGGAAAACCCGTTCCAAGAGTTCTGTCTTCTTAAGATGTAAATTGAGGTGGGTCCTTCCATTAGACAGGATCTGCAAAATTAGTCAACCTGGAAGGAAGAACCTTGCCGGGGGACTTTGCAAAAATTACCATGTCAGACGACAAAGCAGGGAAGGGGGAAAGCCCCCCGGAGAGGGAGCCGTTGCCCCAACTGGAAACCTGCCAAATATCCGGATCTGAAGGGTCAGATTCCTCAGGAGAAGAGGTGGTGGAGACGTGTAACCACAAGCCTCGGTGGTCAACGGGCGTTGGAAAGAAAGGCGATTGGGAAAAGAAATCAAGAAAGGTGACCCTGAGACGGGGGGCCAACCAACCAGGATGGAAGCAGGAGATGGAGAGATCCCTGCACACAAGCGAAGATGAAGGAAGCTGGGCACAGCACTCAAACTGGATCTTAGAGAAAGCTATCAACTTGATGAAGAGGACCCTCAGCTCCCTAGGAGAGGAGAATCCTGAGTTCCACAGCCGCACCAACTCCTGGAGCCGCAACTGGAGAGACACTGAGGGGGAATTGGAACATGCAGCCCCGGGGACATCCACTGATCCAGTAGTCCCCGCCCCCCGCCGACCTGCAGATGGCAATCCGGATGGAAGACAATACCGACGAAGAAGGCACCGATCCATTCAAAGACTTCCGCCATTGGACGCGAAATTCAAGGGGGAGCCGACACGCTTGGGGTTTTTCCTAACCCAAGTCCTTGGCTACATGGAGGAACACGGGCGACACATCCCTAGCGACAAAGCCCGTATCCAGATCGTGCAATCTGCTCTGGATGGACCGGCCACCGATTGGATGGTGAATTTGCATGATTCCAATGCCCCAGAGCTCAACGACTTCAACCGTTTCATGTCCTCTCTGAGAAGGCGATTTGAAGACCACCTGGCTGATCGCAAAGCATGCGAAAGAATCAAAATGATGAGGCAAGGGAGACGGCCAGTAGCCGAATATATGCAAGAATTCCAAACCATTGCCAGCAAGCTGAACTGGCCGGAAGACATCCTCCTTAGCCATTTCAAAGACGGTCTGAATTACGACCTATATGACGCTTGCCTGCCCCGGGGGGACCCACACCAACTCGACGAATGGTACGTCCTGGCAGAGGAAGCAGAGATCGACCTACTGAAGAGGCACCGCCGAGGAAAACAATGGAGCCGCTCACCGCCTGAACCAACGCGCGAACCAGCGAAGCCATCGGCTATGGCCAAGAAACTAATGGGCTGTTTCAAATGCGGGAGAGAGGGGCATCGGGCTGTAGAATGCTGCTCAAAAGCCCCCCAGCACAACCCAGACAGACCACCGGCCAGGAAATCTGGGACGTCCCCAGCTAAATCAAAAGAATCTGCCATGAGAGGAATAGAGGCTGTGGAATCCCCTAGCTCCGCCCATCGTGGGGAAAGAGCCCCAGCCTACACCTCAGGGCCGGTGGACGCCCCAGATGACAGCTCGGAGGGCGAACCACTGGTAAGTGGATCCATCCCACCCATCCTCAAGACAGTGACTATATTAGCCCCCTCCATGCCCGAAGCTGTCAAAGTGAAAGCCTTAATAGACTCTGGCTGCACCCGCTGCCTAATTAGCCCAACCCTAGTGGGAAATCTGGGCATCCCAGTAAGGAGGCTGGAACAACCAATCTCATTTGGCCAGTTAGATGGGTCCATAGCAGGGGGGGTGCCAGCTACCCTAGCCACGTTACCAATCCACCTATCCCTGGGAATTCATGAGGAAGACCTAACGTTTATAGTGACCCCAGGCATGGAATGCCCGATGATCCTAGGGCTGGAATGGTTAACAAAATGGAACCCCTGGGTAAATTGGAGGACGAAAGAAATCAATTTCCTGAAAGAGGATCCTACAGACTTAAAACCCCAAGGGGATCTATCAAAATTAAAAACGGAAATAGCGTCCATGGGTGAAGAAAAGGGGCTACCAGAAATACCAGAGGAATACAGTGACCTGGCTGAAGTTTTCAGCGAGGAGAGGGCGGATGAGCTTCCCCCCCACCGACCCACGGACTGTGCCATAGAGTTCAAGCCCAGGGCAAAATTCCCAAAGGTAATGAGGTCAGTGAGTAGTGCTTAAAGTACCAGCTTTAATGTAAAACATCTATCAATCACTTTCCTGAACATGGTCTGCCAGCAAAGACAAGGAGGAGGGATTTTGCAGCTACCTAAATACAGAGATTTAGTCATTGTCAGAATTTGATCTGAAGTGAGTAAGAACTTTCTGCCACTCTTGCTTTATTGGAAAGCTCCAATAGCTCCAAAAGACTGCTTGCTTTTCTCAACCCTGGCCTAGTAGCTTGTGCTCTCTGCTACCTCTGTTGCCAGAATACACTCAAAAACTGCAACGTTATGTAAGTTGCAAAAGAAAAACAAATAAGGGATGGTTTCTGTAACTCCAGCTTCATCTGCAAACCTGTAATTAGCTAGCATTTTGATCAAATGTTTAACAAATGAGAACAGGGATAATTTACGCAATTATTTGATGTGAATCAAATAATTAAAGTATTTAAAATACATAAAGTAATATTGTTTTTACAAGATTGAACTTGTAACACTTCCGGTTTGCCATCGCGGTTTCTATGGACGCAGGAAGGCGAGCTCCATCTTCCACATCCGAATTCATCCTGCTGGGGGACCCTGGAAAGGGTCGAAAGTCGCCCTGTAGGGGCGACAAGCAAGGAGGGAACCCCCGCTTGATCGCAGGAGGGTGGCAGGAATTAGAACTGACATTGAAGACATAGAATATAACCTTGTCACTTATTTTGCACAGTTTACTAAACATACTTCTGATAGTCTTGGAAACTAGCCAGATAGATGTAGTTACAATAGTACTCTTTTATATAAATTACTGAAGGACAAGAAATATATGACAGTTTTCAATTTGCAACCAACATCTAATAAATCAGGAAAACTTTGCAAAAAAAAACAACAACAAGGTACTTTTAAATGATACCTGACTGCTTGAGGCAGCAAGCTGCGACATCCTAGATATAAACAATTGTTTAGAATTTGGGATTCAGTCCTAGAATGGAATGGTATGGAATGGGACAGGATGGAATGGAACAGAACAGAAAAGAAAAGAACAGAATAGAATAGAATTCTTTATTGGCCACGTGTGATTGGACACATAAGGAATTTGTTTCTGGTGCATAAGCTCACAGTGTATACATAAACAGGAAGTAATAGATCCTAGATCATAAATCATAGTTACAATAGTTAATCATAAGTTACAAGCAACAATTGATAAATCATAAGGTATGAATAGAAGATAGTAAGAAAGATGACAAGATGAGAAAATATGAGAAATGAGACAGTGCTGTGGGAATTAAGCATTCAGCAGAGTGATGACACTAGTTCTTTTGGCATGCAATGCCCTATAGTGGCATTGAAATAGATTATGTCCAGGATGTGACGGGGTCTGTAGATATTTTCTCAGCCCCCTTTCTGGTTCATGCAGTTTACAGATCCTTAATGGAAGGCAGGCAGGTTGCTATTGTTTTTTTGAAGTCTTAACTATACGTTAACCTGTCCTGTTTGGTTGCTGTGCCAAACCAGACAGTTATTGATGTACAAATGACAGACTCAATAATTCCTCTGTAGAATTGTATCAACATGTTCTTGGGCAATCTGAGCTTTCTGAGTTAACGCAGAAAGAACATTCTTTTTTCTGCTTTTTAAATGATGATTCTAATGTTAGGTGTCCATTTTAAGTCCTGGAAGATAATAGAACCTAGAAACTTGAAAATCTTTACTGTTGATACTGTGTGGCCTAATAGTGTAAGAGGTGGTAGAATAGGAGAGCTTCTTCTAAAATCTACTATCAGTTTTAAGAGTATTCAGCTTCAGATTGTTCCAATTGCATCACAGAGCCAGTTGATCTACCTCTTGTCAATATGTAGATTCATCATTGCCTCGAATAAGACAAATGACTGTTGTATCCTCTGCAAACTTCAGTACTTTAACAGGGATCCTGCAAGATGCAATCATTGGTATATAGAGAGAAGAGTAATGGAAACAGCAATTATAAGAACAATTTTAATCTAACTGGATCTGTATGTTTTGGAAACTTGGGGACTAAAAGTATTCCTATTCTTACTGGAGACGTTTGTTTTAATTTTAAAAAAAGAAATAAAACTTGAAAAACTATCATAAAAACTTTGGACTTAAAAAGTTTTAAATGGCATCAGTGACATCTTCTGGTGAAGTTTTACAACTTGTTATTGCCTAAAAGAGATTTGGCTTGAAGCCCAGGCTCCAGATAAAACTCTTCTGACCTTGACAGATACTACCTGTGAGAAATTCAGCTGTAATAGAGAACTTCTGGGCGACATATTTGGCCTGCTTGAATTATTTTTAACATTTGATTCTAAAGTCTTCAACTTAATACACTATTAAGAGAATATGGATGAAGATCAGGAAAAAATCCTTTCCATGTTGAAATCAGTACACGAAACTATTCTCTCAGCTTGTGACAAAATAAGATGCAACATAAAGGAACAAGATGCCAGCTTAGATATATAAACCCAGATTTTGACTACAACCATTTTGACTACAACAATGCAGAAAGTAACAGGAGAAGTGGAACAACCAAACACTAAGACAGAGGACTTAATTGACCAACAAATCCAGCCAACATAAAATTGAGAAAAGGGAGTGACAACACTGAAAATGGAAAAGATTTTCTATATAAATCAGAAGAATTTTGAGGAAAAGGAAGAAGAACAGATTGAATGGAAGATAAACCTATCAGGACAATCGTGGGAAATTGCAGTAATAGGAAGGCAATTAAATGAATACAAATGGGCTAGTTCTTCCAAAAAAACTGCAACTAAATGGTCTTTCTTCTTTCAAATAATATATATAATAATAGAGGGAGAACTATATGATGATTTAAATGCACTGACATGGAAGGCTACTGGGCAAAGGAAAAAAGCCAGAGTAAGGCTGAAGAAAATTAGGGTTTTGATTTATTAGAGGGGATTTTATATTACTAATTAGAGGGTTGAATATGGTGGAAAATAGATAATTTTTAGAAAATAAAGTATCACTATAATTGAATAGGTAAGATGTGTAATAAGATAAATAGACTTTGGTATGAAAAGGGAAAAAGGGAGAAGTTGAGATAAGGGGAATTTTGGTCACCTAATTTAAAATATTTGGAAATCAGTTGAAAATAAGAATTCTGTTTGCTTAATATGAGATAAAAGATATTACCAGAAAAAGAGAGGGAGTATTTGAACTTTTAAAAATTAGACCCAAATGAAAAAAATTATGAATATTACTGATCTATTGGTTAACCTAGACAGTACATATAATGGTTTTGATTTATTGAAGGAGATACTGTATTATTAATTAGATGGTTTAATATGGATAGATAACTTTTAGAAAACAGAACAAGACTATACTCAAATAGATAAGACGTGTATTGAGAATATTAGATTTTGTTATGAAAAAGGAAAAAAGAAGAAGTTGAGATAAGGGAAACTTTGGTTACCTAAAGCTTAGAAATTATAAATATCAAATGTTAACATGAATATTGATGGGAAATTAAAGCTTGGGAAAAAAGAAATAACAGGATATTGATTGTATATAAGGATTGAATGTAAACACAATTAAAATATGTATAAGCTAAAAATTATTGATACATGTAATAATGATGTTTTTACTTAGTTGATAATAATAAGAACTATATTAGCCTAATATGAGATAGTAGATATTGAGAGAAAAAGAGAGAAAATATCTGATGTTGTAACTTGAGATTTGTACTAAAGATTTATATATGTTATTGAACTATTGATTAACCCAGCCACCATGTTGCTTTTTAAATACTTAATTGTAAAATTAGAAAACTAATAAAATATTATATAAGATTGAACTTGTAAGGACCTGCCTCAACCAGTCCTCCCAAGGAAGCAGAACTCTTGAAACAGCATCATTTCAAAAGGAACTTTTATTTGGAGATGTTGACAGCAGGAATAGAAGGCAGGATCTGAGGGTTTCCCGCGCAAATCAAATAGTCAAAAGAATCCAAAATAACCCCACCCCAACTGTCCATCCGGACGGTTCAAGCAGGCGAATCCGCAGGTGTGAAAACGCCATGGGAACGGAGTGATAAGATGCTGCTTCCAAGGCTGTTAGGTCTCTGCGCCATTTCTTCCATGGCCGGAGATAAGGCAGATGGCCGGAGGCACATTCCATTCTCACCCCAATAGAAAAACATCAAAGAGGATAAAGCAAGGAACAAAGCAAAAGAAATCAACATCAGCACCCCAAGCTTCCCCCCCCCCCCCAGGAGAATGGCAGAAGCTGAAGAGAATAAGAAATTCCATGCCCATAGAAAGACCAGGTTCTGACAGAACTTTTCTCATATGTAAACAATACATCTCTAAAAGATAGTTATGCTACATTAGTCTATTGATTAATAATCCCTCGGCATTTACCATGTTAAATTTTGACCAAATTTAAATTCTACACATATAATCAGGACCTTCATATATTTAAAAGAATACAGATATTTTATTTCCTGAGTGGAAGGAAAGTATTATAATGTGAAACCAATCTGCTTTGCAGAAGAGTTAATGGAGTATGCTCTTATGGAGCGCCCATTAATAAAGTACAGTAAAGAGCTGTAAAACATTTGGCTGGCCCATTCATCAAACAATACTTATTTCTACTTGTTACCTATCAATCATCAGCTAGCAAAGATGGAGAAACATTTCAGGCAACATTTTTACATAACTTGATATATTTATATTATAATTACTTTTACATGTCACTCATCAAGACAGATTTCAATTGTTCAGAATTTAGCAGAAGACCTTGGCTATATTTTAGCATATCAAAAAGAAAGTGTAGATTTCATTAATTGTAATTTTAGATAAATTTCCTTTCAAAATACTCTTCTATTTGCCTTATTTTTTACTGGGGAAATAATTCAGCTTCTTCCATTGCTGTCTGTAAGTGCCTGTTTTTCATTCAATGATAGTAACTTTCAATTGAGATTCCAGACATCTACACCTGTGTAACAGCTGTTCTCATCACTGAGAATTTAAACATCAAATTAGGGACAAGAATTGACAGGACATATCTCCTCGTTTCAAATTACTAGTACACTAAATTCCTTACTAACTAACTTTTGTTTATCACACAGTCAGTCAGATTTTCAGACTGGATTTGGCATTTTTATCTAACTGTCTAGTTCTTCCCAAGAACCTGGAATAAGCAGCTGTTAATGTTTGATAGTATTAGAAGTATCATGGCGGGATGTAAGCTGTTCCAAGTAAAACTCCATTTTGCAATTAACTGACAGTGAATTTGTCAGTGCCGATGTTCAATTGGTGCTCCAGTTGTCATGGGATGCACCCAAGGTACATTAATATGTACTATCTTTGCTTTCTTTTGCCACAGTCATTCTATTTCCAGGTCTCCAGGTTGTGCCATATCCACTATCCAGATTTTTTTGTCTTTCTTATCAACAATTGTTAAATCTGGTATATCGCAGGTGTCTGTTGGTTTAAATTCTGAAGTCCCAGAATACTTTAGTTTCTTCATTTTATATGGTTTTCTCTATTGTAAGGTCCTACCAACACAAGTCTGAAAGCTTGGAAGACAAAACCTCTGGTCTCAGTGACCCACCAGTTCCTGTTTGCAGGCAAATGATATTTCCTGCAAATCTTACAATGCACCATTGTTGCTTGACTGGACAATGTTGAGCAGCAATTCTATTTCAGATGGAGTTTTTCCATACAGCTTCAGATTGTCCATGTAAAGGAGATGGAATAGTCTGGCAGATGTTTTTGATATTTGATAGCATGGCCTGAGTTATTCAGTATTGTTGACAGAGGAAACAGTGCAGTGACAAATAGTAGTGGTGATAGTGAATTTCCTTGAAATATTTCTCTCTTGATATTAACCTCTCCCAGTCTCTCACCATTGACTTGCAACTGTGTCTTCCACTGTGCCATCAATCTTTTCACAAAGTTTCTGATGTTTCTACTGACTACTGTTATTTCTAGGCACTTGATTATCCAGTCAAGTGGCAGAGAATCAAATGCCTTTTTGTAGTTGATCCATGATACATTTAGGTTGGTCTTCCTTCTCTTGCAGTTTTCCAAAATCATTTTGTCAATTAAGAGTTGACAATTAAGGGGTGGTTTCCTTTCTGCTCAAGTGGAAGGAGATTGTTTTCAACTACATACTGTTGTACTGCATCAGCTACCTCACCAGTTAGCAATTTGAAAGTTGTTGGTAAGCAAGTAATTGGCATGTAGTTGTCTAGTGTTGCCCTTGTGGCTATATCTTTCATTATCAGGTAAGTTTTCCCAGATGTTAGCCACTCTTCAATTTCACCTCCTTTTAGTATGCTGTTAAACTGCTTGGCAGTGAGTGGGTATATAGACCAATCAGATGTTTCAATCAAAAACCATGCAGTTCATCTTCACCTGGTGCTGACCAATTGTTGATCTTTCTTGCTCTTTTCTCTACCATTTCTGCTGTTATTACTAGTTTTTTCATTTCAACTGTCAGGTCTCCTTTTTCAGGTGGAGGGGGGGGAGGTCCTCTTTGGGGAGGCATTCTTTGCATACTTTTGTTGTAACACTGTAACTGCTTGAAAATTAGGTAGGGGGATTGCTTTCAGAGATGGGATGAACTCTCAGTAAAAGTTTTTTTGATTAACCACATGGAGTCAAAAGTCATGCTTTCCTGAGGAGGCTGCTGGGGCAGGTCCTTACATTAAACAGAATCTGCAATAGTGGTGAACCCAGAAAGGCTTTTACCTCTACTATGGGGACTGTACAAGAGATGTTGGCACAAGGCAGTGACCAAGAGGAAGGTGAGTGCTGGGGGGAAGCCTCTGCTAAGGCAAGCCCCACAGCAGACCTCTCTGGATGGAGGAAGGAGGCTGCCAGCCTAGGGGACTCCTCAAAATCCATTGGTGTCTGGAAGAAGGATGATTGGGAAGGAAGGACTAAGAAAGTGACTCTCACCCGAGGTAGCCAGTAGCACGAATGGCAAGCAGATGTAAAAGAATTCAAGTATGAGGAGGAGGAAAGCAGTGAGGTCGACCATGCTGACTTCCTCATGAATCAAGCTATGCGCACCATGATGGAAAGGTTCCAAAGTCTTAAGGTGTGTGGAACCCTGGCAAAGATGACCTCAGTGGAGGATCATCAAGCCTGAAAAGAAGATAATGGTGGGAGAGCTTCTCTCTTAAACACCACCACAGGGTCCTGGTATCCCCAGCTGGGGTGGCGACAATGGCAGTACCTGCACAAAGGGACCGGGGGTGGCAGAGGAGCAGGTACCTGCAGAAGAAACGCCCCGCTGCTAGGGATGAGATTCGATGGGGACTCCCAGCAGTTGGGATTTTTCCTGACCCACATCCTAACTTACATGCAGGAGTATGGGCCAGACATCCCCACTGAAGGCACCAGTGAGGTGTGTCATGTTGGCATTGGATGGATGATAACCCTCCACAACACAAATGCTCCTGAGCTGAGAAACTTTAATCATTTTATGACCATGTTCCACCATTGGTTCAAGAACCCCCCAGCTGACCAGAAAGCTACAGACCGCATTAAGACTGTGAGGCAGGGGCATAGAGCTGTGGCGGAGTATACTGAGGAATTCCACAATCTGGCATGCTGCTTTGACTGTCCAGAAGATATCCTCATTAGCTGTTTCGAAGATAGGCTGAATGATGACCTTTACAATGCTTGTGTGGTTCAAGGATCCCCTATGACTCTACACAGCTGGTGTGTGCTTGATGAAGAAGTTGAGATTGATCAAGCTCGAAACAAGTATCGAGCAGCAAAATCCTGAAAGAAGGCTCATCTGGGTAAAAAAGAAACTGCAAAATCTCAACCTTCACCAGCCTGGTTGACTGTCTGCTTCAAGTGTGGTCAAGAAGGGCATCAATCTGCTGAATGCAAAATCAAGTGTCCAGCAAAGAAAGCCAACCCAAACCCCATGGGGAAAATGATGAAAGGGCCAGCATGAGCTAAGAAGATTGCACTGAAAGGAGTGGAGGTCGTAGAGTTCACTCCAAAATGCCAAAAGGGGCTGAGGAAACTTCAACCCCAGCAGACAACGGCCAGGGTTCATGGACACTGAGGATGATGATGACCCCTTGGTAAGTGACCTGGTCACACCAGTGACTGTCCCCATAGAGTTGCATTTCCCCTGGGTCCAGGTTGAAGGCTAATCTCAGGTGCTTAGTGAACCCAGCCTTGGTCGAGAAACTGGGTATTCTGCTGATGTGGTTGAAAGCCCTGGACAGCTCTGTCACAGGGGGTATCCCAGCAACATTTGCCACTGAGCCCCTAGGTATGCAGATGGGGGTGCATTTGGAACTAATGAGCTTCATAGTGGCACCTGGGATTGAAAGATCTTAAGTCCTAGGGCTGTTTTGGTTGAAAAAGTGGAATCCATATGTGAACTGGAGGAAGGGGCTTGTCAGAATCCTGTTTTTACATATTTGCTCTTTGAACTGTCTCTCCCTTGTTGTCAACCTGGGGTGAGAAAGGAATGTGCCTTTGGCCTTCTGACTTATCTCTTGCTGCGGAAGAGAAAGGTGTGAAGACCCAAGAATATCTTCACAGGCATAGGAACGAACTCCATTATCACCTCCATTCCCATAGTGGACTTAACACCTGGGGATTGGTTGTCAAGTTCCCAGCTCCATCGAGGCAGGCAAGGGGAACTACAATACCACCAGGAGGACCACCCGATTCCTCAGATGACATCTCAGAGGATGAACCCCTGGTAAGTGGACCCATCGCGCCCCTCATCAGAACCGTAGAACTGTTTAGCCCCGGAATGCTCAAGAGGGTTACACTCAGAGCCCTAATAGACTCTGGCTGCACTCGCTGCCTTATAAGCCCAACCCTAATGGGAAATTTAGGGATTCTGGTGAGGAGGCTGAAGAAACCAATTTCATTCGGTCAATTAGCTGGGTCCATTGCAGGGGGGACACCAGCTACTCTTGCCACGTTATCTATCCAGCTCACCATAGGGAATCACATAGAGACTCTTAATGTTTGTAGTGACCCCTGGCATGGAATGCCCCCTCATCTTGTGTATGGCATGGCTGATCAAGTGGAACCCGAGGGTGGACTGGAGGACGGGAGAACTGAGATTCACAAAAGGGAAGATAGAAGCAGGAACCCCGACTCAAACCTGGAACCAGGGAAGCTCCTTGGAAAGCACAGCAGCGGTGGGGGAAAAGGAGTTGCAGGGCATACCAGAGGAATACCCGGATCTAGCTGAAGTGTTCAGCGAGGAGAAATCCAATGAACTTCTCCCCCCCCCCCCACCGACCCACGGACTGCGCTATTGAAATACTCCTGGGGGTAAAAATACCTAAGCCAAAACTGTATTCCATGAGCCCACAGGAGCTGGAGGAGAGGCAAAAGTTCATAGAAAAAAAATCTGGAAAGGGGATTTATCCAATCGGCAAAGCCCAAAACCGCAGCCCCTGTATTATTTTGCGAAAAGAGAGATGGGACTCTTCGCCTCTGCGTGGATTACAGGTCTCTCAACACAGTGAGTGAGAGTAACCTTTACCCTCTCCCTCTGATGAAAGACATGCTAGCACACCTGTTGAAAGGAAAGATCTTTTCGAAACTGGACTTAAGGGAGGCGTATTACAGAATCAGAATTAAAGAGGGAGATGAGTGGAAAACAGCCTTCAATTGCCCCTTAGGATGTTACCAATTCAGGGTTCTGCCTTTCGGTCTTCAAGGGGCACCTGCAGTGTTCATGCAATTAATAAATGATGTGCTCTGGGAGCACCTGTATAAAGGGGTGCTTGTTTATCAGGACGATATCCTGATATTTATTGAAACAAAAGAGGAGCACGTGAAATTAGTCAGAGAAGTGCTGAAAAAACTCCGAGCAGCCCACTAAGTGTGAATTTCATAAGGAAACAATTGACTACCTGGGGTATCGTATCTCACCAAATGGCATAGTGATGGATCCTGAAAAGGTCCAAGCTGTATTAGAGTGGGCTCCACCCCACACTAGGAAGCAATTGCAAAGCTTCCTTGGATTTGCTAATTTTTACCAGCAATTCATTCCCTCCTTCACACAGATCGCATTGCCAATTACTAACTTACTAAAAACCAAAGGGGAGGGGAAGCTGAAACCAAGCCAGCCTTTGAAATGGACAGTAGAATGTCAAACCGCATTTGAAAAACTGAAAAGACTATTTTCTGCAGAACCAGTTCTAAGACACCCTGATACTGATAAGCCATTCATGATTCAAGCTGATGCCAGCGATGTAGCCATGGGGGTAGTACTAATGCAGGAGAATAATAAAGAGAAATTGCAGCCTTGCACATACACATCGAGGAAACTCACAGAGACAGAGCAGAGGTGGGCAGTCTGGGAGAAGGAGGATTATGCTGTCTGATGGGCCCTCCTAATCTGGCGGCATTTCCTGGAAGGGAACAAAATCCCCTTCCAGGTATGGACCAACCACAAGAACCTAGAAGCCTTAAAGATGCCCAGAAAACTAACCCCTAAACAAGCGAGATGGTCGCAGCATTTCCACCGATTTAATTTCACCCTAAAGCACTTACTGGGAGGAAAGAATTTCCTAGCTGATGCACTGTCCAGACTGTCACAATACAACAGCAATAGAACAGAGATAACAGACTCACTCATGCCATCAAAACAGTTGGCAGCTCAAGTCACCACCTGAGCACAAGCCAAAATCCAGAAGCCTCTAGTGAACGAAGCAGGGATTGAATTCAGAAAAGCGCTAGAGACCGATGAATGGTTCCTAAGCCACAAGAACCTATGCACCATGACTGATGGACTGCCATGGGTGGGAGGGAAACTGTACATTCCAAAAAGCCAGAGACTAATTTTTATGCAGCTATGCCATGACTCAAAATCAGCTGGTCATTTCGGGTTTGTAAAAACTTTGCACCTAGTGAAACGGCAGTTTTGGTGGCCGTCAATAAAAAAGGACATTGAAAGCTATGTGGCTAGTTGCCCGATATGTGCTGCAGCTAAGAGGAGACAGGGGAAAACCCCAGACTTGTTGCAAACAGTAGCGACCCCATCAGTGCCTTGGAAAGAAATTTCTATGGACTTTATTGTGGAGTTATCAGAAAGTGGGGGGAACATAATCATTTGGGTCATGACAGATTTGTTTTCTAAACAAGTACATTTTATCCCATGCCAAAAATTCCCCAATGCAAAGACACTTGTAAAGTTATTTGTTCAACATATTTATCGACTTCATGGGGCCCCACAACGAATCATATTAGACAGAGGAGTGCAATTCACATCAGAGTTTTGGAAAGCATTCCCGGGACTTTTGGGGACCACTCAGGGGTTGTCATCTAGTCATCATCCGCAAACAAATGGTGGGATTGAACGGTCGAACTCAGTACTGGAGTACTACCTAAGATGTTTCATTAATTACCAGCAAGACAATTGGACTGACCTACTCCCATTTGCAGAAGTCACTTATAACAATGCAGTACATTCCAGCATGGCCTACACTCCTTTCCAGGTTGCGATGGGACAAAGTTTCAACCCAATGCCTGAATTACCATCGAGCGAGCCAACCATCCCTTCCCTGAAGGAATGGATCGCACAATTACAAAATACCTGGCCAGTTGTAAGAAAGGCTTTAGATGAGGCTAGGGAAACATATAAATTCCAGGCAGATAAGAAATGAAGTGAACCCAAACCGTTTCAAATAGGAGAGAAAGTTTATCTGTCAACAAAATACCTAAAATCCCTGCAGCCCTGAAAGAAGCTAGGGCCAAAATTTGTGGGACCATTTTCCATTAGAAGAATAATCAATCCTGTCACAGTTGAATTGGAGCTCCCTAAGATGCTCAGACAGGTTCACCCAATTTTTCACTGCAACCTTTTGTGGGAAGAAAAGTCTTCATCCTGATTCATCCAAGCCGGGAATAAATAAAACAACATGGCGACTGCTTTGGGAAGAAGGTTACAGTTTATTGAAGAGCCAGAAAGATGGTTCTTGCAAGAAGGAGGAGAAATCAAAGAGAAGGGCTGAGCACATGTGGAGTAGGTTTTTATACCCTCTGAAAGCCTTTTGTTTGGAAGTTTCCTGTTCCTGTGGCATGAACTTTGAGGCTATTTCCTGTGTCACATATTCTGACCTCCTGAGTTTAGGTGTGCCTCTCTGGTATTCTTGATGGTAATGGGTTAGTCCTATTATGTCCCATCTCAGGTGGGGTATGCAGATTTTTAGGTCTTTTGTCTTCTTGATTTCCTAGCTGGCTCCAGCTTTCTGATGGTTACATTTGCATTTGTATAGGGCTGGCTCCTGCTTTGGGGCAGAGAGACTTGCAGGCAGGGTTGGCTTCTGCTTTTAAAAATCCTTTTGAGGAAATATATTTTTCTGCCCTTTTAATATTTCCTTCTCTGAGGGGCTGACTTCCCACACTTCTGAAACTGCAATAGCCTTTAAGGCCAGCTGCAGCTCTTTCCCCTCCTCCAATCATGGTAGAAGGTGAACAGCATTTTAAAATCAAGGAAATTCTAGATTCCAGGAAACATCATGGATTCACCCAATACCTAGTGGTGTGGAAACATCTGCCTCCTTCCCAAAATGAATGAGTTCAGAAACATCACATTAGAGCCCCTAGATTACATAGTAAATTCCATGCTGCATATCCAGATAAACCAGACTAATCTTTGTCTACCTCTTTCTGTTTTATTTTCTACAGATAGATCTCTCTTTTTTCTAAGGGGGGGCAGCATGTCAGAACCCATTTCTTCCGGGGGGGATCTATTTCAATTCTCTTCATTTCTTTCTGAGGGTTCTGCCATTCTCCTGAGGGGGAGAAGGGAAGGCCCTGTGGGATGCCTTTTTGCTTTGTTACAATGTATTCTCTTCATTGTTTCTACATATTTGCTCTTTGAACTGTCTCTCCCTTGTTGTCAACATGGGGTGAGAAAGGAATGTGCCTCTGGCCATCTGGCTTATCTCTCACTGTGGAAAAGAAAGGTGCGAAGACCCAACAATGTCTTCACAGGCATGGGAATGGATTCTGTTATCAGCTCCATTCCCATAGTGGACTTAACACCTGGGGAGAGGCTCATTTGAACTGACTGGATGAACTATTGGGGTGGGGTTTGCTTGGGACTCTTTTAACCTATTGATCTGAGCGGGAAAACCTCAGATCCTGCCTTCTATGCCTGCTATCAGCTTCTCCTAATAAAAGTTCCTTTTGGAATGAAACTGTTCCAAGAGTCCTGCTTTCTTGGGATGAGGTATTGAAGTGGGCCCTGACAGGGCTATTAAAGTTCTGAAAAAGCCAATCTTCCCAGCCTTGACAGAAATTAACCCAGGCGGGTTAAGACCAAGCTAGGAGTGATGATGCAGGGAAAAAAACCTCCCTGCCATCCCCAAGAAGTATCAGTAGCTCTGGGATGTATTTAGTCAGAAGGGATCAGATGAGCTTCCCCCTCACAGACCAATGGACTGTGCTATAGAGTTCCTGTCTGGTGCCAAGTTACCAAAACCGAAGCTATACTCAATGACACCTAGAGAGCCGGAGGAACTTCGGCTGTTTATCAATAAAAATTTATCTAGAGGTTTCATCCAGCCAGCACAACCTAGGGTTGCGGCTCCAGTCTTCTTCTGAGAGAAAAAAGATGGAACCTTTCGTCTATGTGTAGACTGTAGAGGGTTCAACGCAGTGTGCATGGAAAATGTTTACCCTCCTCCGTCTGATGAAGGACATGTTGGCTCACCTAGCTAAGGGCAAGCTCTTCATTAAATTGGACTTCATTAAATTGGGGATTGAAATGGACCCAGAGAAAGTCAGAGCAGTGTTGGATTGGACTCCACCACATACCACTTGTGGTACATTAATGAGTGGCAGGTGGTACGCAGCCCTGCCTAGCCAAGTGTACTGGGGAAGGGAAAGAGCCAGCACAGGCAAAGACTTACAGTGAGAGAGTCCTCTGGAGCTGCAGATTTTACTTATGAATGGAGCCATTTGGGGAGGCTGCATAGCCGGCAGCAGTACTTACATTTTTTTTTCTTCCTTAAGGGCAGCTGGGCTCCTTAATTTCCGTCTAGCCAGTTAGCTAATTCTTAAAGGGAAGTAATTTTTAAGCTAGTTCACTCAGCAGTTTGTCTTTTTCTGGCTTGGAGGCATTTCCTTGTTTGATCAATATTATGGAAGAGGGAAATATGGTGGGGGGGTAAATTCTTCCTTCAGAAGGAGATGGGAATGAGAAAAAAGGGAGGCAGGGAAGGGAGGGAGGGAGGGAAGTCCCGCCTTAGCAGTTGGCCACCAGCAGCTCTGCCATTGACTTTGCTTGTCAAAAGGTTGCAGAAGGGGATCACATGACCCTGGGACACTGGGACCATCATAAATATGAATCAATTGCAAGAATCCAAATATACAATCACATGACCATGTTGCTGCAATGCATAAGTGGGAAAAATGGCATAAGTCATTTCCAGGCAATTGCAACTTTGAACAGGTTTTTTTTTGTCACCAAGTTTTTGACACCTTGCTAGGTGGTACTCGAATATTGCCATATCCTAAAAGTGGTACAATTGGTGAAAAGGTTGAAAAGCCCTGGTCTAGTGTGTGCGTCAGTGAAACGCCAGCAAAGGAAAACCCCAGGACTGCTTCAAACTGTTGCTGAGCTGTCAGCACCCTGGAGGGAGATCTCTATGGACTTTATTGTTGAACCTTCCCAATGTGTGGGAAATACTGTAATCTGGGTGGTGACTGACTTATTTTCTAAAAAAGTACACTTTATCCCTTGCCAAAAGATCCCTTCTGTACGAAGCCTTGCAAAGCTATTTTTGCATCACATTTATCGGCTACATGGAGCACCTCAACATGTTATCTCCGATAGAGGGGTGCAGTTCACCTCCAAATTTTGGAGAGCCTTTTTGGACTTGGGGACTGACCAGGGGCTCAATTCTAGTCACTGCCCCCCAAACGAATGGGGGTTGCAAACGAACGAACTCAGTATTGGAACAATACCTTAGATGTTTTATCAATTATTAACAAGACAATTGGACTGACGTTTTGCCATTTGCAGAGGTGGTGTATAACAACTCTGTACACAGTAGCACCAGATTTACCCCTTTCCGAGTGGCTATTGGTCAAGACTTCAAGCCTATGCCTGAGCTTCCTGATACTGGCCTGGGGCTGCCATTCCTGAAAGAATGGGTCTCTCAACTGGAGAACACCTGGCCCATTGTGCACAAAGTGTTGGCAGAAACCCACGATCCTTATAAAGCACCAGCTGATAAAAAGAATTGAGCCAAAACCTTTTAAAGTGGGAGACCATGTTTACTTATCCACTCATTATTTGTAATCACTTCAACTCTCTATGAAACTGGTACCTAAATATGTGGGCCCTTTCTCTATAAAGCGCCTTATTAATCCCATGACTATAGAGTTAGAATTGCCAAAGTCATTTCGACAGGTTCATCCCATTTCTCATTGCAGTTTGTTGAAACCTGTAGTTTCCTCACCCCTTAGGCCAAATCCTCCTCCAGTCCCATAACTAGTTATGATAGAGGGGGAGCAACATTTTGAGGTGAAGTAAATATTGGATTCATAATGACAAAAGTGGAATTTTCAGTATTTAATAGTGTGGAAGGATTTCCCTGCTGGCCAAAATGAATGGGTGGATTCTAAGCATGTTAGAGCACCTAGATTAGTGAAACGTTTTCATAATCAATATCTTGATAAACCTAAATGACTATTTTAATATTTTCTTTTTTTTCTTTCTTCTCTCCCTTCTCTTGCCATTTTGATCCCTCTCTTTTTGGAGGGAGAGCAGCATGTCAGGTTCCCTTTTTCAGGTGTCCTGCCATTCTGATGGAGGGGAGAAGAGGTCCTCTTTGGGGAGGCATTCTTTGCATACTTTCGCTTTTGCTGTAATGCTGTAACTGCTTGGAAATTAGGGAGGAGGATCTCTTTCAGAGATGGGACAGACTCCTTCCCAGCCAGTTTCAGACTGCTACCAAGGTCATTGTGCCCTGAAGATGAACTGCTATCAATCCTGTGCTTCGCTTGTGGTGCTGTATTGGTTGCCGATGGACTGGTTGGGGGGCTGGGTTTCATTGTGGGAAGAATAGCTTGTTCATTTGCGTGGGAATGTTAGATTCCGCTTGGCTCTACTGCAACCACTACCTCTCAGTAAAAGTTCTTTTGATGAACCACATGATGTCAAAAGTCGTGCTTTCCTGAGGGGCTGCTGGGGCAGGTCTTTACATCAACTTTTTTAAATTCTTATCCACCTCTTTTAACCAAGCTCGTCCTTGTTTGTATTTCTTTGAGTTACCCCATATCTGTACTGTTTCTTCCTTGTCAGGTATGGGGCATTGTCTTACCTGAACGCTTTTTCTCAGCATGATGATGGAGAATCCACAGATGGGTTGATCTTGCCTTTCTGCCCTAGAGACTAAGTCAATCAACCTTTGCCATGCCTCTCTTCCTCCGGCTAGGAATCCCGTCACGACGAAGGCGCAGCAGTTGATGATTTGTCAAGGTGGTGGTGGCTCAAAGTCCCCTGTCACAGGACCAGATGGACCCAAGGGGGGGAGTGGATTCTCCATCATCATACTGAGAAAAGGCGTTCAGGTAAGACAACGCCCCTTCTCCAGCATGACGACTGGAGAATCCACAGATGGGACATACCAAAGCCTCACTGTCCCTATGGGCGGGAAGAAGTCTGGGCCTGTGTCCCACTATCTGTTACTACCCTTTGGAGAACTCTCCTGCCAAATGAAGCATCTGCTGAGGCAAGTTTATCTAACTTATAATGCCTCACAAATTGGGAAGGAGACAACAAAGTCGCTGCCTTGAATATCTCTTCGATGGACGCCTGTGTCGCCCACGCTGCAGAAGTTGCCGCACTGCGAGTGGAGTGTGCAGTGATTCATCTTGGAACTGGCAAGGAGTGCATCTGGTATGCCCCCGCTATGCAAGCCCTAATCCATCTGCTGATCATAGAGGCAGTCACCTTCTGACCCAGTGAAGAGGGGTGGAATGAAACAAATAGGGCTTCAGATTTGCGAAAAGGGGCAGTTTGCTTAATATAGTGACACAAGGCTCTATGAACGTCCAAGGTGTGCCATTTACATTCCAAATCATGGGAGGGCTAAGGACAGAAATCTGGCAGCACAAGCTCCTGTGCCCTGTGAAGCAATGAGTTGATTTTGGGGATGAAGGAAGGGTCCAAGCATAGGACCACCCTGTCGTTATGAAAAATACATAAGTCATCTCTAATTGAGAGTGCTGCCAATTCTGTGATGCGCCTAGCCAATGTGACGGCTACTAGGAAGGTGACCTTGAGTGTCAGGTTCTGACGGGCTCAAATGGAGGTAAAGTGAGAGCCTGTAAGACCTTGGACCAAGAAGGATATCTGTGAACCACAGGCGGTTTGCTGTTGATTGCTCCCTTGACAAAGGAACGTACCATGGGGAGTTGAGCCAAGGGCTCTGAGTTGCCATATGTGAGCACCGTGGACAGGGCAGCAACATGTCTGCAGATTGTGTTGGGTGTTAAACCCTTCTTAAGTCCCTCCAGTAAATAATCCAAAATTCCTGGAATAGGAATTGTAGCTGGATCTAATTGTTGTCTCCCACCCCAGGTACAGAAATTCTTCCATGTGGAATCATAAATTCTATTAGTTGCCGGCCTTCTTGAAGCCTGAATCATGGTAATCACATCTGATGAGTAGGTCTCTTTTGTTAGGAGTCTCCTTTCAAATGCCAGGCGGTTAGCTGGAGCCACTGAGGCTCTGGGTGTTGTAGAACCCCCTGGCTGAGGGAGATTCGATCTTGGGGTATCCTCCATGGAGGAGAGATCGAGAGACCTATGAGATCGGCATACCACGGCCGTCTTGGCCAGTGGGGAGCAATGAGTATCACCTCTGCCCATTCCTGCAGTATCTTCCGGATAACTGCCTGGATCAGAGGGAGAGGAGGGAATGCATACAGGAGCTCTCTGGGCCATGGGCTGCGTAGGGCATCTACCCTTTCCACCCCTGGAGACGGGAACCGGGAGAAGAATCTTAGGAGCTGGGAATTTGCCAGGGTAGCAAACAAGTCCAGCACTGGATGACCAAACCTCTCCGATATCTCCCTGAAGAAATCCGGGTGCAGGCGCCACTCAGAGTGGTCCACTGTGGTCCTGCTTAAGAAATCCACTTGCTGGTTCATCTCTCCCAAGATGTGCTCTGCCCTGAGGGACGAGAGGTTGATCTCTGCCCAGGTTCCTAATAATTGAGCCTCAGCCATGAGGGACCTGGAGTGGGTACCCCCTTGCCTGTTGATATGGGCTTTCGCCGCCATGTTGTCCGTGAGGACTAGAATGTGTTGCCTTGCCACTGTGTTGCAAAAGTGTCGTAGAGCTAGATGTATAGTGCTGAGCTCCAACCAGTTTATGTTGTGCTTCAGATCTGACCAGGACCACTGACCCTGGGCCAACTGGAATTGCAGGTGCACTCCCCAGCTGAACAAGCTGGCATCCGATGTTAGGATGAGTCAGTTGGGCTCCTTGAATAAGGTTCCCCTGGCCATCGCTGGGGAGACCCACCACTGGAGGGATTACAGGGTCTGTGACGGGACCCATACCTTGTGGTTGGAGGAACTGGTGCCTAGTCTCTGGAATGGGAGCAAGAACCATTGGAGGGTTCTGGAGTGGAGCCAAGCCCAAGGAACCACTGCTATGCAGGAGACCATCTTTCCTAGCAGTTGAGAAAGGATTGCTAGGGTGACTATTTGCTCCCTTTGAATCTGGATGACTAGATTCAATGTCCCGACATTCCTGAGACAGGTAAACCTTGCACTTCCTTGTATCTATCACCGTGCCCAGGTGAAGGAGGCGGGTGGAGGGAACTATCTGGCTTTTCTGAAGATTTACTGAAAACCCATTGTCCTGGAGGGTCTTGATGGACAATGCCAGCTCTGACTGAGCCAATTGGACTGAGGAGGATTGAATGAGGATGTTGTCCAGATAACACTGGACATGCACCGGAATGGTCCTGAGATGCACGGCCAGCACCACCAGGACCTTTGTGAATGTTCTCGGGGCTGATGACAGGCCAAATGGTAGAGCTCTGTACTGAAAATGGTAGCCTGCTTAGCAGAAAATGAGGAATTTCCAGTGCCCGGGAAGGATGAGAATGTGTAGGTAGGCCTCTGTCTGGATGATGGACATCAGGAGGTCCCCCCTTCTGATGCCTGCTAATATGGATTGGAGTGTTTGCATCTTGAACTTCTTGTATGCCAGATGGATATTTAATTTCTTTAAATCTAGGATTGCCCTCCATCCTCCCGAGGCCTTCGGAACAATGAACAGAATGGAATAAAAAACCCGTCCCTTCTGCCCTACCGGTACCGGTTCTAAGGCCTAGATCTCCAGGAGATGTCGAATGGCCTCTTTCATGAGGCTTCTTTTGACTGGATTTTTGGATGATGGGCAAGAGACGAAATGCCTCGGGGGAGTGGAGTTGAACTCTAGAGTCAGGGCGAATCTGATGTGGTGGTGTTCTCCCATTTGTGTGCAAAGAGAGCCAACCTGGCCCCTATGGGAGAGGCACCTTTGGTGTCACTTGGACCTTCAGAAGGGACGGCCTCCCGTGCCTCGAAAGGGCCATTTGGCCTGAAATTGCTGTCTGGGTCTGTCCCTGTTACCAGATCTGTCGAACTGATGTTCTGGTCTGGGAGGATAAGGACAGGACTAATGGGTGAATTCCGACCCTGTGTCGGTTGAGCGAAAGGACTGCTTGCAGGTGTAAGGGGTAGCTCTCCTGTCTGCTCTCCTGATAAGATGGGACATGACTTTACGCTTATCCTTGTTCTCAATCAGATAAGGGTTTAGTGCCTCTCCAAATAACTGGTCTCCCATGTAAGGGGCTGAGGCCAACCGCCACTTGGACCTAGCATCCGCTCGCCACTGTCTGATCCACAGAAGTCTGCAAGAGATAACATTAGATGCTAATGCCCGGGAGGAAAATCTGGCTGCGTGCAATGATGAGTCAGCCATATATTCTTTTTTTTTAGAGTTAAATATTTTATTAGGTTTTATGAGGGTGGGGAAAGGATAGGATTGGTATGGGTGATGGATGGGATTGGGGAATGGGGTTGGGGTAAGGGTAGGGGTAGATACAATAGTGGGGTTGCTCCCCACGAAGAATTCAATGCTTTAGCAAGCAGGCTATCTTCCAGGTACAAATATTAAATAACAGTAGTTAATATAATACTAAACAGTTATAATCACTGATAGTAACAATAATCATAGAAATAAAGCTTAGTTAATAAATATCATTTATCCTGTTAAACTTCACAATCCTTTCCACTCTAACGTAATGCTAGCCATTGATAAAAAATTTCCCATGTTTTAAAATACTAGCCATTACATGTAATATTAATTATTCATTCTCTTTTCCATAATTAAGTCCTAATATTCCTAACAAAAACAGTTCTATCTGTATTTTAGTCATCTTTTCCAGCCATATATGAATCTTGAACCAAAATTTCTTTGCATTAGGACATATCCACCGGATATGATAGTAAGTACCTGGTTTTTGTTTACATTTCCAACAGATATTCGATACATTTTTAAACATTTTCGCTAATCTAACTGGTGTCATATGCCATCTATAAAACATTTTATGTAGATTCTCTTTATATGAAGCTGCTTTAGTAAGTTTAATATTTCTCTCCCAAAGCTTTTCCCAGTCTTCTAGGTCTATAGAATGTCCAAAGTTTTTTGCCCACACTATCATTGTTTCTTTTACTTGTTCTTCTTCCATCTTCCATCTTAGCAGAAATTTATAGAGTTTCTTAATCAGGTTTTTGTCTGTTTTCAAAAGTGTTTTATCGAATAGTGTCTGTTCTTTATAAAAATCCATTGATTTTACATCTTTTTCATATCTTGTTTGAATTTGCAAATAGGACCACCATGTTAAGTCAATACCTTGTTGTTGAAGCATTTGCCTGTCTTCCATCCTTATCCAAAATGTCTTTATAAGTAACAAGTTTGTCGTAATTAATTAAATTTGGGTAAGCAAACGCTTCCATTGTTGAAAGCCACTCAGGTATTTTCATATAAATTTTGTGTTTAATTTTCTCCCACTCTGGAAACAGAACATTCCTTATGGCATGGTTTTGAAAATATTTATGTACTTTATTTTTCCCATACCATAAGAACATGTGCCAACCCAATTGCAAATCATGCTCCTCTAAGTAAAGAAGTCGTTTATTTCTCAATGTAATCCATTCTTTAAGCCAAAGCAGAATGGATGCTTGGTAATAAAGTCTCCAATCCGGAAGTCCAAAACCCCCTCTGTCTTTGGTTTCTTGTAACAGTTTGGTTTTAATTCGTGCTTTCTTCCCTTGCCATATAAATCTCAATATTGTTGCGTTTAAATCATCGAAGAATTTCTTACCCACTTTAACAGGGGCCGTCTGAAATAAAAAGAGCAGCTTCGGTAAAATGTTCATCTTCACAGTCGCTATTCTTCCTAACAATGACAGTTGGAGGTTTTTCCACTTTTCCAAATCTACTTTTATTTGTTTCATTAGTCTTTCATAATTATCTTCTTTTAATGTTGTATACCTAAATATTTGACTTTTTTGGCTATTTGAAGATTTGACTTTTTTGCAAGTTGAGTTTTCTGTTTGTCTGTTAGGTTTTTTGTTAATACCTTAGTCTTTTCCCTATTTATTTTCAGGCCGACTACTTCTCCAAATTCCTCTATTTTCTGCAAAAGTTTGGTAGCTGTTTCCAATGGCTCCTCCAGAATGAAAACTAAATCATCTGCAAAAGCCTGTAATTTATATTTCTGTTCTTTTATTTCCAGTCCTTTAATTTCCATGTCTTGCCTAATATTTCTAGCCAACACCTCCAATGTGAGAATAAATAACAAAGGAGATAGTGGGCATCCCTGTCTTGTGCCTTTTTTGATGTCAAAGCCCTCTGTATAGTCTCCATTTAAAAATATCCTTGCTGTTTGTTTATTGTAAATTGCTTGAATTGCGTTTATAAAGTTTTTGCCAAAGTCCTTTTTTGTCAACTGTTGAAACATAAATTGCCAGTTTAAGTTATCAAAGGCTTTTTGTGCATCAAGAAATATGAGTGCCATCTGTTTCCCTGGATGGTTTTCATAATATTCCAAAACATTTAAAATAATCGTTAGGTTATTTTTTATCTGTCTTTTAGGCAAAAAGCCATTTTGGTCTGTATGAATAAATTCAGTCAGGAATTTCTTCATTCTTTCTGCCATTATTGAAGTAAAGATTTTATAATCCACATTTAATAATGATATTGGTCTGTAATTTCTAATTTGTGTGAGATCAGTATCTTCTTTAGGTATCAAGGTGATATTAGCTTCAGTCCACGAATTTGGTATTTTTATCTCTGAGAAAATGTCATTGCACAGTTCCTTCAAAATCGGGCTTACTGTATCTTGTAGAGCTGCATAGAATTCTGCAGGGAGCCCATCGGGCCCCGGAGTTTTATCCTTTTTTGTCTTTTTATTGCCTCTGTGATCTCCATCATTGTTATTTTCTCATTTAAAATATGTCGCATATTCTCTGGCACCTTTGGATGATCAGCTCCTTTTAAATAGTCCTGTATTGCCTCTTTGGAAACCACCTCCGCCTTATACAGTGTCTCATAATAATCCTTAGTGATTTTTTTCATCACATCATTATGGCAATATACCTCGCCTTTTGAATCTTGTAGCTTACTTATCATTCTTTTTTCTCTTTCTTTCTTCAGCCTATATGCCAGCCATCTTCCCAGTTTATTAGCGTTTTCAAAAAAGTTCTGTTTAGATCGTTTAATCTGTTGTGCCATTGTGTCCATCTCAGTTAGGTTTAATTTATGTTTTATTAGTTCCATTTGTGCCTTCAATTCCTTCTTTTGTGGGTCAGTTCGCAACTCGGATTCCAATTTGCTAAGTTCTTCTTTCAGCCTAAACTGTACTTGTTTCTTTTCTTTGTTCTTTTTAGTGGTGTACATTATAGCCAAACCTCTGAAGTATGCTTTAGCCGTGTCCCACACATTTTGAAGAGAAGTTTCTTCTTTCTTATTTATTTTAAAGAAGAATTCCATTTCTTTTGTTACTAATTGTAGAAATTCTTTTTCTTTCAATATAGATTTATTCAACGACCATCTTAGTTTTTTCCTGGTTCCTTTCCAGATCATTTTAATTGGATTATGGTCTGCCCAAATATTGGGTTCTATTTCAACCTCTTGTATTATAGTCTTCAAATCGTGGGATGTCCATATCGTATCAGTTCTTGACCATGATTTATGCCTATTTGAATAAAATGTGTATTGTGGTTTTTCTGGATTCATCTCTCTCCAAATATCTTGTATAAGCAATTCGTCCTTCATTTTTAAAAAAGCCTTAGGTAAAATATTTCCTCCTTTTTTCCCTTGTATGTAGCTTTTATAGTCCTGTGTTGCATCAGCTATTGCATTAAAGTCTCCTAATATACAAAGATTTTGGTGATTTAGATCCACCAGTTTGTCATGTAGTTGCTGATAAAACTGGTCTTGCTTCTCATTAGGTGCATATATTGCAACCATCAATATTTGTTTTTGATTCCACATAATTTCTACCATTAATACTCTCCCCTCTTCATCAGTGTAAACTTGTTTTGGATTCATCTTTTCTTTTATATAAAGAGCTATACTTCTTTTCTTTTGAAGTGCCAGGGAAAAGTAAAGCTTACCCATTTTTGGTTGTTCTAAAATTCTAAAATGTTGTCTCTTAATATGTGTCTCTTGAAGGCAAATTATGTCCATTTTCAACTTTTGTAGCCTAGTAAATGTTTTACTCCTTTTTGAAGGAGAATTCAGACCATTTATGTTTATTGAAAAAATTCCAATCTCCTGCATGGCTTCAGTTATATCTAGACCTCAATCTTCTAGGGGAGCTTATCTGCCTCTGGTCTTTCAGTCTTACATCTTCCTCTGATTGAGTCTTTTTAGGTTCTTCTTCCTCCACTTGTTTAGGCGCTCCTATGGTGATCATTTCCTCTTGTTTCTTAGACTCAGGGTCACCTCTTTCCAGAAAAGCTCTATGGTTGTTGAAAAATTCCTCTGCTTGAAGCCAAAAAAACCAAACAAAAGAGGGGAAAAAATCTCTTTAAGTAACTTTTAAAAGCAGATAAGAATGTCTGGGCATTCAGCCAAGTGTCTGGGCATTGAGCCAAGTTCTCAGGCTAAGTAAACAACAGCTGCTGAAGAACAAAGGAAAAAAGTTTCAATGTAGCCACAAAGGGAACAATGTATTCTTCCCAGGCGTTTAGACAGAAAGAAAAAAAATTAAAAAGTATTCAGAGTGAAGGGGGAAAAAGTTTCTAAAGTTTTAAAAACAAAATTAAGGCTAGGATGGCTTTCCCAATTAAATGTATTTTTTTCTTCTAAAAAACAAATAGGTTTCCCCGGTTTCTATTAGCACTTAAAAAGACTTTAAAGTAATCCAAATTGTTTTTCTTTTTGTAGTGAAGTAAAGCTTAAACTGCCGCTTGTACGGGAGGGGGGGAACCCCTCCTTCCTCCCTTCAGGCTTCCCACTTCAATTGAAGACAGACTGTTTAAAGACTATTTAAAGTCAAAGTCCACTTTGCAAAAGAAAAGGGGGCATAATCTCACCCGGCTCGGCTGCTTGCTGTCAAAATCAGCTGTTCTCCGTCTCCGACGATCAGCTGTTAATGGCGGATCGCATAAATGCGGTCCACATTTCTTCTGTTGGTTCCAGGGGCTGCTTTGAGTTCAGCAAGCTGGCTACCGCTGGCCCACGTTCCTCAAAGATTCACCCTTCGGTGGCCACCTCTCCGGGGTGGCATTCGGCCCAAACAGACCCGCCAGCAGAAGAATATCAGACCCAGGGAACAGAGAGTTGTTCTCCTGGGTCTAGGCTCAGCGACGTCAACGGAAATCTCCTGAGTCAGCCATATATTCTGATGCAGCCACTAATTTGTTTAAATCTTGGTGAGTCTTGCATAAATTAAGCTCGGTTTTCTTATCCTCTGACTTTAGAACCTCCGCTATATCTCCAGACACAGTGAAGGAGGGAACCAATGAGGCTAAGGGCTCATCTACAGTGGGGACTGCTAGCACCTCTGACAGTGCTGGAGTCATATTAAATAACTTTTTATCAGTCCCCCCCGGGGATAGAAAGGTACCTGGTATTCCCCATTGTCTTTGGACTACGTTGAGGAAAAGGGGAGGACAGGGAATGTCCTGTTGGGTAAATGTTGGTTCTGAAAAGACCTTACTAGTAGGTCCCTGGCTGGTGCGAGGTTCAGCCTGAGGGACACCTTCAGGACCAAGTTGAGCAGTGCTCCTGGCCTT
The DNA here is from genome assembly GCA_023970755.1 of Azemiops feae. Taxonomy (NCBI): domain Eukaryota; kingdom Metazoa; phylum Chordata; class Lepidosauria; order Squamata; family Viperidae; genus Azemiops; species Azemiops feae. Next base: position 107,168 of record JALGBA010002042.1, read on the forward strand.
GTGAAGTAAGGATTTAAAGAGGGCCGGATTAAACAGGCCTATGAAAGGAGGGGGATCGGGAGATAAGTCCTCATCTTTTGACATCCCCTGCTCTCTCTGTTCGTCATCCCCTATGAATGACCTCCTGCTCCTGGAGGAATTGGAGGGGGAAACTGGCCCTTAGTATGCTGCTGCTTCTGCCTGGGAGAGATACAATACATTGCTGTGAGATGGGATCCCTGATGCTATCGACTCAGGTCGAGCTCTCTGGTGTAGGGTTGAAGCTACACCTTGGGCAATAGCCTGAGAAATCAGAAGCTGCATTCGTTCTGATAGTTCTGTCTCCTGAGCCTCGGGAGGGTGAAGCCCTGCCACTGTAGGAGTGAATGTGGCCTCTGGGCCCAGAGGTCTAGCTGTACCCAGAGGAGCGGGGATATGAAGGCCAAGCCCCTCACTGGAATGGGGAACCATCTCCACCTGTTCTGCCATGGGAAAATGAACTGACCTGTTTCCCCTTCTGAAGACCAGGCACTTGGAGCAGCAGAGGTTGAAGGAGCTTGTTGAGGGCCAAAAACTGATGCTTCTATAGGAACAGAAGTAATCTGACCAACCTTTGCATCATTCTTTTGCCTTGCAGCTTTGGAGAATTGTTTTTCCATTGCCTGGTGCCTCCTGCTTGCTTCTTTCTCAGCAGCTTTTGAAGACCTTTTGCCAGAGATAGCTTTGGATCTGAGTTTCCCAGCAGCCTCCTGCTTGGCTGATCTGGATTTCTTGTGCCTGGAGGAACTGCTGGAGGCACCTTGAGATATCTGAGCTTCTGTGGTTTTATCTGCCATTGCAAAATCAGAGATATCACAGAAATGGCAATCTCAATGTGTTTGCAACAGAGAGGTGATCCCAGTAGCAAGGAGCCAAGTGGTGGCTAGAAGTGGTGGTGGCGCAAACAACTTAATGGGATAGCCAGCACACTCACAATCCTGGTAGTGGCGGCAAAACCAACTTAATGGGGTAGCCAGCACACTGATAATCCTGTTAGTGGTGGCAAGACCAACTTAATGGGGTAGCCAGCATACTGATAATCCTGTTAGTGGCGGCAAGACCAACTTAATGGGGTAGCCAGCACACTTATAAGCAGCAAAATCGGTGGAAAGAGGCGCTGAAAATGGTGGCAGTTAAAGCAGGCACTCAGCCATGAAGTCTTTGGAAATTGTGTAGTGAAGGAGGCTCTTGTTATTGCCTCTAATTGTAATAGTCTGGTATGAGGCGAGCTGCCAAGGAGCCTGGAATTGGAGAAGCAGCACCCTTGAATTGCTGCTCCTTAATTCTGGCCTTCTGAATGGCCTGAGAGTGCTTGTAAGGCTTTCAAGATGGCGGCCACTAGTAAGCAACCTCCTGCTCCGTCGTTATGCCCGTAATTAATAAATGCGGCAGCTGCTTCTATGGCTGATTAATAAGACTGCTCACTGAATTCTGGCCAAAATTGACTCTATTTGAGTCTAAACAGCCCTCGCTGGAAAGAAGGATCCCCCCCACTCAGGAACGATAAAAGTGGCACTCAAAATGGCGACTGCTATACTTCTGCCCTGCCTGGAAGCTATAAATAGCTCGAGGCTTCAGCCGAAGCCTACAAAACCGCTCTGACACTCAGCAGTTTGAAACGCAGCGCTGATATCAGTCCAGAGAAGGGAAGGGTACAACCTGGGAAAATCCACAGTTTTGTTGCTAGAAACAAGAGCCAATCTTCACCACATCTCTCTTGGGCTAAGACTAAGTTGTGACTGGGGATTCCTAGCCAGAGGAAGAGAGGCGTGGCAAAGGTTGATTGACTTAGTCTCTAGGGCAGAAAGGCAAGATCAACCCATCTGTGGATTCTCCATTCGTCATGCTGGAGAATGACTGATTCACTTTAATTTCTCCATTGATGGATTGGTAGAAACGTTTCTGATTGGATTAAAATTGGAGGATCTGCCTATAATTTGCAATTTGAGCTTTGTATCAGCTGATCTTCTTGGCTATAGCTGTTATTTGCTGCTTTATTATTTCCAGTGCTTCCTTGATCCTTGTTTCTAAGTGGTATTTCTTGATTAGATATTCTTTGGTCTTGTTGTTCTTCAGCTTCTATTCTAGCTTGCATGAGTTTGATCTCAACTTTTAAAAAAAATATTTTATTGATTTTTTAATATAAACATCTTAATATTTGGTAAACAGCGTGTTGTCTGGGTTTATATTTACAAAGTAATCACTAACGGTTAATTTCTATATTCCAAAATCCACATTATAACTTTGCTTGATTTTCTCTTCTTCCAATAATATTCTCTTTGCAACCTAAATTAATACAATTCTTATTAATTTGATAGGTAACAATTAAATAAAAAGATTTTTCTAAAATTTCTACCAATAATAATCTCATCAATATCATGCTTTTTTTCTATCTGGTCATCTTGGTTGCCTCATTACAAATCCTGTTTACAATTCTTATTTAAATTTATTTTCCCTACAATGTTAAAAACATTTCTACTGGTTAAAATTTTCCCAGAATTAATTATCTTAAAGTATTTAATCTATTTTTATATCCTAAAAAATAAGTAAGAAAAAGACACAAAAGAGAGACATAGAAAAAGAAAAGACGTGAGAGAGAAAAAGAAAAAGAGAAAAAGAGAAAAAAGGAGAAGAAAATAATAAGAAAATAATATACTATTTAAAATATGTATCCCTCTTGAATTAGTATACACTTATTTCCAAATTATTTCTGTTCTTTTTACCTATAATTAAATCTATGTTTAATCTTTAAATGTTCCATTTAATAAATCCAATCATCTAATCTTTTAACTCTATTCAAAACATTTTTCCCATTTTTAGTTATCCATTTGGAATTTTCTTAAAATCAAATACATTTAAATATCTAAAACATTTCCTTTATGTTAATCATTCCACAAATTTTTATAGTTCTCATATCGAAAAACAAAAGAAAAAAAAGAAAAAAAGATATTGTCTTACTTAGAGAGTTCATCCCTCTTAAACTAAAATCTTTCAATTTCTTCAGCCATATTCAAACAAGTGTTTAATTTTTAAATACAGTATTCCCTCTGATACACTCCATCATCTAATTCCTCAATTCTCACTTTAGCCCTCTTCTTTTGCCAAGCATCTCTCCCAATCAATATATTCCATTGCATCAAAGAATCTTTCTATAAACTTGTAAATGTTGTTGTGGATGTAGTAGGCAAATCAAACATCATGTCTTTGTAAAAAGATTTTGTCCCTTCATATTCATTGAAGATTTCTCTCATCATCCCTTGTCTCCCCATTTCTTGTGGTACTCCCAACGGCTCAGCAATCCATTTTGTCAAATCTTTTTCCTTATCCTCAAATTTACTTTGTGATCTTAGAGTTATCTTTTCAATGTTCAATGTTTCTTGTAAGTCCTTTTAATATTTAATATTTATTTGTTACATATTTGTAGGAGTGTGGGTCTATACATATGTTGTGTATAGTATGTTTTAGGTGTGTGTCATGTATGTGTTTCACTTTGAGAGTGGGCAACTAAATTTCATTTTTTGATGTGTGCCATTGTGCCCAGTAAAAAAATAACAATAAAGGTTATCTTATCTTATCTTATCTTTTCCATTTGAGTCTCCACTAGCTTATATTCAGTTGTCTGCTTTACATCATCTCTCTCTTTTTTTGTTTTCTGATCATTTGATTGTTGTGACGTTAAATTGATAATGCATTCATTTAAATTTTCAAATTCATTTTTAATTTCCTCATGGTTTGAAGTTAATATCATTTGCATTTGTTGTAACAGAACAAACATTTCCTCCTGATAAGTATTTATTTTTTTCTTGGTATGTTCTTTCTGCAGATCTCTGATGCTCCATAATGACCAAAAGTCCTTTCTCTGCCAATCACTTTAAAGTCACAATTTAAAAAATATTTTTTTAAAATATATTTTATTAGATTTTTATAAGGATGGGAAGGTTACATCAAGGTGCTTAGGAAACAATGTGGAGATGGGTACATCAAACATCCAAAAGGAAAATCATAAGTATATAGCTCAATTTAATTCATTACAAGTTCCCTCTCTATTTCCCTCATATAATATTACATATTCAAATTAATACATTTCTAAATAGAGTTCAAGCAATTCAGTCAAACATCAATCACATTTCAGTTATAAAGGTCCAAATCCCGTTTTTAAGCTTTACTAATTTACAGTTACCATATTCCAATTAGCCTTAAATAAACATATTATTAACACTTCGGGTATCCCTCATTTCCCTTTTCCCTAACATAGTAATTATATCTAAAATGAATATATTATTCCCACAATAACATTCTTATGTTTTATTTATTAATACCATTTCTTCTCTTATCACCAATCCCTCTTATTCTCCTTCTATTACAAAATAATTATCTTATTTGAAATAAAAATATCAGTCCAAAAGATACATTTCTATCTATTTTAAATATATATTGTATCAATCAATCTATATCTATAGAAAGTCTTTTTAACCCATTAAGTAAAGTTTACCCTTCCAAATAATTATATCTAAAACAAAATATTATTACAAAGGATATCCTCTTACAGAATTCACGTACTCTGTTAGTTATTGAATCAGTCAAAATCTCTAAAGCCTTTTTAACCCATTGAATGAAATTTTAAAACACATTTTTAAATCTAACTCTAGGTTTCTTTCTGTGCCACACCGGTTTCCATAGTAAGGCTTTTACGTCATCAAACCTCAATATTTGAAAAGAGGTATTTCTCAACACTTCACACTGGTCAAGGTTCTCTTCCCTTTCTTCTAGTGGCCTTTGAATGGTGTAGTCAGTTTTATTCCATGTTGTAATTACTAGTTGATTGTCCACGTTATCACAATTTTCAATAACTTGTATCTGGGTGTCAGTCTCTATTGTTTTTGACAATTCAGACATCTCAATTAAAGTTATTCTTTGATCATCAGGCTTCTCCATAAATTGTATATGGGGTTGTGTAAAATTGATTTGTTCAATAGTTTCCACAATTTCTCCCGGTATAAGTTCATAGTTGGGTTGTAGGTATGGTTCCTCCCTCTCTTTAGGTTGTATAGGTTGTTTAAAGGCCTCTTTAGAGTTACTCTGTTCCTTCTCTATTGTTCTTCGGTCTATAACTTGATCCATTAAAATTTGAGAGTAAGATTTCATGTACTCCGTAGCTTCCAAGGTTTTTTCCAGTATAAGTTCATAATCAAGCTGTGGGTAAGATTCCTCCATTTCAGTGGTGAAAAGATCTTTTAATCTTTTAGTGAAGGCTATATTTAGTAAAAGTCAACAAATATTCACCTCCAATTCCTAGTAGACAAAATCACCACCCAGCTGTTTTAAGTTATCTTTACCCATATCATCCTTTGAAGGTCAGAGCCATCCTCCAGCAAAAAGATATACAGTTGCAGTAACACTTTTTGTCACAAGATGTCCTCAGTAGGCTGTAACCTAAATTTAAAAAAAATTAATAGATTTTTTGTTTTTCACATTAAAAAAGTAAAAAAGAAAGGCATCTCCAGGATAATAAATAGCGTGGTTATAATAGTAATGTTCAAAAGTAGAAATATTTTCAGGATCCCTCAGTATTCCAAGAGTTAAATAGTCAATAAAAATTAGCTATTTTATTTTTTTCAGTTTCCAAAGCTGTTTTTCCCACAGTGCCGAAACGCTGCTCTCTCACAGCAGGGAAGTAATTCAAATTCAAAATTTTTTTACAGGAGAGTAATTAGGGAAATTTTTGTGGTGCATTGTTCAGGGTTTTTTCTGCTTTGTTCATTTTGCATCCCAGGTATTCAGTTATACCTGCAGCTGTGCTGTACATTAGTTGGTTTGTTTCTTGCAGTGAGTTGGTGCTTATACTTGATATTGCAGTATTTGCATCTTTTAATGCTTGCGCTAGATGTTTCTTTGGAATAAGCTTCAATGCAGGCAGCTTCAAGCTGATGTTTTTATGCTGTTCTAGATGCTCAGTTATTCTTTGTTTCAATTCTTTTACTTCCTTAGTTAAAGGGCTTTGTTCTTCCTGAGGCAGAGGAGAGGGTGCCTGGTTTCCAAATGAAAACAATTGTATATCTCTGCTGGATTCCTCTACTGCCAACTCCCCCTGGTTTGCTGCTACATTCTGAGTAACCTCTGGCAAGGTTTTGATTTCTTTGCTCTGGGTAAATCTTTGCAGTTCATCCAATTCTGCTTCTGTGAATAATATATTTCATATTGTAAATCAACACTGATCTGCTAGCCTCTGTTCTGTTATTTCTGATTCTGTATATTTCCAAAACTGGTGCATTTGTTTCAAATACCCTCTTCTTGTTGGACTTGATCTATAATAACAAGTCATTATCCATAATAACAAGTCTTTGTTTTGTTTTCTTTGTTTTCAATCACTGTATATTTGTGATGGATAAACACCTTTTCTTCCAGCAGTTCTGCAGCTGCTGGCCCTGGTTGCTCAGCCAACAGTCCTGAGTCCTGTAGCCCATTTTTCACCAGATATTCAGGAACTCCAACATATAGCGTGGACCTTGTTAACCAGGGTGACATCTGAGCCGGTATGGCTTTCTGAACTTTGCATCTCACCATATATATTTTTTTTATAAATGTTTTATTAATTTTCTATTTTCACAAATAAGTGCTCAATAGAGAACGTGATGACTGAGTCCATTAGTAATTCTGTGGTACATATAAGCTTCTTCCAACTAAGTCCAATATTACACCAGCCAGTACATCCTCTCTTCTTCTGGTAATAACCATTTTTCTGCACTAAGCAAATACAATTCTTATTATTGTTAGTAAACGTACAATTGCATATCAACATTTGTTACATTTTTCTAATAATATCAATAATATTAGTTTAAAATATCTTTTCTAGCCAAAGCATATCTTAATTGCATTTGCACACAATTTCCACTTATTTAATCCATATCCTAGTTTCGCTTTTTTCAATTTTAATTTCCCATCCATGTTCAAAGTATCCCAATCATTTATAATTTCAAAACAAGTTATATTTGGACAACCAAAAGCATCCCTTATTCAAAGTTCTTAACATATTCTTATTTCCCTTTTCATACCAAGATATAACATTCTGATTACAAATCCTAACTATCTATTTATAATAATACTTCTATTTCTAACAATCTATTCTTAACCATATTCAAACCTCTAATTAATAATATAGCATCCCCTCTAATAGGTCAAAGTTTCTGTCTCCTTCAATCTTACTCTAGCTTTCTTTCTTTCTTTGCCAAATAACTTTCCAGGTCAGTGCATTTGGATCATCAAATAATTCTTCCTCTATTTTTGTATATATTATTTGAAAGAAAAGAAATAATTTGGTTAAAGTGTTTTTGGAAGAACTAGCCTGTTGATATTCTTTAAACCACCTTCCTCCTTCTCCAGTTCCCCACAGTTCTGTTAATGACTTTATCTTCCATTCCATCAGCTCTCCTTCCTTATCATCCAGTATGTTCTGAACCCTTGGTTTATAAAATGTCTTTTCTGTTTCCAATATTATAGTTGTGTCTTCTGAGTTTTCATTTATCTGAGTCTGGTCATTAGTTTCTTCTTTTAGATCGTCAATGTTTGTGTCAGCATTCTCTAGATTTCCTTTTATTTTCTGGGTTGCTGGTTCCTTCTCTGTAGTTGTTTTCTGAGTTTGTAGATTTAAATTAGAAAATTGTTCTTTTATCTCCTTTGTGTTATTATTAACCTGCTCACAAGCTAAAGTAATTGTTTTTTGTATTAATTTCAACATGGAGAGAATTTATTTCTGTGTTTCATCAGTATTTTTTTGGTGATATGGCAAGTTAAGGCTACTGGGAACAGATGTTAAAGATGGTGTTTTACTATTTAACGCTGAGTATGAAACATCCATTTTATTTTCTTTATCAGTAGCCTTTATAGATTTATCCAAACAACTGTCCGTTCCTGAATCTCCCCTAAACAGATACAAGTAAAATTCAATTTTTTCTGTCCAGTAAGAAATATATCCTTTCTGTCCAGGAAGAAAAAAGAACCATTGGAGGATGTTTAACAATCAAGATTTATAATCCAAAGTGTTCCATATGTTTCTTCTACAAGAAAATAAATCCACAATACAGTTCTGAAAGTCAGTATTTATGGTTCAAAATTCAGACAGGCCAAATTTAGAATGTTTATCATCTCTGCCACACAGATAAGCAGCCCTCAAGCGTGTTCTTTTTTTCTCAGCTGCAATTCTCAATAGTAAAAGCTTCCAAGGCCAGACTTTGGTCTTACCTTGTTCTGGGCTTTAAGCCAGGTTTTTTTTAGGCATAAATAAGTTGTAATGCTGTAATTCACCACTAGATGTCATCAACGCCGCTTTCTAGTTTTTAGATCCGAAACTTATATTGTAAACCTTTCAAGTCTTTTTTTTTTTAAAAAAAAAGGTCTTAAAAAAACACTTTTAGTCCCCAAATTTTCAAGCTGTATGTATATATTAATTCCAGATAAGTCTTATAGGTTTGGCCATTTTCCCCAAGTAATTAATTCACCACTTTTCTTTTCTGAGGGAATGGGACGGAAATTCCCTTTCCCTCTTTCATCAGGAGGAGTGCTTTGGGCAGATTTTCAGGAAGAGGTCTTAAAATCATAAAGAAAGGATCAGGTCTCACCCAGTTTCATCTATGTTGCTGTAAAGTTGCTTGGTAGTGCTTGTTGATTTCCGTTGTCAGCAGCTTCGGACTGGCTACATGAATGCATCCAGTCTTTCCCCCACTGGTTTGGAGGGCTTCCTTGGATCAAATGGGAGGGCTGCCATTACCACCATACCACGATCAACGAGAGTCCCCTCCTTGCTTGCTGCCTCTATGGGGCGACTTTCGACCCTTTCCAGGGTCCCTCAGCAGGGAGAAACCAAACGCAAAAGACGGAGCCCTGTCTTCCTGCATCTGCAGCACCACGATGGCAAAACCAGAAGGCTCACCATATTTTTTTATGGGAGTGACACTTTTTGTCTGGCTTTGTCTGATGAGACCTGTCCAGTATATTTGAACCTCTGGCATAGCTCTCATCTTCCTTAGAGCACACAAGCCCCACAACCAAGGTAGTGTCTCACTGGGGATTCTCCCTTTATCTTTTGTTCTGTGTACTTTAAATACAATGCAGATCCTCTTAAACAAAACAACCTGGCTAAAACTGAGAGGAAAGAAAAATGCAGTCTTTATAATTTGTCTAATATTTTGTAGATTACATTTGAAAAGTGTTCACTATTGCGCCAATGGTAGAGGAGGTGTTACAGAGGGGAAAAATCACTGGAGCAGAAAACCACTTTGTAGTTCAGCATGATAAATGGACTCCTTTGAGGGATAAAAATGAAGCTGAGACCCTCCAAAGTTTTTTGATAGTTTGAACAGTAGCATACATTTCAACCATTATTTAAGTATATTTATTTCACTAAAGATCCCCTACAGGCGAGAAGCTACAATCAGCAAAGCTATCCATATAATAAAGAAAGGAAGAAGATAAAATTGGATATTTTTAAAACCAGAATACTTTCTAAGAATAATGTCAAATTGACAATAACAATTAAACCCTCACTAAAATTCTAAAATCTATCCAAGTTCCAATTAAAAACCTGAGTAGAGCAATAAAATTCAGTCAGTGTGGGAATGGGGTGGTTTAAAAAATAGCTGATTTTTACCACCTCCCAAATTCAGATAGGAAGACCATCATGAAAAGACTTCTTTTTTCTCCTATTTTAACCAACTACTATAAGTCTTGAATAGAATAGAGCTGGAAGGGACCTTGGAGGTCTTCTAGTCCAGCCCCCTGCTCAAGTAGGAGAACCTATAATATCTCAGACAAGTGACTGTCCAGCCTCCTCTTAAAAATCTCCAGTGATGGAGCACCTACGATTTCTGGAGGCAAGCTGTCTAACAGTTATCAAAGTAAAATAAGAGAACAGCACAAACATTTCTTTTGGTTATCACAAGCACAAAATCCAGAAGTGGTATCCAAATGAAAAAACATACTCAAGTATATTCTCCTCTTTAAATGGAATGATCAATTTACCATTCCTACTTTACTTTGCTGTGGAAATACTATATGATTCTATTTACCCCTACTAATCTTTGTAGACTATCACCATTTCTATTAACAAAATTAACTGTATACTTTCTCAAATTCTTTGACCTTACTGGAAAAAGTACTCTTTTTTTCCACCCCTCCTTTTTTTTTAAAGAAAAATGCTAAATGTTCTTTAAATACTTTTCTAAAATCAAAACTTTATAATACTTTTTCCCCCTTAGCTTCTTAACATAAAGGCTTTGAATTTCAATATTGAATTTAACTTCCGCCCTCCAAACTATCCTTATAGAATAATATCTTTTTTCCCTTCCTTTTATAAACATCCTTTTTAGAACACAAAGTTTAAACTACTACATCATTTTCTTTAGCTTTCCCTTAACACAAGTACATATATATATATATATATGTTTTCTGAGGTTTTCACGGGTGTTTGTATGTAGGTCTTTGGTAATTCGGGTTTTCTCCCGCGTAAAATTGAAAGTGTCTTGGCGACGTTTCGACGAAGTCTCATTTGTCATCTTCAGGCTGGTGTCTCTTCGGCCTCGTGCTTCTAGAAGCAATGTGTGATCGCAGCTGTTTCTTCCTTTTAACTGCCAGTGGAGGTATGAACTGATTGGATGGGAGCTTGGCTGTGTTCTGATTGGGTGGAGGTGTGTTCTGATTGGTTAGGGGCTTGGCTGTGCTCTGATTGGATGGGGGGTTGGCTGTGCTCTGATTGGCGGGGTGTGTGCTCTGCTTGGGTCCCCACCCATATATATGGCATAAAGCAAAGAGATAAAAACGATCACCGGGATAAAAATCTTAAAACAAAGATTGTTTAATTTAAAAAATTAATTTTTAAATTAAACAATCTTTGTTTTAAGATTTTTATCCCGGTGATCGTTTTTATCTATTTGCTTTATGACATGTGTTTACCTGGGATTCGGATTTTTAGCATAATTAAGAATATATATATATTTTTCTTTCAGTTACAAGTATCAAGAAGAAAAATCCATCCTAGATCCAATTCTCTTAATATGAGTACTCTCAAATAGATTTTCAATATCATTTGCCTATTTTAAAAGTTACTTAAGCAATACACACACACACACATATACATACATATATATATACATACATACATACATACATATGTATGTGTGTGTGTGTGTGTGTGTAAAAGATTATATTTTCAAATTTTAAATTGAACCTTTCTTTCAGTTACACATATTGAACAAAAAAAAGTCCATCCTGGTTCCAGTTGTCTCATTAAGTTTAAGTCACTCCTTACTGCTTATCTTCATAAAGTAAAATCTTTTTCTTGTCTAGAAGCTTTATCCAGGAATTTCTTTTTATCATCGAATCCTCAACCTTGTTAATGTCCCTAAAGAGAAAGTCCCAAATTTGTCTTTTTTCTCAATGCTCTTCTTTCAGTTGTGTTGCAAGCTTTATATTTATACCATAATCCTCAGCCTTGTTAATGTCCTTAAAGAGAAAGTCCCAAATTTGTCTTTTTTCTCGATGCTCTTCTTTCAGTTGTGTTGCAAATTTTATATTAACGCCATAATAGTAAAACTTAGTATCAGGTTCTTCCAAAACTGTAATGTGCTGCTCTGCATTTTTTACCTTTTCAACTACTTGTGAAGTTACAACTATTTGCAAAATTGCCTTGATAGTATCATAGCATTCTCCACATGTTTGCATCTCAGTAATTTGAGAGGATTTTTTAGAGCACAGTTGGTCAACAAATTGGTGAATTTTGTTAAAAGACCTTTCAAGAATATCTCTAATACTTTGTTTGTCCATCTTGGCTTTGTTTTAGTCAGGATCAGAAAGTTTTTGCACCCACAGCAGAGAAAACCAAGCAAAATAAGCATAATTACCCAAAACAGAGAAGCTAGAAACAAGCCAACAGCAAAGCACAACCACCAACCAAAAAGAGGGACTATCAAACACCAAACCCATGGCATGAACAGGCGACTGAAACTATTGTAATATGCAACACATGTTTCATGTATGCACTGATGCCCAAAGAATACCCAAACTATACATGCATCAGATGCAAATTATGTGAACTACTACAGGAAAAAGTTAGGAACTTAGAGGCAACTCTAGCCAAACCCCAACATATGAAACAAAGCTCCACCCAAACTGAACTAAACAACAAACAACTCCCAGAGGATTTGAACCTACCAATAAACCCTTGGAGGAAGACAAATGGAGGTATGTCACAGACAGAAGGAAACACAACACTCAAAGAAAGAAACAACATGTAGCAAACAAACCCTTTCTGCCCAAACCTACCCAACCAGTAGCAGCCCCACTAAAACTGAGCAATCGATTTCTCCCCTTAGAAGGAAACACACAGACCCACAACTTCCCCCTCAAAAAAGACATGCAGACACCTAGCAAAGAAACAACTTCAAAATATCCCTAAAAAAGTCACCTCAAATATTCCTTAAAAAGCCATATCAACAAACACACCTGAGACAAACAGAAAAGCACCCTAGATTGCAGCCCCCACCAAAAGAAAGGAGATTGTTGATAATAGGAGGAACAGAATCAGCCATCTGCAGACCAGACATACAATCCAGGGAGGTTTGCTGTCTTCCTGGAGCAAAAATCAAAGATGTGGCTGAGAACCTAACCAAAATAATTAGGCCCACAGATTACTACTCCTTCCTCCTCCTCTACATTGGAACGAATGACACAACTGTCAGAATCCAATTATATTTTATTTCTAACTAATCTACTCTGGGAAAACCCAATTCTTACTCTCTTTGGGATTCTGTCATACTACAAAGGGGGGGGGAGTAAACACAGGGGTTTATGGCTGGCATTCCTTCTATCATCTACGAATAAACATCCTCTGTGGATTCCCTCTCTGGAGTATTAACAATAACAATGCGGCCATCAGCCTTTGATCTCACTCCCTATGAAGCCTCCTATTACCGGCAGCAAGGAAAAAGGGGGGAAGATTGCAACGTTTGGGATCCGATGGATTTAACACCCAGCCATCTGCCAATTTGGATTGACCGGAAGGAATGTGGGGTGGGACTGCTTGGGAACGCTTTAAAACATTGAATGATCAGGGGGGTTCCCCAGATCCTGTCTAGCACACCTTCAGTCAGTTTTTCTTAATAAAGATTCCTGTTGGAAAACTTGTTCCAAGAGTTCTGTCTTCTTAAGATGTAAATTGAGGGGGGTCCTTACATTAGACAGGATCTGCAAAATTAGTCAACCTGGAAGGAAGAACCTTGCCGGGGGACTTTGCAAAAATTACCATGTCAGACGACGAAGCAGGGAAGGGGGAAAGCCCCCAGAGAGGGAGCCGTTGCCCCAACTGGAAACCTGCCAAATATCCGGATCTGAAGGGTCAGATTCCTCAGGAGAAGAGGAGGTGGAGACGCGTAACCACAAGCCTCGGTGGTCAATGGGCGTTGGAAAGAAAGGCGAGTGGGAAAAGAAATCAAGAAAGGTGACCCTGAGACGGGGGGCCAACCAACCAGGATGGAAGCGGGAGATGGAGAGATCCCTGCACATAAGCGAAGATGAAGGAAGCTGGGCACAGCACTCGAACTGGATCCTAGAGAAAGCTATCAACTTGATGAAGAGAACCCTCAGCTCCCTAGGAGAGGAGAATCCTGAACCCCACGACTGCACCAACTCCTGGAGCCGCAACTGGAGAGACACTGAGGGGGAATTGGAACCTGCAGCCCCGGGGACATCCGCTGATCCAGTAGTCCCCACCCCCCGCCGACCTGCAGAAGGAAATCCAGATGGAAGACAATACCGACGAAGAAGACACCGCTCCATTCAAAGACTTCCGCCGTTGGACGCAAAATTCAAGGGGGAGCCGACACGCTTGGGGTTCTTCCTAACCCAAGTCCTTGGCTACATGGAGGAACACGGGCGACACATCCCTAGCGACAAAGCCCGTATCCGGATCGTGCAATCTGCTCTGGATGGACCGGCCGCCGATTGGGTGGTGAATTTGCATGATTCCAATGCCCCAGAGCTCAATGACTTCAACCGTTTCATGTCCTCTCTGAGAAGGCGATTTGAAGACCACCTGGCTGATCGCAAAGCACGCGAAAGAATCAAAATGATGAGGCAAGGCAGACGGCCAGTAGCTGAATATACGCAAGAATTCCGAACTATTGCCAGCAAGCTGAACTGGCCGGAAGACATCCTCCTTAGCCATTTCAAAGACGGTCTGAATTACGACCTATATGACGCTTGCCTGCCCCGGGGGGACCCACACCAACTCGACGAATGGTACGTCCTGGCAGAGGAAGCAGAGATCGACCTTCTGAAGAGGCACCGCCGAGGAAAACAATGGAGCCGCTCACCGCCTGAACCAACGCGCGAACCAGCAAAGCCATCGGCTATGGCCAAGAAACCAATGGGCTGTTTCAAATGCGGGAGAGAGGGGCATCGGGCTGTAGAATGCCGCTCAAAAGCCCCCCAGCACAACCCAGACAGACCACCGGCCAGCAAATCTGGGAAGTCCCCAGCTAAGTCAAAAGAATCTGCCATGAGAGGAATAGAAGCTGTGGAATCCCCTACCTCCACCCATCGTGAGGGAAAGAGCCCCAGCCTACACCGCAGGGCCGGTGGACGCCTCAGATGACACCTCGGAGGGTGAACCACTGGTAAGTGGATCCATCCCACCCATCCTCAAGACAGTGACTATATTAGCCCCCTCCATGCCTGAAGCTGTAAAAGTGAAAGCCTTAATAGACTCTGGCTGCACCCGCTGCCTAATTAGCCCGACTCTAGTGGGAAATCTGGGCATCCCAGTGAGGAGGCTGGAACAACCAATCTCATTTGGCCAGTTAGATGGGTCCATAGCAGGGGGGGTGCCAGCTACCCTAGCCACGTTACCAATCCACCTATCCCTGGGAAATCATGAGGAAGACCTAACGTTTATAGTGACCCCAGGCATGGAATGCCCGATGATCCTAGGGCTGGAATGGTTAACAAAATGGAACCCCTGGGTAAATTGGAGGACGAAAGAAATCAATTTCCTGAAGGAGGACCCTACAGACTTAAAACCCCAAGGGGATCCATCAAAATTAAAAACGGAAATAGCGTCCATGGGTGAAGAAAAGGGGCTACCAGAAATACCAGAGGAATACAGAGACCTGGCTGAAGTTTTCAGTGAGGAGAGGGCGGATGAGCTTCCCCCCCACCGACCCACGGACTGTGCCATAGAGTTCAAGCCCGGGGCAAAACTCCCAAAGCCCAGATTATACTCCATGAGCCCAAAGGAGAAGGAGGAAATGGAGAGATTTATAAAGAAAAACCTAGAAAGGGGGTTCATTGAACCAGCCAAACCTAAGGTGGCCGCTCCGGTCCTCTTTAGAGAGAAGAAGGACGGCTCTTTACGCTTATGCGTTGACTATAGGCTCTTGAATGCGATCAGTGAAAGCAACCTATACCCCCTACCCCTCATGAAGGACATGTTATCACACCTATCGAAAGGAAAGATTTTTACTAAACTAGATCTAAGGGAAGCGTATTACCGCGTGAGAATTAGGGAAGGAGATGAATGGAAAACTGCATTCAATTGCCCAATGGGGTGCTACAAATTCAAAGTTTTGCCTTTTGGATTACAAGGGGGCCCCGCAGTATTTATGCAATTAATCAATGAGGTACTAAGGGAGCACCTATTTAAGGGGGTCCTGGTTTATCTTGACGACATCCTCATCTTCACAGAATCAAAAGAGGAACATGTCAACCTAGTCAGAGCGGTTTTAAAGAAACTGCGAGCCGCCCACCTATATGCCAAATTATCAAAATGCGAATTTCACCAGGAAAGAATAGACTACCTAGGTTACCGCATATCCCCACAGGGCATTGAAATGGACCCAGAAAAGGTCAGGGCAGTATTAGAATGGGCACCACCTCGCACAAGAAAGCAACTGCAAAGTTTCCTGGGTTTTGCAAACTTTTACCGCCAATTCATCCCCTCATTTGCCCAGATAGCCCTGCCTCTCACGAGCTTACTAAAAACGAAGGGAGAATCCTCAGTGAAACCTAGCCAGCCACTAAAATGGACAATGGAATGCCAAGCGGCATTTGAGAGATTAAAGAGGCTTTTTTCTGCCGAACCAGTACTGAGGCACCCAGACATGGATAAACCCTTCGTAATACAGACGGATGCAAGTGATGTAGCAGTGGGGGCGGTATTATTACAAGAAAATGAGGAAGGGATGTTACAACCCTGCGCGTATACGTCCAGGAAACTCACTGAAACGGAACAGCGCTGGCCCGTGTGGGAGAAAGAGGCATATGGGATACGTTGGTCATTACTTACATGGCGCCAATTCCTTGAAGGCAATAAAATCCCTTTCCAGGTGTGGACAGACCACAAAAATTTGGAAGCCTTGAAAACACCCAGAAAACTCAGCCCCAAGCAAGCCCGCTGGTCCCAGCACTTTCACCAATTCAATTTTAAGCTCAAGCATTTGCCGGGGGGAAAGAACTTTCTGGCAGATGCATTATCTCGCATGCCCCAATATAACAGCACGCGAGCCACCGACTCTAAACCGATCATGGGAGAATCACAACTAGCAGCGCCAGTGACTACCAGAGCCCAAGTTAAATTAAAACCACAGCTGGATAGCCAGACCGGAATTGAATTCCGGAAAAGTTTGGAAACAGATGAATGGTTCCAGAAAAATAAACACGTGTGCACAATGAAAGACGGACTGCCTTGGGTGGGGGAGAAGTTATATATACCGACCACCCAAAGAATCACATTCATGCAACTTTGCCACGACACAAAATCAGCAGGGCATTTTGGATTTGTAAAAACATTACACTTAATTAAACGGCAATTTTGGTGGCCATCCATGAAAAAAGACATAGAAAGTTACGTGGCCAGCTGCCCAAAGTGTGCAATGGCAAAAAGGCTGCAAGGGAAATCACCAGGACTGTTACAAACAGTGGCAAATCCCTCAGCCCCCTGGAGGGAAATAGCCATGGATTTTATAGTGGAATTACCAGAAAGCAATGGGAATACTGTCATTTGGACGGTCACGGACCTATTTTCCAAACAGGTTCACTTTATTCCTTGCCAAAAGATCCCCACCGCAAAAGCTTTAGCAAAACTTTTTGTGCAACATATTTACAGATTGCATGGGGCACCCCAACGCATCATATCTGATAGGGGAGTGCAATTTACATCTGCGTTTTGGAAGGAATTTCTATCTCTTTTAGGGACCACCCAGGGACTGACGTCTAGCCATCACCCTCAGGGAAATGGTCAATCAGAAAAATGTAACAGAGTACTTGAGCAATATTTAAGATGTTTTCTAAATTTCCAGCAGTCAGATTGGACGGACCTGTTGCCATTTGCAGAGGTTGCCTACAATAATGCAGTCCACTCCAGCACAGGTTACACTCCTTTTCAAATAGCTACCGGCCAAAGTTTCAATCCCATGCCAGAACTAACCCCAAACGAACCAGAAATCCCATCACTGAAAGAATGGATGGAACAATTACAAAACACCTGGCCAATAGTGAGAAAAGCTCTAGAGGAAGCTAGGCAAGCATACAAAGCACAAGCAGATAAGAAAAGGGTGGAGCCCACACCATTCATTATAGGAGAAATGGTCTATCTGTCTACAAAATATTTAAAATCCATACAACCCTGTAAAAAACTTGGACCAAAATATATAGGGCCTTTTCCAATTAAAAGAATCATAAACCCAGTAACAGTAGAATTAGAATTACCCAAGAATCTTAGGCAAATACACCCAATTTTCCACTGCAGTTTGCTGAAAAGAGAACAACAGTCACCCTTACGGCCAAAAATTCCCCCCCCACCAATACCAATCATGATAGAAGGGGAACAACATTTCGAAATAAAGGAAATCCTGGACTCTAGAAAATATCATGGGTCAACTCAATACCTAGTAGCATGGAAGCACCTCCCCGCCTCTCACAACGAGTGGGTCCATAAACATGATGTCAAAGCCCCGAAGCTTTTAAAGAAGTTTCATACAGAGTATCCTAACAAGCCAGACTAACTTTTATACCTGTTTTGTTTTCTCTACAGGTGGACCTCTCTTATTTTTAAGGGGAGCCGGATGTCAGAATCCAATTATATTTTATTTCTAACTAATCTACTCTGGGAAAACCCAATTCTTACTCTCTTTGGGATTCTGTCATACTACAAAGGGGGGGGAGTAAACACGGGGGTTTATGGCTGGCATTCCTTCTATCATCTACGAATAAACATCCTCTGTGGATTCCCTCTCTGGAGTACTAACAATAACAATGCGGCCATCAGCCTTTGATCTCACTCCCTATGAAGCCTCCTATTACCGGCAGCAAGGAAAAAGGGGGGAAGATTGCAACGTTTGGGATCCGATGGATTTAACACCCAGCCATCTGCCAATTTGGATTGACCGGAAGGAATGTGGGGTGGGACTGCTTGGGAACGCTTTAAAACATTGAATGATCAGGGGGGTTCCCCAGATCCTGTCTAGCACACCTTCAGTCAGTTTTTCTTAATAAAGATTCCTGTTGGAAAACTTGTTCCAAGAGTTCTGTCAGGATTTGAACCTACCAATAAACCCTTGGAGGAAGACAAATGGAGGTATGTCACACACAGAAGGAAACACAACACTCAAAGAAAGAAACAACATGTAGCAAACAAACCCTTTCTGCCCAAACCTACCCAACCAGTAGCAGCCCCACTAAAACTGAGCAATCGATTTCTCCCCTTAGAAGGAAACACACAGACCCACAACTTCCCCCTCAAAAAAGACATGCAGACACCTAGCAAAGAAACAACTTCAAAATATCCCTAAAAAAGTCACCTCAAATATTCCTTAAAAAGCCATATCAACAAACACACCTGAGACAAACAGAAAAGCACCCTAGATTGCAGCCCCCACCAAAAGAAAGGAGATTGTTGATAATAGGAGGAACAGAATCAGCCATCTGCAGACCAGACATACAATCCAGGGAGGTTTGCTGTCTTCCTGGAGCAAAAATCAAAGATGTGGCTGAGAACCTAACCAAAATAATTAGGCCCACAGATTACTACTCCTTCCTCCTCCTCTACATTGGAACGAATGACACAACAAACAACCTGATTGCAATAGTGAGGGACTACAAACAACTAGGCAACAAAGTTAAGCAGCTAGGAGCACAAGTAGTGTTCTCATCATTGCTCCCAACAAAAGGCCAACACCCACTGAGGGGAAAATTTTTTTAGAATTAAACCACTGACTAAAGGGTTGATGTTGCCAAGAAAACTTTGGTTTCCTGGATCGTGGACAGAATTTCCTACATGAGGGACTCTTGGCAAGGGATGGGATACACCTCACAAAAACAGGCAAAAATGTACTTGGAAAAAGACTGGCCCAACGCATCAGGAGGGCTTTAAACTAAAACTGAGGGGGGAGGGTGACCAATCTCTAGAACCTCTAGAACCCAAAACCAATCACAAATCCCAAGAAAACAAATAAAAAAATGAGATAGGCAGTGTTGACAAAAAAGAAAAACTCAAACAACAATCAGGAGATGCAGGAAACATACCCACGGACAGGCATAAAAGCCTTAAATGCTTATATACAAAATGCTCAAAGCTTGGAAAACTAGAAGCATGAGGGAGGGTATGACATAGTTGGCATAACAGAAACCTGGTGGGACTGATAGATGGTTACAAATTGTTCAAAAGAAACAGGTCTACAAAAAGAGGACGGGGAATTGCACTATATGTAAGAGAACACTACATATCTGCAGAAACGCACATGATGAAGACAAAATCTCTCCAGAATGTATATGGGTCAATATAAAAGAGGGAAAAAGTGGCATTATCATAGGTGTATATTACAGGCCACCCAACCAATCAGAAGAAATAGATGAACTCTTTGCCAACCAGTTAACAAATGTATGCAGGAAGCATACCACAATAGTAATGGGAGACTTCAACTATCCAGATATCAACTGGGAGACAAATTCTACTGTGAGTGGGAGATCAAACAGATCAAACAGATTCCTAATCAACCTAGCCAACAACTTTGTCACCCAAAAGGTGGAGGAGGGAACTAGACACAAAGCTATACTGGATTTAATCCTTACGAATAGAGAAGAAGTGATAGAGGGAATCGAAATTGCCGGAACCTTGGGTGAAAGCGACCACGTCATACTGGAATTTAATATAAGGCAAACACTAGCAATAGAAAACAATCCAACCAACATCCTAAACTTCAAAAGAGCCAACTTTAACAAATTCAGAGAGAACCTAGGAAAGATCCCAAGGATGAAAATCCTAAAGAGGAAAACAACCCAAGAAGCATGGGAAACCCTGAAAAATGCGATCACAAAAGCCCAGACCAGCACAATACCATTGAGAAAGAAAAACAAGAAATCCAAGAAGAAACCAGCATGGCTGCACAAAGATCTCTCTAACAAACTAAAAGACATAAAGGACAAACACAAAAAATGGAAAGAGGGGCACATAACCAAGGCCAATTATCAGCAGACAGCCAGAACATGCAAAGAAGAAGTCAGGAAAGCAAAGGCTCAGAACGAACAAAGACTTGCAACAGAAATCAAGGGCAACAAAAAAGTTTCTTCCAACATATTAACAACAACAAAAAGTCAAGGAAACTGTAGGCCCACTAAATACAGAAGATGGCAAGGAAATTACATGCAACAGGGAGAAAGCAGAGCTGCTTAACACATACTTTGCATCAGTCTTCACACAAAAGTAACCATAGCCCAACACACCCAAAAAATACTGTAAAAGACATTAGAAACAAAAATCAAAATAAGCAAAAAAATGGTAAGAGAACACCTATCCAACCTTGACGAATATAAATCACCAGGATCTGACAGATTACATCCCAGAGTTCTGAAAGAGCTGGCAGATGTTATCTCAGAACTATTGCACCACATCTTTCCCAAATCCTAGAGCACAGGGGAAGTACCTGAGGATTGAAAAGGACTGATGTGGTCCCCATCTTCAAGAAAGGGAAAAAAACAGATCCAGGAAACTACAGACCAATCAGTTTAACATCAATACCTGGGAAGATCCTAGAAAAGATAATCAAAAAACAGAAGCAAACAAAGTCATAACTAGTAGCCAGCACGGGTTTGTTAAAAATAGATCATGCCAAACCAATTTCATCTCATTCTTCGATAAAGTGATTAAACTAGTAGACCAGCGAAATGCAGTGGATGTAGAATACTTAGATTTCAGTAAGGCATTTGATAAGGTAGACCACAACCTATTCCTTGGTAAACTATGAAAAGGTGGAATAGACAACATCACCACCAGATGGATCTGCAGCTGGCTAACAAACTGTACTCAACGAGTAGTCCTTAATTGCACTACATCCACATGGAGAGAAGTAAGCAGTGGGGTACCACAAGGTTCCATCTTAGGCCCAGTACTCTTCAATATCTTCATCAATGACTTAGATGAGAGAATAGAGAACTCATAACAATTTTTAATATTCAAAGTACACATCTTATCTATTTGAGAATATTCTATTTTAATTCTCACTAGTAAGTCAAAACCCCAATTTTCTTCAGTCTTATTCTAGCTTGCTTTCTTTGCCAAATCGTCTTCCATGTCCGTGCTTTGGAGTCATCAAATAGATCTCCCTGTGTTGTTATGTATGTTGTTTGACGTAGAAAAAACCATCTGATCCCCATTTTTTTGAGAGGACTAACAAATTGTCTCTCTATTTTTCCATCTTCATATAGTTGTCTTAAACTGTTTATCTTCTCTTCAGTCTGTTGTTCTTCTTAATCCTCAGGTTTCTTCTGATTTATGTAGAAAATCTTTTCCCTTTTCCATATTGTCAGTCCCTTTTCTGGGTTTTTCATTGACTGTATTTGTTGATCAGTAGTATTTAATTGGTCCACTTTTTCCGTTATATTCTGTGTAGTTGATTTTTTAGTTGTAATCAAAATTTGAGTTCGTGTATCTGGGCTAACATCCCATTCTTTTCTGCAACCTTTTATTTCATCAGTAGCTGTAAGAATAGTTTGGTAAATTGCTTTCAGCATAAAGAGAATCTGTTCCTGATCTCCCTCCATATTCTCTTAGTAATGTATTAGATTAAAAGCTTTGCAATCAGAGAATGTAAAATAATTTTTTCAGTGAGTATGGAACACAGCTGGGCTTCACAGCTGATAGGTTATAAGTCTTATCTATTGTCTAGGCCAGGGGTAGGCAACCTCAGCTCTTTTATGACTCATGGACTTCAACTCCCAGAATTCCTGAATCAGCATAGCTGACTCAGGAATTCTGGGAGTTGAAGTCCATGAGTCATAAAAGAGCCGAGGTTGCCTACCCCTGGTCTAGGCTGCTAGCCAAGTCTCTTTTAAACAATAACAGATTGTAATATCAGGTTTAGCCACAAGATGTCGCCCCTATATTAAAAATTTTCCTTTAGGTCCGAAGTTTTTATAATCTTTTCAGTTTTACTTCTTTTTTATAAGTAAAAACCCAGATCTTCAGTAAGAGTAGAAAGTCTTTTAGTCCACAAACTTTAAGAAGTAAAATTCCAATTAGGATCAAGTTGTTCTTGCAATGTTTTTAAATTCCCCTGGATAATCAGTCACCACTGTTTTTAGAGGGAGGGGTAGAATCTCCCTTGACTCTCCACAGGGGGGAAAGTACTTAAGCAGCTTATGCAGGTAAAAAAGATAGTTAGGATTTAAGAGAGGTAGATCTCACCCAGTCTCTTCCGCGCTGCTTTAAAGTTGCCTGATGGTAAGCATGACTTCGGCTGTCTGCAGCCTAGTGACGAGCCATATTTCTATGGCCAGTCTTTCGTCCGCCGGTTTGGAGGGCTGCACCAGATCAAACGGAAGGGCTACCACCCTTCCACGATCACAGGAATCCCCTCCTTGCTGGTCACCCCTACAGGGCGACTTTCGACCCTTTCCAGGGTCCCCCAGCGAAGCAAAACTGGATGTGGAAGACGGAGCTCGCCTTCCAAACGTCCATGGCGGCTGCCTGGGCAAACCGGAAGTCTGGCTCTCTCATGACTCTTGATGCCATGTGGTTAATCAAAAGAACTTTTACTGAGAAACAGTGGTTGCAGTAAGGTCGAGTGGAATCTAACATTCCCACGCAAAGCACCAAGCTATTCTTCCCACTTTGAAACCCAATCCCCTCCAACCAGCAAAAGCATGAAGTTTATAATTGTGTGCTTTCATTTATAATCCTTTTGCCCTGCTGTCTTGTCTAATGTTCCTATTTAACAGTTCCAACACCAGAATAAACAAATTTACCATAATCTGAGCTTTCTGGAATGTATAAATGGACTTCAAACTCTATATAAAACCCAAACCAAAATCCATTCTTTCCACCACATAAAGTCCAGTTCAAATTATCAAATGCTTTTGCTGCATCTACAAAAATTAATATGACCTGTTTGTTGCTACATTGATGCAAATGTTCAGTTATATCCAAGATTACTCTTATATTATCTTTTAGTTGTCTTTTGGGTAAAAGAAACCATACTGGTCTTCATATATATAATCCTGTAAAACTTTTTTAAGTCTTCCAACTAAGATAGATGTGAAAATATTGTAATCATTTTAAGAAGAAAAATTGGCCTATAATTCTTCACAGAGATTAAGTCCAGTCCTTCTTTAGGTATTAAAGAGATGTAGGCATTCTTCCATGAATCCAGCACTGGGTATCAATGTAAAATAGAGTTCATTAAGTCCTTCATCGGAAAAAGTAATTGATCTTCAAAGATTTTATAAAATCTTAAATCCTAAATACAACAATAGATTTATAGAGGATTTTTGAAGTTTATTTCTGCTGTTGTGTTACTTGTTAACAGTTTTGCGTTTATATCTGGTAACTAAATGACAGGTCAAATAAGTTGCACATAGATATAAAAGTTTATAAATTTTGGGCCCACTTTGCAAGCTGGGTAGGGGACTAATATTGTTGCAATATATTTATCGGTATTCAGCTAGGGGAATAGCAATAGCAATAGTACTTAGACTTATAAATCGCCCCATAGAGCTTTACAACACTCTCTGGACAGTTTACAATATCAGCATATTGCTCCCAACAATCTGGGTCCTCATTTTACTGACCTTGGAAGGATGGAAAGCTGAGTCAACCTTAAGCCCTGTTAGGGTCGAACTGAGTTTGTTTATCATACTGCATTCTAACCACTGTGCCACCAGGACTCCTGGGTTAATATATGTACTATATATATGTTTTTGTCTTTTGTCTTTTTTAATACATGTTTTTCAATGTTTTGTTTATTATTATTTTTTGTCTTGCTTTGATAATGCTTCTGTATGAGCACACACATTTTGATTTGGTCAGCCTTTTACTGTTTGTGTACTCTGTGCTTGGCATATTGCATATATACAGTTTATAAAAACTGAACATGTTTATTAACTAAGTTTGATTCTGAAACCATCCAGATATTTTAAAAATTGGCCTACTTATGGCATTCCAAAATGGATCCTCAATATCAATTCTTCTTTTGGTATTTTTTAAAGTAACTTTTTTGCATGGCATTTTGAGCTTTTATAAAAGTTGGTACATCTCTGTTGCAGGTTATCCTTAGCTTGAATCTGAGTTGTTTAATATGATTTCTATAATGCCATTCACCAAATTTCTGAAGGTTCAAACTGAACAGAATAACAGCTTCCTGACAGTCAAGGAAATCTACAATTATATTTCAAAAGGGCTTTCCTTTATCCTTGAAATAAAGAAGAAAAGGGGGAAAAATCACAAAGAAACTTCATCAGACAGATCTCTGTACAGGCTTTTCTTATATCAAATATTTTGCACTAAAAGAAAATGATATTCAGAAATGTAACTCAGTGACACAGATTTTTACAAAAGAAAAGTACAAATAAAAGAAGATATGGAACCAGGTGGTTTTCTGAATGAAATAGCAGGAACCCAGGAAGGGGGTAGTCTTCGACTTACAACATTTCATTTAGTGACCAATCAAAATTACAAAGACACTGAAAAAAATTACTTATGATCATTTTTCAGATTTACGACTGTTGCAGCATCCCCATGGTCACATGATCAAAATTCAGATGCTTGGCAATTGGTTCATATTTATGATGGTTGCAGTGTCCCGGAGTCATGTGATCACCTTTTGAGAACATCTGACAAGCAAAGACAGTGGGGAAGCCAGATTCACTTAACAACTATGTTACTAATTTAACAACTGCAGTGATTCACTTAACAATTGTGTCAAGAAAAGTCGTAAAATGGGGCAACTCTCTTACTTAGCAACCAAAATTTTGAGCTCAATTGTGGTCATAAGTCAAGGACTACCTGTAGATTGTCCTTAATTTAATCCACGATGGTCTCTGGCTTATCTAAAAAAATTGAACCAGAAAGTAAATAGTGTCAGAGGTGTATATCATAATCCTACTCGTACACACAACTAATTTAAAGACAACTCGGTGCCTAAAAATCCACTACTTGTTTCAGATTTTTTTTCTGTACTGTACCTTTAAAAAATAACCTAATATATTCTGCTTGCTCTGGTAAGCTGGCAGCAAAGGATATTATGCACAAAATCAACAGACACCTAAATACAAAAAGAAAAAAGAAAAAGAAAAAATAAGAGAAGGAAATGTCTATACAATTAAATACAAAATAAAATGCATGCATTTTTAAAATATATAAAGCTAGCAGCTAGGAAATAAAATATTAAAGTTTGTGGTGTAGATAGCTTTAAACATTCTGATGGAGAAATAAAAATAATAGTCTGCTATGTATTATCCTATAACAATTGCTGTAATAATATACATAAAACACTTTAGCATTCAAAAATGTTTCAATCAATCTTTCATGAAGCATTACTTTAGACTTACAGTTCTCTGAATTCCTATTGTAGTTTTAGGTCAATAGATAATATAAAATGAATTGCACAAAAAATATTATTGCCATTATAAAAATCAGGATTCAGGCTAAAATACCAAACGTATATTGGGAAAGAGTAATTGAATACTGTATATAGAACAATACTGCGTGCCATACTGATTTAACATAATAGGGAATATTGATCTGAGACATTCCTGAGTCCTAGTACAATGCTATTGGCAATGGATTCAACTCTCTTTTACCTATTTTTTTTCTGTCATCTTTGATCTATAATCCCCAATGATGAATTTAAATGCTCAGATTATACGATGAAACATTGTCATAAAATTTGCTTTGAGCTCATCATTATGCACTGATTGTATAATATAAATAGCAAATAATACTTCTCAGGAAGTTTATGAACAGTAAAAAAAAAAGAAAAGGATTTCACAACTTGGCGGAGGAGAAGAACCCTGATCATATTAGAAAAGGTTTCTAGTTTTTAAAAGACAAAATAATTGACCTTAATATTGAGATATTTTAGGACTGGCCAGACCAGCCTATGATCTATCTACCACTTAGCATCCCACATGGTACAGATGATGGTGATGTCTTTAAGACATGCTATGGTACAGTTAGGCAGATGCCAGTGTTTGGACCTGGGATGCACGCAAGTGGTTTTCTACTTCTTTGCAAGTCTGAACATCATGTTTGCAATGCACAGATAGAGCTCAACACATTTGCTTGTAAGCAGCAAGTCATTATTTAGTTTATCTAATCTATGTCACTGTCTGTCCCCATTCCAAAAACAGAAACAGGAAAAACGGACACCTTGAGACATGTTATTTGGAACACAGTATATCTTAGAATGCCAAAAACAAATGAAGCCCAGTATTTTAAAAAAACAAAAATAAGAACACTTAGTCAAAGCAGTAAATGAGTTACTTCATAGGACTGAAGAGTTTCATATCCAAAAAATTAAAACAGAAAGAATATATCTTTATCATGAAATGTTTTACAATAGAATATTTAAGGGTTTTGTGCTCTTTTGCTTTTGTTTTACATCAAAAAGTAAAATGTAGAAACCAACTGCATTCTTGTACAGATACGTAGGATGCATAATTTCCCCCATAATTTTTAATTATTAATTTTAATTATTAATTATTAAAAATGTAACTCATTTACCAAGTAAAAACTCAGAAGGTCATCATCAAGATTCCAACATGAAAATGTTAAAATGTGTCATGGTTAGTGTGCTATAATTTGTTAAAATATGTTCATGAATTTATTTATTATCTAGTGCAAGACTGAATAATTTAGAGTATGCTTTTAACCTTTGCAACCCCCGTCCTCCCCAAAAAGTGAGATAAAACAATATTAATAGATCTTTTATTTAGATACAAAATAGCATGAGACATAAGACCTGAAGGCTGAAGTTTATAATAAAAATGATCATAAAAATGATTTAGTAAACCAATGTATTTTATATATTTTATATAATTGTAGACTTTGATAATATGAAAAAACAATATATTTTAAACTATAAAATAGTAGCATAGCAGTAAAAATAGTCTTTTTCAATTTATATCACAAAGAAAACAAGATTTCCATAAATGAAACAATTAGTATAGAATTAATAAAAATGAAAGTATACTTTCCAATCATTTTCCTTTTTAAATTTTTAATAAATATTCTTATATAATATACAAATTTGAAAAATACAAAAGAGAGATTGGCAGAAACTCCTGCTAACTTGTTATTAATACACTTTAGATTCTGTTTTTCAACAGAACTTCTTTGCTCTTCATTAACTAGGTGCCTATCACAAAAGGTCCCATCATAAATTATCACACGAAGAATAGAACAGAACAGAACAGAACAGAACAGAATAGAATTCTTCATTGGACACACAAGGAATTTGTCTCCGGTGCATAAGCTCTCAGTGTACATACAAGCAACAAGTGATAAATCATGATTATAATCATAAAAAACATTCATCATAAATCATAAGATACAACACTAAGTGATGGTCATAAGATACTAAATAAGCAATCAACAGAGATCATACTAGGATATTAAATAAAACAATATAAATCGTAAGATACAAACAACAAAGATAAGGAGATAGGAAATAGGAAAGATGAGAAGAATAGTAATACAGCCTTACTAGGTAGTTTGACAGAGTTGTGGGAATTACGTAGTTGTTTAGCAGAGTGATGGCATTGGGGGGGGGGAAACTGTTCTTGTGTCTAGTTGTTTTGGCGTGCAATGCCCAATAGTATCATCTTGAGGGAAGAAGTTGAAACAGTTTATGTCCAAGATGTGGAAGTTCTGTAGATATTTTCACAGCCCTCTTTCTGCCTTGTGCAGTATATAGATCCTCAATGGAAGGCAGGCTGGTAGCAGTTGTTTTTTCTGCAGTTCTAACTATCCGTTGAAGTCTGTGTCTGTCTTGTAATCACATTACTTTAATGTGTAAGAAGATTTCATACTATTGTCAGAAGAATTTCCCAGTTCGTTTCCAGCTGGGGAAAGCTGATGATGAAGAAATTTGAGGACAGCAGCTACCACAAAGCAGGTCTTTATTACAGGAAGGCAATAAAGTGAAAGAGAAGTGACTTCAGCATTCCTGCCCTGCAAGGTGACCCCCTGGTCCCATGTGTGGCTTTTTATATGCTTTTTCTACCCTGGGGCTGTGGCTGGGCTGGCTCTTTCTTTCGTGTTTTCAATGGTTGCTTGATGTTCTTTTCTTTGTCCTAAGTAGTATCTCCTTTGTCCGGTTTCTATTTTGGGGGGCTTAATCCTGTCAGGGGCAGGGCAGGTAGTTCTCCTCAGGGATGTTCCCTTTGTCCTGATTCTATTTTGGGAGTTAATCCCATCAGGGGCAGGGCAGGTAGTTCTTGATGGCTTTGCTATCTGAGTTTTCCCATTGTTCTTGGTGGTATGCCCAGGATTTCAGAAAAAAGGGCTTTTACAGAGAGAAAAAAGTGTGTCTAGATGTTTTTCTAATGGGGATGAGAATATGGGAGTTTTGTCAGGGTAAATCTTCCAACACTATTAAAACCTTATTTCTATATTTTAACAGTAAATTAAAGCAAACTAGATGCAACTGAGCAGTGATAACACTCACATTCAACCTTTCTGTGCTTGAAGATTCCTAACAGGCAACTCTGCTCTTTTAGGAAAGGATATAGGGGTGATCTGGATGATATTGCAGATTTTCATGTGGATAAAGTGGTTGTTTCATTTTTGATTTGGGTTGGGTATGCCAACTGTGGTGAACAGAGTAGTGTCTTGTAATGCTGTCTTTAGAACTTGTGTAAGTAGATAGGGTTCCCTATCAAGGACTGATCCATGCTTTCCTTCTTTCTTCAGATGGCATATTGTGTGTGGCTAAGAGATAGTAAATGCTTCTTTAAGGGAAGACAATTAGTGGGACTGTACAATGTTGGCCAAATCTGGTTCTAGGTTCTGCCTCAGTTTATCTTTTCCAATAAGTAACCAAGCAGAAGATCATTTAAATCCAATTTATTAGATAAAGTGAGGTCTCCCTATGAAAAGGGGGAACCGGAGGAAATGAATTACAATTACTTTTATAGACAGCACATCTAAGAACTTCAAAGCAAAAGTTGATTAGTTTAGAAATAGTCATCTGTTCAGTTACATTACAAGGATTAAGTCATCTAATAATATGTGAGTATAGCCATAGAAAAGAGCATTATATTCTGAGTAAAAGAAACATTTGCAAAGGAAAAACATCAAAATGGGTATGGGTAAGATACATTCTCAGCACTTCCCAAGGCTGAGCTGGACTGTTTTCTTTGTTCATGGAGACTTGAGAACAGCCGAAAAGGAAACTGTTATTTACAATGTATTGAATACTTTCCTGCCAGTCCTGGTTTCTGAAAGAAAGGCATTTCTGAAGGTTAAGGTTTATGGGAAATTATTAGCAATACAGTTGAAAAAGCAAATTTAAAATACAAGAAAGCTCATGTTAGTTAGCAATAGTACAGTACTACAAAACCCATGTTTCAAGTATTACATCCTGTGTGGCCCTCAAGAGACACACCCATTTTGAGGTTGCTGTCTTGATTGCTAGGTCTAATTCAAGGTGTTGGTTATCATCTCTGAGGCCCAATAAGACATAACACTGGTAGATAACAAAAACCTTTTCAAATGTGAGTGCCTATATGGTCTGAACATACAGGAAGGGCCGGCTGATGGTTACTTCAAAAGTCTGTAAAGTGTAGGCAAGAGAAGATAGGCTTTCTCAGCAATAGCCCCATACATTGGGACGTACTTCCCCTGGAATACACTTAGTCCAGATCAAGTTCTAACAATCATCCTGTTTAATAACTAAAAGACTAAAGCCATTTTTATCACCTGAATTAATTGTTATATGGATATTGCGCTCAGTAGATTATCTTTTGTTGTATACATTCAAAATCTATACTGTAAATTCCATTAAAATAAACTTAATTGCAAGTAGAGATCTTTTTTTTAAAAAAAAATCACAAAATTAGCAGAATCTGTACTAAATTATATTTCTCTAACCTTCTCTCATCAGCTGCCACAGATGTATCTTTCTCATTTAATGTTGGAAATGGCCCAGTAGAAATTATTGTCAAGTCACCCCATCCGCTCACTGACGATCAGTGGCATCGAGTGATTGCAGAGCGCAATGTCAAAGAAGCCAGCCTGCAAGTAGATCAGTTCCCCAGAGAGATCCAGAAGGCTCCCACTGAAGGCCACACTCGACTAGAACTCTATAGCCAGCTCTATGTTGGTAAGCAGAAACTATATGTTGAACTGAAAATGCAGTGTCTTTTCTGTATGCTTGTGGTCACTCCAGATCCTGTTCATACTGTACAAACTTCATATTTATTTATTTATTTATTTATTTATTTATTTATTTATTTATTTATTTATTTATTTATTTATTTATTTATTTATTTATTTATTTACTTACTTACTTACTTACTTACTTACTTACTTACTTACTTACTTACTTACTTACTTACTTACTTACTTACTTACTTACTTACTTACTTACTTACTTACTTACTTATTTAAAATATCTGTATATCATCTGATACTCATGGAATAGTCCTCAACGGCACTATATCAACATGGAGAGAAGTAAGCAGTGGGGTACCACAAGGCTCCGTCTTAGGCTCAGTACTCTTCAAATCTACATAAATGACTTAGATGAGGGAATAGAAGGGGAACTCATCAAATTTACAGGTGACACCAAACTTGCAGGAGTAGCCAACACACTAAAAGACAAGCTCAGGATCCAAAAAGATCTTGACAAACTCGAATAATGGGCCCTATCCAACAAAATGAGTTTCAATGTGGAGAAAAGCAAAGTCTTATACTTAGGCAGGAAAAACCAAAGGAACAAATACAGAGATCTGGGCGAGACCTGGCTTGGAGGCAGTAACTATGAGAGGGACCTTGAAGTCCTGGTGGACAATCACTTAATTATGAGCCAGCAGTGTGCAGCAGCAACCAAAAAAACTAATACAGTCCTGGGTTGTATAAACAGAGCCATAGACTCAAGATCGCACAAAGTATTAGTACCACTTCATAAAGCCCTAGTAAGACCACACCTCGAATACTGCAGCCAATTTTGGTCACCTTATCACAAAAAAAATGTTGAGAGTCTGGAAAAAAATCAGAGAAGAGCAATTAAGATGATCAAAGGCCTGGAGACCAAAACATATGAAGAACTTGGGTTTGGCCAGTCTAAAGAAAAGAAGAAATAGGGAAGACATGATAGCAGTGTTCCAGTATCTAAGGGGCTGCCACAAAGAAGAGGGGGCCAGGTTGTTTACCAGACCACCAGAGGGAAGGACGAGAAACAATGATTGGAAGCTGATCAAAGAGAGAAGCAACCTGGAATTAAGGAGAAACTTTCTGACAGTGAGGACAATCAACCAGTGGAACAGTTTATCCCCAGAAAACATGGTCACTCCATCGCTGGAAGTTTTTAAAAAAAGACTGGACAATCACCTGTCTGATATGGTATAGGTCACAGGTCAGCAACCCGCGGCTCCGGAGCCGCATGTGGCTCTTTGAGCCTTCTCCTGCGGCTCCCAGCCTCCTCCGCCATTTAAAGAGAGAGAGAGAGAGAGAGAGAGAGAGAGGCACTTGCGCTTCCCTTCTCTCTCTCTCTCTCTCTCTCTCTCTCTCTCTCTCTCTCTCTCTCTCTCTCTCTCTCTCTCTCTCTCTCTCACACACACACGCACACACACACACACACACTCACACTGAGTGGGGGAAGAGGACTGGCAGACCAAGGGCAGGAGAAAGCCAGCCCAATAAGGTGTGTCAGCTTGTCGGAGAACAGCGTGAAGCCAGCTTGCCAGGTGAGCAGAAGATTGGAGCGAGGGAGGGGGGGAGAGAGAGAGAGAGAACTCATGCACAGCAGCCTCTATTTCTTTTTAATTAAACTCTTCAATCAAGCTCCCCCCCCTCCCGCGTGCGTGCATGTGCACGTTTTGCGGCTCCCAGTGTTTTCTTTTCTCTGGGAAATGGGTCCAAGTGGCTCTTTGAATGTTTAAGGTTGCTGACCCCTGGTATAGGTCCTCCTGCTTGTGCAGCGGGCTGGACTAGAAGACCTCCAAGGTCTTTTCCAGCTCTATTCTCTATTCTATTCTATTCAATAATTCCACAACTCCCCAATCTGTTCAAAATAGAACACTAATCCTAGACTTCAGATTTCCTAGATAGAACATTTAATAAACAAAACACAATAGATGGAAATATATTTTTGCTCCATTCCCATCAGACAAAACAGGATTCAGACAAGTTTGCCACTGCAATCTTAGTATTTAAGCTGGCTCATGCAACAGAAGTTTCAAAATACATTTGGAGTTTTGAATACAGGTACTAGCATTTTGGGTTTTTTACTTGAAAAATGTTGTGTTCGCTTGTGCAATTTAAGAAATGTAAAAGATGATCTAAAAACCAGTTCCAATTAACAACTTGTCCTGCTCTTATAAATCTAATCCAAATGCCACCAAATAGCAGTATTGAAATGTATCTGTCTCATGTCAGCCAAAACAAAGTACTTTATGGTATGGCTGTCATTTGGTTGTTTAGTCACAATATATATCAGTAAGCATCCTTCAAACCACAAATCTGATTTAAGATATGACTAGATAATCTTTTGGTGATCGGGGACTTCACTTAATATTTTTACTGGTTCAGAATCTACAATACATAATGGTGCAATTTGGAGATAATCATATCATGTGCAAGGATGGGCTTGGAATTTGGGGTTATTTTCCCCTACTTTAAAGGCAGGAGTTGGATTTTCTTTGTTCTTAAACAGCATAACAAACAGCTATCATATGGCTTTCTAGTTTAATTCACATTTTATATGATTCCTGCCACTGACATATCTCTGATTTCCAGCAAACGTTACCAGAAAAGTTTCCAAACCCAGACAAAGGGGACTTAGGGGATGCATTTCTTTTTTAGGTGGAATGCAAAACAAATCATTGAATATCAGATGAAGGAAAACATACAGTTCACTGAAAGTACTAATTAGGAAACTAAAACTTAAATATAACACAGAAGCAAGTCATTGAAGAAGAACCAGATGCTTACAAAAATTGAAAGAAACTAAGAAAGATTCAAAACTATCCTGACTAGGTACCACCAATGCTGACACAAGCATAAGCACACAAGATTTCAAGAAGCAGTTGCTAACAGAATCCTGGCAAACTGATGTCTGTCAAATCATGAAGAGTTGGAAGCAACCAAATAGCAGACTACCACTTCAAAAATTAGCATAGTCCTCTGAAGCAAATCATTAATCCCACAAGGAAGATGAGTTCTAGACACTGATCCAGCTCTTTGAAGAAGGGAGTAGTAGTTTCAACAGAATAGTTATCTTGTATAATTCTGTATAATGTGATACAGCAGCTTTATGTACATGTTGATGAAATCAACAATTCAAATGTCAGAAGCTTGTATCCCAATAACCCCAGTTATGACAAATGCCAGCTAAGCCTGCTGATGAAAATCCTCAGTCACTTGTTACAATTGCTCATTATATCTAAATGACTTTGGGTATAACCTAAAAGAGAAAGGTCTGCTTCAGTGCCAAACAAATCACAGATTTATACTTAATAAAAAGGTTGTTATATAAGATCAAGAAAAAAATAAAGAACAAATCTAATGAATAATGAATATACAATTCAGGAAACTATGCTGCCATTTCAGCTCTCTTGATCAGGTATCTGCCAAGGTGCTGAAGGCTTATACATAATTTTAATTTATTTCATTTCTCCTATTAACATGGGAGAAAATGAATTTTCTGTCTTACTCTTTTCATCATTTCACACCGTGCTGATTTTATACCTCAACATATATCTACCTCCAGGAAATCCACTTACGTGGCTGGTCAATTTTTCGATATGGTGCTAGGATAACATACTGGCCCTTATCTTACACAGGTAATAGTATGCAAATAAATTGCTCGGGATAGCATTGAAAGCTGTGTTATACTGAAATGGACCAGCTCTTCAGCTCTGAAATAGAAGACTTTACTATACTCTGGTTTTGGAAGTGAACCTGGACCCTTCCACATGGAAAGAAATGCTGTGAATGGAACCCTAAACTTCTCATGTATGCAAAACCTCCCTGATTTGGTTTTCATGTACATTTGGCTGCTAAGAGATGATGGGAAGTATCACTTCTAAGAAAAATATTTTAAGCATTATTTTTCTAGGACTGAGTGAATGTCATAAAGTTTGAAAACATATGATATTTATAGATGCTTTGGGAATCAAATCTCATTTTCAAAGGGTAAGTGAAACTGTGCACAGGATATAAGTAAGAGCAATAAAAAGAGTATCTTTTATGGCTATACCACTGTTTATATTTGTTGCCAGGTGAATACTTTAGAATTTATCATGTATCTTTCAAAATAATTAAGATATCTAGGACTATTGATTCACAATAAGCGAAAAGTAATTGTTGCATGTCTGACAAAGAGGAGGAATCCATTGATTCTGGGGAAAACCAAATCAGTTGGTTTGGGGACTACAACTGATGACGTTAACATATTATAAAAAGTAAATGAAAAAAATAAACATTGAAAAAACAATCAACATATTAAACATGTTACTCTTTCTTTCCACATACCACTTAATGTCTCTGTGTTACATTAACTTTTTAAACTTTTATTTCATAAATTCCATAAACAAATCTGTTTCTATTTAGTATTTGAAAATAGTAGTACATTATTATTGCATTATCACCATCAGATCAATATTAGATAATTATCTAATAATTATTGATAGCAATCTGGGATCATATTGATTTGAGTTATTATTACTAAATATTCTAATAGTGGAATGCAAAGAATCAATCCAACAACTGTTGGAGGAATAACTTTAGAAAAATTCCCACTCTTCATGTTGAACAACAATGCATTTGCAGATTAAAATGAACATTTCTTTTATCTGCTTCTTCCTTTTGCAGATTATTAATTGTCGGGTCCACCATTTGTATTCTGATGTTCTGCCATTGTGCTGAGGGGGAGGAGGGATGGCATGCTTGGGATTTTTTTGCTTCTGCTATTCGCTTGGGAATTAGGGAGGGGGACTGTCTTCGGAGACAGAACAGAAGACTCCTTCTCAGCCAGTTTTCGCCAGTTTCCAAGGCTGTTGCACACTGAGTGTGAACTGTTATCTGCCTAGCACCTCAACATTCTCAAAACATCTTCTCAGCACCACATTGGCCACCAGTGGAATGGTCAGGGGGATTGAGATTGGGAAACTGAAAGAATTGCTTTGTGCTTTGCATGGGATCTTCAGATTCTGTTTGACTTTACTGCATCTAGTTCTCTCAGTAAAAGTTCTTTTGAGTCAACTTGATGGATTCAAGAGTCTTGCTTTCCTGAGGAGCCGACTGGGGAAGGTCTGACATTAGGTGGAATCTGCAGCATTAATCAACCCGGAGATACCTACCATTCTACCAAGAGGACCATACACATGATGTCGGTTCAGAGCAGTAACCAGGAGGAAGCCAAATGCTGGGGGGGAAGCCTCATTCAGGCTTTCCCCCCCCCCTGGACTGGATCTCTCCAAATGGATGGAGGAGGTTGGGGGCTTGAGACACTCATCAAGACCCACGTGGTCCATAGACAACAGAAAGAAGGAAGATTGGGACAGAAGGGCCAAGGGAGTAACCCTTACCTATGGTAGCTGCAGAGCCTGGTAGCGGGAGTGGCAACTGAAGCTGGAATAGCTCGAGGAAGAGGAGGAGGCAGGCAGAGAACCCGACCATGCTGACCTGGTGATAAGGCAAGCCATAAAATTCATGATGAATACCTTCCAAACCCTCAAAGCATGTGAGTTCCTTACTAAGGCCACCACCAGCAAGGCCCGGCAGACCGCAGCAGAGGACAGCAATAAGAGGACATCGTTGACAGCTTCCCTGCCAAATGCCTTGATGACCCCAGCCACCAACACCATGGCTGCAGGAGCAACACTGAGGGTGGCCACCATAACCACCACCCCAGCTGCCCCGGCCAGGGGGAAGAGTCAGAATACCCCACCTCTCAGGGTGAAATTTGATGGGGACCCTCAACAACTGGGGTTCTTCTTGGCCCATGTCCTGACCTACATGCAGGGGTATGGCCATAAAATACCTACTGAAGGTGCTAAGATGCGGAGCATCACTTTGGTGTGAGAGACAGCTTGCTTCAAATGCAGTCAGGAGGGGCACTGTGCAGCAGAGTGCAAGAGCTCTGACCTACCAAGAAGACCATCCCTAGTCCTACAGGGAAAGTTGCTAAACCTCCACAATGATCCCAAGAAATGGCATTGAAAGAGTGGAGGTTGTTGAGTTCATCCCATCTCCCGAAAGTGGCAAGGGAACTCCAATCCCGCCAATCAAGGTGACACTGACACCAATGACAATCCCTTGGTAAGTAGCCTGATGATCCTGGTAATGGTCCCCCATAGAGCTAATTATCTAGTTGTCACAGCTAAAAGCCAACCTACCAGCCGTCCTGGACTCAGGTTATACCTGATGCTTGGTTAACCCAGCCCAACTGGAATGACTGGGGATACAATTAAAACAGCTGAAGGTTCCTATGGTGTTCTGCCAGCTAGATGGTCTTTAGAAATATGGATGGTGAGGGCACCAAGATTCTAAGCTTTATAGTGGCTCCCAGAATGGAGTGCCCCTTGGTCTTGGCTCAAGAAGTGGAACCCCTATGTAAATTGGAGGAAGGAGCTGCTGAAAATCTGACAAGCCTGCCAGCACATGGCCCAGAACAAATTCAGGAGGCTAATCCAGCAGGCCACAAGGCAGGGGCCACAGCGCAAGAGCAGAAAAGAGACCCTAAAGAATACTGGGATTTGAGGGAGGAGTTCAGTGAAAAGGGGTTAGAAGAGTTCCCATCTCACCTCACCCTTTGCTATAGAGATTTTACAGGGGGGTTAAATTACCTAAGCCAAAACTCTACTCGATGACCCCAAGGGAATTAGAGTAATTGTGTTCCTTCATTGATAAAAGCCTCACCAGTGGATTTATCCAGTCAGTGTGACCTCAGGTAGCTGCCCCCATTTTATTTCAGGGGGGAAAAAGATGGATCGCTTTGCCTGTGTGCGGACTGTAGAGGGTTAAATGGAGTTTGCATGGAAAACATTATCCCCTTGTCTTAATGAAGGATATGCTAGCCCACTTGGCAAAGGACAAGATTTTTACTAAGTTGGACCCTACGGGAGGTTTATTATCATGTGAGGATCAAAGAAGGGGATGAATGGAAAACTGCTTTTAATTGTCCACTAGGATGTTTCCAGTTCTCCCTTTTGGCCTCCAGGGTGCTCTGGCCATCTTTATGCAGCTAATTAATAAGGTGCTGCACAAGCACCTATACAAAGGGGTGCTGGTGTACTTAGATGATATACTGATATACACTGAAACAAAAGCTGAGCATGTAAAATTGAGTGGTGCACAAGAAACTAAAAGCTGCTAAGTTGTATGCCAAATTCTCCAAGTGCGAGTTTCATCAGAGTAAAATAGACTATTTAGGTTACCACCTATTGCATGAAGGAGTCGAGATGGACCCCCAAAAGGCCCAAGCAATATTGGATTGGGCCCTACCATGCACCAGAAAGCAATTGCAAAGCTTGCTAGGTTTCACCAATTTTTACCACCAATTTATCCCATCTTTTGTCCAGATCACTCTCCCCATCACTTATCTTTTAAAGACAAAAAGGGGAAGACAAGCCCAATCCTAGCCAACTTCTAAAATGGACTATGGAGTGTCAGGCAGCATTCGAGAAACTTAAACACTTATTTGCAGCCGAACCTGTCCTCAAACACCCAGATCCAAATGCCCTATTTATCATTCAGACAGATGCTAGTGATGTGGCTGTAGGGGCAATACTATTGCAACAAAACAAACAAGAGAACCCACAACCCTGTGCCTATACAGTCAGAGACTGAATGGAGATGGGCAGTCTGGGAAAAGGAGGCTTAGGCCATGCTCTGAGCACTCTTAACATGGAGGCACTTCCTTGAAGAAAGCAAAGTGCCTTTTGAGGTGTGGACTGACCACAAAAATCTAGAGGCATTGAAAACCCTGCAGAGGCTGTCACCCAAGCAAGTTCGATGGGCACACTACTTCAACTGATTTACTTTGCGCTACGTCCCGGGATTAAAAAACTGCTGGACATTATGGTTTGTGAAAACTTTATATTTAATTAAAAGGCAGTTTTGGTGGCTGTCCTTAAAGAAGGACATTGAAAGTTATGTGGCAAGTTGCCTGATTTGTACCTCTGCCAAGCAGCAGCAAGGAAAAACCCCACGGCTCCTCCAGCCGTTGGTTGAGCCAATGGCACCATGGAGAGAAATCTTCATGGATTTTATAGTAGAACTCCCAAAAAGTTCAGGGAATATGATTATATGGGTTATAACTGATTTGTTTTCTAAGCAGGTACACTTTGTCCCATGCCAAAAAATTCTCTCGGCATATGCGCTAGCCAAGATTTTTGTGCAACATGCCAGCCAACTGCACAGAGTCCCACAATGCATAATCTCCGATAGCAGGGTGCAATTCACTTCCAAGTTCTGGGGACTGATCAAGGGCTTAGCTCCAGTCACCACATCCAAACTAATGGGAGATGCGAATGCACAAACTCTGTATTGGAAAAATATCTCAGGTGCTATATTAATTATTAACAGGACAACTAGACAAACCTTTTACCATCTGCAGAGGTAGCATACAATAACTCAGTTCACCCCTTTCAAGATGGCTACGGGACAAGACTTCACTCCCATGCCTGAGCTACCTTTGAATGATCCCCCTGTGCCTTCTTTAGAAGAATGAGTCTCCCAATTATGAAATAGTTGGCCGGTTGTGAGGAAATCGTTTGCAGATACTAGGAAAGCATATAAAAAGCAAGCTGACAAAAAGTGAATGGAACCAATAACCTTTAATGTCAGTGACCACGTTTACCTATTCACCCAATACCTGCAATCTCTGTAACTATCAAAGAAGTTAGGGCCTAAATATGTAGGTCCCTTTCCCATCAAATGCATTATTAACCCAGTAATGCTGGAACTAGATTTGCCCAAATCTCTTCAACATATTCAACCAGTTTTCCATTGCAGTTTGCAAAAGACCGAGATTACCTCCCACACACATACCTTAGACCTGAATTGCCATCACCGCCTGAGTCTTTAACGATAGAAGGGGAACAACACTTGCAATTAAGGACATTTTAGATTCATGCAGAAAGCAACCTATACCCCCTACTCCTCATGAAGGACATGTTATCCCACCTCTCGAAAGGGAGAATTTTCACTAAATTAGACCTAAGGGAAGCATATTAGAATTAAGGAAGGGGATGAATGGAAAACCGCATTTAATTGCCCAATGGGGTGCTATCAATTCAAAGTTTTACCATTTGGACTACAGGGGGCCCCCGCAGTATTTATGCAATTAATCAATGAGGTACTAAGGGAGCACCTATTTAAGGGGGTTCTGGTTTATTTAGATGACATCCTTATCTTCACCGAATCCAAAGAGGAACATGTCAACCTAGTCAAAGTGGTTTTAAAGAAATTGCAAGCTGCCCACCTATATGCCAAATTATCGAAATGCAAATTCCACCAGGAAAGAATAGACTACCTAAGTTATTGTATATCCCCACAGGGCATTGAAATGGACCCAGAGAAAGTCAGAGCAGTATTAGAATGGGCACCACCTCGTACAAGAAAGCAGCTGCAAAGTTTCCTGGGTTTTGCAAACTTTTACCGCCAATTCATTCTCTCATTTGCCCAGATAGCCCTGCCCCTCACGAACTTACTAAAAACAAAGGGAGAATCCTCAGTGAAACCTAGCCAGCCACTAAAATGGACAATGGAATGCCAAGCGGCATTTGAGAGATTAAAGAGACTTTTTTCTGCCGAAACCGTACTGAAGCATCCAGACATGGATAAGCCCTTCGTAATACAGGCAGATGCAAGTGATGTGGCAGTGGGGGCTGTACTATTACAAGAAAACGATGAAGGGGTATTGCAACCCTGCGCATATACGTCCAAGAAACTCACTGAAATGGAACAGCACTGGCCAGTGTGGGAGAAAGAGGCATACGGGATACGTTGGTCATTACTTACCTGGCGCCAGTTCCTTGAAGGGAATAAAATCCCTTTTCAGGTGTGGACAGACCACAAAAACCTGGAAGCCTTGAAAACACCCAGGAAGCTCAACCCCAAGCAAGCCCGCTGGTCCCAGCATTTTCACCAATTCCACTTTACGCTCAAGCACTTGCCGGGGGGGAAGAACTTCTTGGCAGATGCACTATCTCACATGCCCCAATATAACAGCACGCAGGCCACCGATTCTAAACCACTTATGGCGGAACCACAACTGGCAGTGCCAGTAACTACCAGAGCCCAGGCTAAATTAAAACCACAGCTGGGTAGCCAAACTGGAATCGAATTCCGGAAAACTTTGGAAACAGATGAATGGTTCCAGAAAAATAGACACGTGTGCACAATTAAAGATGGATTGCCTTGGGTGGGGAAAAATTATATATACCAACCACCCAGAGGGGCACATTCATGCAGCTGTGCCATGACACAAAATCAGCAGAGCATTTTGGATTTGTAAAAACATTACACTTAATTAAAAGGCAATTTTGGTGGCCATCCATGAAAAAGGACATAGAAAATTACATGGCCAGCTGCCCAACATGCGTGACTGCTAAGAGGTTGCAAGGGAAATCGCCCAGACTGTTACAAACAGTGGCAAATCCCTCAGCCCCCTGGAGGGAAATAGCCATGGATTTTATAGTGGAATTACCAGAAAGCAATGGGAATACTGTCATCTGGACGGTCACGGACTTGTTTTCCAAACAGGTGCACTTTATCCCTTGCCAAAAGATTCCCACCGCAAAAGCCTTAGTGAAACATTTCATGCAGCATATTTACAGATTGCATGGGGCACCCCAACGCATCATATCTGATAGGGGAGTGCAATTTATGTCTGTATTTTGGAAGGAGTTTTTATCCCTTTTATGGACCACTCAGGGACTAACATCTAGTCATCATTCTCAAGGGAACGGTCAAGCAGAGAAAGCTAACTCAGTACTTGAGCAATACTTAAGATGCTTTATTAATTTCCAGCAAACGAATTGGATGGACCTACTCCCTTTTGCAGAAGTTGCCTACAATAATACAGTCCACTCCAGCACAGGCTACACTCCTTTTCAAATAGCTACCTGTCAAAGTTTCAATCCCATGCCAGAACTAATCTCAAATGAACTGGCAATCCCATCACTGAAAGAATGGATAGAACAATTACAAAACACCTGGCCAATAGTTGGAAAAGCCCTAGATGAAGCTAGGCAAGCATACAAAGCACAAGCAGATAAAAAAAGAGTTGAACCCACACCATTCATTATAAGAGAAATGGTATATTTGTCTACAAAATACCTAAAATCTCTACAATCCTGTAAAAAACTTGGACCAAAATATATAGGACCTTTTCCAATTAAAAGAATCATAAACCCAGTAACAGTAGAATTAGAATTACCCAAAAATCTCAGGCAAATACATCCAATTTTTCACTGCAGTTTGCTGAAAAGAGAACAACAGTCAACCTTACGGCCAAAATTTCCCCCACCACCACCACCTCCAATCATGGTGGAAGGAGAACAACATTTTGAGACTCTAGGAGATATCATGGGACAACTCAATACCTAGTAGCATGGAAACACCTCCCCTCCTCACAAAACGAGTGGGTCCATAAACGTCATGTCAGAGCCCCGAAGCTGTTAAAGAAGTTTCATACAGAGTATCCTAACAAGCCAGACTAACTTTTATACCTGTTTTGTTTTCTCTACAGGTGGATCTCTCTTATTTTTAAGGGGGACAGGATGTCAGAATCCAGTTATATTTCATTTCTATCTATCTTCTCTGATATAAAAATCAATTCTTACTCTCTCCTGGATCCTGTCATACTACTAAGTGGGAGGGAGGGTATGTATGGGGTTTTTTATTACTTTCACTTCCTCTATTCACTACAAAGTAACCTTTTGTTGATTCACTTCGGGTCTGCT
Source organism: Azemiops feae (assembly GCA_023970755.1). NCBI lineage: Eukaryota > Metazoa > Chordata > Lepidosauria > Squamata > Viperidae > Azemiops > Azemiops feae. Next base: position 149,636 of record JALGBA010002042.1, read on the forward strand.
AACCATCACAATGTAACCATTTGCCTTTCATCTGAACTTCTCCTCCTTACGGCCAGCGAGGAAAAGGGGGGTGAAAAGATGCAGCCTCCGGGATCTGTGTGAGGAGCTGTTGAATGATCGTGCCAACAGAGCCAGATTGATGTTATCTTTCCTGGATTTAACACCTAGAAATCTGCCGGTTTGAATCGCCCGGAAGAACTGCGGGGTGGGGGCTGCTTAGGGATGCTTTAAAACATCGAATTGTAAGGGAATCTCTCAGAGCCTGTCTATCATGCCTGCTATCAATTTCTCATAATAAAAGTTCCTTTTGGAAGAGACCATTTCCAAGAGTTCTGCTTTCTTATGATGTGAAGTGGGTCCTTACACTAAGTAAGCTATCAACTCTAACACCTTTTTTACCTTCTTTATTGTGTTTTGTGTTGTAGGACTAACATTGCTGTTAAGGGGGGCAGCATGTCAGGTTCACCATTTGTACTCTGGTGTCCTGCCATTGTGCTAAGGGGGAGGGAGGTGCCATGCTTGGAATATTTTGCTTCTGCTGTTTGCTTGAGAATTAGGGAGGGAGGTTATCTTTGGAGACTGGATGGACTCCTTCCCAGTCAGTTTTCACCAGGTTCCAAGCCTGTCATACCCAGACTGTGAACTGTTATCTGCCTAGCACCTCAGCATTCTCAAACATCTTCTCGGCACTGCATTGGCTGCTGATGGACTGGTCAGTGGGGTTGGGATTGGGAAACCAAAAGAATCGTGTTGTGCTTTGTGTAGGATCTTCAGATTCAGGCTGACTTTACTTCATCCAGTTTCTCTCAGTAAAAGTTCTTTGATTCAACTCGATGGATTCAAGAGTGTTACTTTCCTGAGGGACCAGCTGGGGCAGATCTGATATTAATTGCAACTGTTATTTTTTAATATTGCTGCATTTAATTAATTTAATTTGAGTTCTATACTGCCTATTTCTTTTTCTAGACTTATTTTAAGGCCTAAAGGTTACCCAGTCGATATTTAGCAAAAAAAAAAAAATTCTCTCTCTCAGGTTAATGTGCTCTCCTATGTTTGCACATTTAGAAAGGCAATTTTGAGGAGGGCAAATCTCAGTTTTCTCACTCCAAAATTTAATAGAATCTCAATTAGACTTATTGAAATAGATAGCCTTCCATCCATATCCTGATATCTCCGGAAGGGTAACGAGAATGAAAAAGATTCTACTTACAAGGCTTTATTTGGCTTCTGGATTGCAGCTGAAACTATTCTTCATTTTTCATTAAGTGGTAATTTTCTGTTCATTCTGTTTATTTTTAATTTATGTTCTTCAGGTGCCGCAGGTGAACAGAAAGGATTTTTGGGTTGCATTCGCTCTTTAAGAATGAATGGATTGACTCTGGATTTAGAAGAGAGAGCAAAAGTTACCCCAGGTGTGAAACCTGGTTGTTCTGGCCATTGCACGAGCTATGGAATACATTGCAAAAATCGTGGCAAATGTGTTGAAAAATATAATGGATACTCATGCGACTGCTCCCAGACAGCTTATGATGGTCCTTTCTGCAGTAAAGGTAAACAGCTCATAATGTTAATTAGACATACCGTCTGAAAAATAAATGGAGCTGAAATATGATTATTCCTGAGTCACTGACAATAAGAATGCATGATCATTGTACTATTTCCAAGAATAATGCAAAAATGTTACTGTTTTCCATCTATTAAATCTTAAACACTTCAAAACAAAGCACACTCATAACTTTTCCTAACTGGTATATAGGAAACATGGCTTGCTATTATCTGCAGAATCACCTTTTTAAATTCACAAATTTACATGGAAAGATATATGGAAAATATATACTTGAATCTATCACCATGAAAATACAAATGGGGAGGGAGGGAGAGAGAGAATTTAGCAATCAGAAAAATTAACATGTGAAAGAAAAACCTATAATTTTGTACTTAGAGAAACTTAGGAAACAGACAGAGGAGAAAGGTAGCTGAGCTGCTGGTTGGATCTCCACTGCACTTGAACTTACTTCCTAGAGCAGGGGTATCAAACTGCCGGCCCGCAGGCCGGATGCATCATACCAAAACCGTGCCCACCCCATTGCCGGCAATGGAAAAATAGTTGTGACACGTCATGTGATGTTGCGAGTTTGACACCTCTGTCCTAGAGGCTGCTGGGAAAAGCTGCTAGCTGTAAGTTAAGGGAGAGTGCAGAGGAGAAAGGTAGAGGCTCACGCATCTAACGGCACACAAATCATATCACTAAAAATCTAAAAGAGCAGTAGTACATTCAGGGCATGTGCGTCTGAGATTGTGATTTCATTTTACTTCAGAATGTCTGGCTTAGTTCAGTGCAACACATGTTTTGTAGCTGTCTTTCGCAGTACTCTTTTCAAACTTGGATACTATCCTATCTGTAAATAAATCACTAGTCTACAAGGACAGATTACTTATCTAGGGTCTGTTATCTGTGCTCTTCAGGCAGAAATTAGGTGTCCAATTCAGCCCTTCTGCTCCATTGAGCTGCCGCACTATCAGCCCCCACTACCACAAAGATCCTGCAGGAGAAGGGCAGTATGGGCAACTGTGGGATCTGGCAGGGTGAGAGCTGTGAACCATAAACACAAAGCTTTCGCTGTGTCCCTCCATAACAGATGCAGTGCCCTTGCCCTTAATGGGGACACTAAAGAGACAGGTCAAGGTAGTTGTGATGATGATAACTCAAATAAGCAGGGGGTCGTGGTCCGAGATGAAGAACTTGTTTTGGACAGGGGAAAGTGTGAATCATCAGTCATGCAAGAAGAGCAAGGCATCCAAAAAGAGAAGCCACCTTCTGGTTGGTGATTCAATTATAAGGGATGTAAATTTAGGAAAGGATACAGAGGTTTTGAAAGAAGTCAGATGTCTTCCAGGTGCTACTGCCAGTAGGGACAAGAAGCATATTTTTAAGATAGTCAAGAATGCCAGCAAGGGCCGTGATGTGGATGCTATTGTACATCTTGGCACCAATGATCAGTCCCAAAAAGATGTACTCTCTGTGTAGAAGGATTTCCAGAGCTTGGGGCAGGAACTTAGCAGGATAGGCTGTAGGCTTACTTTTTCAAAGATTTTACCAGTGTATAAGGAACAAAATGGAAAAGGCCAGCATACATCAGAATTTAATAAGTGGCTAAAAGAGTGGTATAAAGGGGAAGGCTTTGGTTATATTAGTCATGATATCTGCAGCTGATCCAATGAAAAAGTGTACAAAAGAGATGGTTTGCATTCATCATAGAAAGGGACTGAGTTACTTGGCAATAAATTCACAGATTTTCTGGAGAAATATTTAAACTGAACAATGGCGACAGTGAGTTAATTGATACAGAACATTCCTTTCCCCGGCAATCTAAAAATTATAGGGTTATCAGTGATGTAACATAGATGTGTGTGCAGATAAGAATATCAACCTTGCTGTCAAGCAAAATCAAGCTTTTAATAGTGAGTGCCACACCAAGTGCACTAATCAAACAGGAGATAAGAAAATAGGGGAATTCAGGCACCACATCAGCCCTTTTCCAATCCTCAGGTACTTCCCCTGTGCTCCAGGATTTATGAAAGATGTAGTGCAGTGGTTCTGAGATAACATCTGTCAGCTCCTTCAGAACTCTGGGATATAATCTGTCAGGCCCCAGTGATTTATATTCGTCAAGGTCGGATAGATGTTCTCTTACCATTTTCTTGCTTATTTTAATTTTTGTTTCTAATTTGTCTTTTGCAGTGGGTTTTTTTGGTATGTTGGGCTATGATTTCTTTTTGTGTAAAGTATGATGTAAAGTATGAGTTAAGCAGCTCTGCTTTCTCCTGTTGCCTGTTATTTCCTTGCCATCTTCTCTCTTTAGTGGACCTACAGTTTCCTTGACTTTTTTCTTGTTAATATATCGGAAGAAACTTTTTTTATTATCCATGATTTCTATTGCAAGTCTTTGTTCGTTCTGAGCCTTTGCTTTCGTGACTTCATCTTTACATGTTCTGGCTATCTGCTGATAATCAGCCTTAGATATGTGCCCCTCTTTCCATTTTTTGTGTTTGTACTTTTTGTCTTTGTCGGAGATCTTTGTGCAGCCATGCTGGTTTCTTCTTGAATTTTTTTGTTTTTCTTTTTCAGTGGTATTGTGCTTATATGGGCTTTTATGATCTCATTTTTGAGAGTTTCCCATGCTTCTTGGGTTGTTTTCCACTTTAGGATTTTCATCTATGGAATCTTTCCTAGGTTCTCTCTGAGTTTGTTAAAGTCAGCTCTTTTGAAGTTCAAGACACTGGTTGGATTGTTTTCTGTTGCTAGTGTTTGTGTTATATTAAATTCCAGTATGACATGGTCACTTTCACCCAACATTCCAGCAATTTCAACTCCCTCTATCACTTCTTCTCTATTAGTTAGAATTAAGTCCAGTATGGCTTTACATTTAGTTCCCTCCTCCACCTTTTGGATGACAAAGTTGTCAGCTAGGTTGGTTAAGAATCTGTTTGATCTCCCGTTTGCTGCAGAGTTTGTCTCCCAGTTGATATCTGGATAGTTGAAGTCTCCCATTACTATTGTGGTATACTTCCTACATACATTTGTTAACTAGTTGGCAAAGAGTTCATCTATTTCTTCTTATTGGTTGGGTGGTCTGTAATATATACCTATGATAATGTCACTTTTTTTCTCTTTTATATTGACTCATATACATTCTGGAGGGATTTTATCTTTGATCATGTGCATTTCTGTAGATATGTAGTGTTCTCTTATATATAGTGGAACTCCCCCTCCTCTTTTTGTAGAGCTGTTTCTTTTGAACAATTTGTATCCATTCATCAGTCCATTTCATTCATAGGTTTCATCCCTCCAGGTTTCTGTAATGCCAACTATGTCATACCTACCCTTGTGTACTATTGCTTCTAGTTTGCCCTCTTTGTTCCCCAAGCTTTGAGCATTTGTATATAAGCATTTAAGGCTTTTATGCCTGTGCGTGGGTATGTTTCCTGCATCTCCTGAATGTTGTTTGAGTTTTTCTTTTTTTTCATCTCTGCCCACCTCATTGTTTGATTTGTTTTCTTGGGATTTATGATTAGTTTTGGGTTCTAGCGGTTCTAGAGATTGGTCACCCTCCCCCTTCAATTTTAGTTTAAAGCCCTCCTGATGAGTTGGGCCAGTACATTTTTCCCTGTTTTCGTGAGGTGCAGCCCATCCCTTGCCAAAAATCCTTCAAGAAGGAAATACAGTCCATGATCCAGGAAACCAAAATTTTCTTGGTGACAGCAACGCTTTAGCCAGTGGTTTATTTCTAGAATTCTTTTTTCCCTCAGTGGGTGTTGGCCTTTCGTTGGGAGTACTGATGAGAACACTCCTTTGCTCCTAGCTTCTTAACTTTATTTCCTAGTTGTTTGTAGTCACTCACTATTGTACTCAGGTTCTTTGTTGTGTCATTTGTCCCAATGTGGAAGAGGAGGAAGGAGTAGTAATCTGTAGGCCTAATTATTTTGGTTAGGTTCTCAGCCACATCTTTGATTTTTGTTCCAGGGAGACAACACCCTTCCCTGGATTGTATGTCCAGTCTGCAGATGGATGATTCTGTTCCTTTGAGGATAGAATCTCCTATTACCAACACTCGCCTTCTTTTGGGGGGGGCTGCAGTCTGGGGTGCTTTTCTGTTTATCTCTGGTGTGTTTATTGATGTGACTTTTTTAGGCATGTTTGCGGTGACTTTTTAAGGGATATTTGAAGTTGTTTACTTGCTAGGTGTCTGCATGGTTTTTTTTGGGGGGGAAGGTTGTGGGTCTGCATGTTTCCATCTAGGGGGAGAAATCGATTGCTCAGTTTTAGTGGGGCTGCTTCTGGCTGGGTTGGATTGGGCGGAAGGGGTTTGTTAGTTGTATGCTGCTTCTTTCTTTGAGTATTGTGTTTCCTTCTGTGTGTGACATACCTCCATTCATCTTCCTCCAAGGGTTTATCAGTAGGGTCAAATGGGAGTTATTTGTTCATTAATTGGTTCTGTTTGGGTAGAGCTTTCTTTTGTACATAGGGGTTTGGCTAGAGTTGCCTCTAGGTGCCTTATCTTTTCCTGTAGCAGTTCACATAGTTTACATCTAATGCATGTGTATTTTGGGTGTTCTTTGGGCATGAGCACATGCATGGAACATTTATTGCATATACAATAGTGTCAGTCATCTGTTCCATGAGTATGTTGTTTGAAAATCCCTCTTTTTGGTTGGTGGATGTGCTTTGCTGATAGCGTTGTTTCTAGCTTCTCTGTTCTGGGTAATTATGCCTATTTTTTCTATCCTTTTTTCTGCCTGATTGTGCTTGTTTTTCTTCCTTGATATTTGGTTTAGATAAGTATGTGGTGGTATGCCCTTGGGTTTTGGAATAGGGCTATTTAACAAAGGGAAGGGCTGCTTTCTCCTCCACAAGGAGTTTGCTTTTAGCTTTCTGCTCTCTGCTTAAAAATTCTTCATTATCCTTCCTTTTCTTAATTTGCTCCTTATTTATCTCTGCCCTCTCTGCCTTGGTTTTGACTGCCTTTCTATGCTCAGCCAGTCTTTCTAGCTGCCCCAGTTGCCTCCAGCCATTTCTGGTGAGCAGGTTTAGTAACTGGGTTTTCTTCACTGGGCCTTGCCACCAACTGCCTCCATCTGTCACTCCGCCTGTGTTGCCTCCAGCTGCCTCACCGTCTGTAGCTTCATGTTGCTGCCAGCCACCACCTCTGTTCTGCCCCCAGCCACCTCACCAGTCAGTAGCTTCACATTGCCGCTGGCTGCCTCTTCTTCACTGTCTGCAAACAGCAAGCCTTGCAGAGGTTTGTAAGGAGTTTGCTGGTGTTTTCCACCCAGAGTTAGGGGCATACAAGGGGCCTCCTATTACCTTAAGACTAGATCCCTCAATAGCACCGATCAGGATTAAGCCTCATCGGGTGCCATTTGCCCTCAAGCACAGGATAAATGTGGAGCTGGAAAAATTGCTTCAGCAGGGCATTTTGGAACCTGTGGACAGTAGTCCACGGGAAACCCCCATTGTCATGCCACTTAAGGCCAACGGAGAAGTCAGAATCTGTGCTGACTATTAAATAAGGCTCTCCAACAACATTCCTATCCGGTGCCTGTAGTCAGCCATATTCTGGCGTCTCTACAGGGTGGGCATGTTTTCGCCAAATTAGATTTGGCCCAGGCCTACCAGCAGCTGCCAGTGGATGACGCCATGGTGGAGGCCCAAACAATTGTGACTCACCAGGGAGCCTTCAAGGTTCGAAGGTTACAGTTTGGAGTGAATGTAGCCCCTGGCATTTTTCAGAGCGTGATGGAACGCACGCTCCGTAATATTCCGGGTGTATGCCCATATTTCGATGATGTCCTCATCGCAGGGGAATCAGTCGAAAACCTCGCTGACAGGCTCCGGGCCATCTTGCGGCGTTTCCGTGAAGCGGGGCTGAAACTCAAACAAGAGAAGTGCAAGATTGGAGTCACTTCCACGGAATTATTGGGGTTTAGAATTGATGCCGAAGGCATCCATCCAGCTGAATCGAAGCTGAAGGCAATTCAGCAGGCACCTAGTCCCAAAACTAAGGGAGAGCTTCAAGCCTTCCTGGGAGTTCTCAATTTCTACCATGCCTTCCTTCCCCACAAGGCCACAGTGGCAGAGCTGTTACACCGGCTCTTGGACAAACAGGCCCCTTGGAAGTGGATAAGGGTCCACGATAAGAGTTTTGCAGAGGTCAAGGCTTTGCTATCTTCCAATGCAGTGTTGGCTCATTTTAATGAGCAATTGCCAATTAGCATAGCATGTGATGCATCCCCGTATGGGATTGGGGCTGTCTTAAGTCACCTCAGAGCTGATGGGACACAAGTCCCTATAGCATACTATTCAAGGACTCTGTCTGCTGCTGAGCGGAACTACGCTCAAATAGATAGGGAAGCACTGGCAATCGTGGCTGGCATCAAGAATTTCCATGGCCGTCATTTTACGGTCTTCATGGACCACAAGCCACTTCTGGGATTGTTCACAACAAACAAGCAGACACCCCAAATCATCTCTCCTAGAATGTTGAGATGGTCAATCTTCCTTTCTGCTTACAACTATTACCTGATTCACAAACCGGGCAAAGAAATGGGCCACTCAGACAGCCTTAGTAGATTGTCGCTAAAACAAATAGAGCCAGATCCTGCACTGGCCAACCACATCCTGTCCATCCAGGATTTGCCGGAGTCTCCCCTAAATGCAGGGGATGTAGCTTCAGAGACAGCTACCGACAACACGCTAACACGCGTGTTGAACTGTGTGCTCACAGGTTGGCCTGACACGTGTCCTGGCCCTAACTTCCAGAGTTTTTGGAAAAGGAAGCATGAGCTATCCACCTTTAAGGGTTGTATCCTGTGAGGAAGCAGGGTAGTAATTCCAGCCTCATTGAGGACTAGAGTCCTCGATTCATTGCATGAGGGACATCCGGGCATTGTCTGTATGAAAGCGCTCATGCGCAGCCATCTCTGGTGGCCTGGGCTCGATAAAGACATCGAGGCCCAGGTCCACAGGTGCACCATTTGCCAGCAGTCACGGGCAGAAATGCCACAGGCTCCCGTCCATAGATGGGAAACCACCCATGCTTCTTGGTCGAGGATCCATATCGACTATGCCAGCCCCTTTCAGGGGCAGCTGTTCCTCATTATGGTGGACAGTCACTCTAAGTGGCTGGAAGTCGTTCCAGTGTCCAGTACGACAGCCACCATCACCATTAGGGTGCTTCGAGGTTTTTTTGCCACTCGTGGCCTCCCAGACGTAATTGTCTCCGACAACGGAGCTCAATTTACTTCGTCGGAGTTCCAGTCCTTTCTAAGGGTGAATCTAATTTGATATGCTACTTCGGCACCATTCCACCCGGCTTCAAACGGGCAAGCGGAACGGATGGTGCGCACAACTAAAGACTCCTTAAAAAGGATAACTCATGGAAATTGGCATCACAGGTTGGCCGATTTTCTCCTCTGCCACCGCACAACTCCATGCACATCTACGGGCAAGAGCCCTGCCGAGCTCCGATGGGGTCGCTGCCTTATCACCAAGCTAGATAGATTACACCCAGAACGGGTTGCATCACAGGTGTCCCAGCCGCGGGCACCGAGGCATTTGAAGGCGGGTGATCCAGTTTGGGCTCGCAATTATGATCCGGGCCAACTGTGGATGGTAGCTGTGGTTGCCAAGGTTACCGGGCCACCTTCTTACGAAGTGGCATTGGAAGATGGTCGTGTGCTATGACGGCACATCGACCAGCTTCGATGGAGGTTGCCTAGCCACTCTTCTGCTCCTTGCTCTGCTCTCGGGGGGGAGGAAGCCCTCAATCCTCTCAATCCTGATCGTGAAGATCAACCACGCAGTGACCGCAAATAACTGCAATTATCAAAAGAGGGGTTTGCCCACAAGGCGGCTCCTGACTCGGGCACTATGCCCATGGGACATTGCTCGCAATCAGCTTTTCAAGCCAGTCCTACTATGGGCTTCGCTCCTACAGGACATCGCTCCCAACCGGTTGGTTATGCCGACCAGAGGAATTCCACCCCACAGCAGAACTCTGACTTGGGTCAACTGTTCCAACCGGCTGTTTACGCCGATCAGGGGAATTCCACCCCACCGCGGAACGCAGAGTTGAGCCGACCGGAACAGGCCAGCCTGCACGATCTGGTCTCGCCTGCATCCAGCGGGTCACAAAGTCCCGGTCTGCCAAGCCTAGCAGGCGAGCTTGCAGATCGGGCACTTGCAGCAGCTCCGAGGCGATCGGAGCGGGCCTGAGGCCCACCAAAGTTCTTACAGGACTACGTGAGGTTTCTGTCAGCCTGAGCTGGACTGTTCTAGTATTTCCCTAGAAATCAGAACACTCAAAAAAAAATACAGTGTGCTATAATGCTGTATTGTATTAAAATGTTTATGTATTTTCTGAAAATTGAAAATGCCTCATGCTATTATGTCAGTGTTTGTGAATGTAGATTATAATGTTGTATAGTGTAAGAAAATGCTTGCAGCATTATATAAGGGCTAGTATGTACTCCTGAACCAAGAGGGGAGGGGTGTTATGTACTGGGCTTTATTATGAGCAGGTGCAGGGAGTTGCACCAGATCAATCAGCAGACCACGTGGCCTGCCCAGGGTCTGACTTGCTGTTTGCAAGCAAGGACAAGCATGCAATTGGCGCGGGAGAATCTGTTGCAACAATTGGCTGGCGACGCCCCTGGAGATTGTATAAAAAGGGGTAGGACCATTTTGTGTGAGCTCTGTTCTGTTCTGTCTGAAGCTAATAAAGAAGCATTTGTTTTGAACTCTGTCTATTCAATGCCTACCAATGCAAGAAACAGAACAGATACCTACTGTTGCTTAGCAATATGGCCCTTCAAACTGGTACTACTATCATAGTTCCTCAAAGCGAATGGGTGGAAGATTACAAAATGTTTCCCCAAATTATTCAATTTAGTGAGAAAATAGTCCCCCCCAAAATATGAAGTTACAGAATTTTCCTGTGTTCAATGTGTGCCCTGGTATTCAACAGCAGATAGTTTAGATTCTTCAAGAAGATTGTGGCAGAATCAATGTGAGGTAGCAATCATTCAGCAACAAAATTTCTGAATCAGAATTGAATCAAGTTAATCTTAAAACAAGGCAGGTGAGTGGTAGGCCTTCAAGAATACAGTAAATGCCAAACTGTGGACTACTTCTTCCAACAAGAGTTCAGATTCGCCCAAACCTTTTGGTGTCTACTGAGCATCAAAGGAAGACAGAATCTTCACATGAAATCCTCAGACATAAAGATCAATGATGATCTTCCCAGACATTTATGCCAAGCACACAAGCAAACACTGATATTAGGCTTTTGGGCTGCATTCTGCAGGTGTAGCAGTTAGGTATCCCGGTGCTGTCTTAATTAGCACCACTAAATTGATAACTCATGCATCACACATGGCATTGCTGGCCTTGTATAAATTTAACGTTAAGTGCATTTTCATTCCCCAAAAGCAGTTTGAAGACTAATCACTAACCATTTACTTCTGCTGATCTGATAAAGCAAAATCAACTCATGCTGGACAGCATGAATTGATGAAATCCATCATCTCTGTATGTGTATGTCTTTCTCCCTCTCATCATCATCATCATCATCTTCATCATAATTATAATTAATGTATTTATTATTCAGCCAAAGATCAGTAGGAAGGTAGGTTCAGCCACTACAGGTAGATACTGTTTTTCCTGTTGCCCAAATTATCTCCAAAGGGATTTGGAGCTCTAATACTGAGAATAATAGCTTTCTATTATCCTCAGTATTTATAAAACTGGGATAATAGTAAACAAAAGGAGTGGAACTAGGTTGCCTGAAGATATGCAACAATAGGATTTTTTCCAGCCTTTCTGTCTGCAATGGATTTAGAATAGGTGCAGAAAGCCTAGAATTTATATTGGTGAGTAGTAATTAAATTAGCCAGATTTACCATTTTGATTGTACCTAAGATTCTTTTAATATGATTTGAGCTGATTTCAATAAACCTAGAACTTGAGAAGGATTCCATGGATGAGAATTTTCAGGGGAAAAACAATCCATGAAGCTTGGAAAACTTTGAAAGGTGTGATTATAAAAGCCCAGTCTAGCACAATTCCAATAAAGAAGAAAAATAAGAGATATCAAAGACACCAGCATGTGTCTTTGTCTGATATACTGAAAGCAAAAGGGACAAGTATAAAAAGTGGAAAGGGGCACATAACTAAGGCAGAATATCAACAAATAGCCTGAACCTGCAATGATGAATGGATGGAAGGAAGGAAGGAACCATTTTTTTCTGTTTCTGTTCAATGCCAGTGGAAGCTATAAAGCCAAATGAATAGCATACCAATATATCTGCTTTTTGCACCCATGTGCTGTTTCTAATAACTCTGACTACAATGTACTTTGTTTTTTGTTGTGGCAACAGTAAGAAAGTAAAGTACTGGCAGAAGTGATCCCCACTGATGGACTGTTTGCTGATTCTTCCTGTTCTTCTTAAACTCAATTCCTTCCCCTGCTTCCTGACATTTTTCAATCTTTGAGTTTTTGGGGTCATGAAGACTGATCAACTCCTCCTTCCACAAAGTGACTGAGATGTTTCTGTACAATAATACTGCTTCAATTTGCCAGTGTTAAATCCTGTTACACAATGTGTAACATCCAATCCTGCATAAAACTAAAGTACATATTTCAGAGAAAAGCCTTAGCTGGAATCAGTTTTCCAAATGGGTAAATATTTGTTGCATATTATACTCCCATTGGTAAACAGATGCCAGTCTTTGCTCTGTGCTGATACTTGGAACAAATACTTTACAACTGCTGTTTAACAGATTGGTTGAAATACATTTTATGCAGACTCAAATATTTGTCCACATCAAATTGTACAAACATGTTTGTAATGCTTCATAGACCTTTTATTTACCGAATGGTTTATCCAGATTTCCTGTGTTTAAGGCTTTTGCAGTGTTTGCTTCTGTAATATGAGGATACCATTTATATCAGCACAAAAGTATATTTCATCAAGATTTTAAAAATAAGATCAGCTTCTTATGCCTATAAGAAGCTGATCTTATTTTTAAAATCTTGATTTCCTTAAGTTTTTAACTTTAAAAGGAAAAAAGCATGTCTACAAACCTGTTCCTAGGATAATCAAGCTTGCTGTAAGTTTTGACAATATGTTTCTGAAAATTGGATTGAACTGAAAAGCAATAAAAACACACTACAAAGAATATTGAGTTATGAAAAAATTGTATTGGTTTAAATTATCTCATTGAAAAACTGGTTCAATTTAACCCATACTAATCTATCAATGGAGCCCATGATTGAGGAGAAATTAAATCAGAATCAGAATCAGAATAGAACTGAAAAGGACCTTGAAGGTCTTCTAGTCCAGCCCGCTGTTCAAGCAGGAGATCCTATACCATTTCAGACAAGTGACTGTCCAGTCTCTTTTTAAAAACCTCCAGTGATGAAGCATCCACAGTGTCTGAAGACAAGCTGTTCCACTGGTTAATTGTCCTCACTATTAGGAAGTTTCTCCTTAACTCCAGATTGCTTCTCTCCTTGATTACTTTCTGTAATGTATTGAGTTAGATTTATGAAGCAGGTTGCTGGGATCTGTGCAGGAACAGTTAGCAGACCACGTGGCCTGCCAGCCAGACTTCCTGTCTACAAGATTGTTAGCATGCATTTGAGTGGGAGAATACTGTGCATTCATTGGCTGACGCCGCCCAGAGCTGAATGTATAAATAGGAGTGGAGCAATGTTTGTTAGTTTCTGTTTTGACCTTCAATAAAGAAGTATTTGTTTCTATTGCTGCCTCTTCAATGCTGAACCAAGCAGAAAACAGAACATTGGCGATGAAGGTGGGATCGTGCTGCCGCAATTCGAAGAGCTGAGTCACTACGGGGGAGAAAGGCCTAGCAAGCGCTTGGTTGGAACGGAGTTCCACACCCCCCCTCACTCTATCCTGCCAGTACGGAAACGCTGGAGGAGAGTGCTTCCAAGACTTCACCCTGGAAGTCCCATGGAAGCCTGCGCAGCATGAGGCATTGAAAAGACCGCGAAAGACTCACCATGGCGAAGATCGGGAAACTCTCCGAATTCGACATCACTCATCCAGAGGTGGAGGTCCTACATCGTGAGAGTTGAAAGTTACCTGCAGGTAAACCAAGTTCAAGATGACAGGTTGAAGGCCGTGATGCTCCTGTGTGTTTGTGGTCAAGCAACTTTCGATATCGCAGAGAACTTGGTTGCACCAGTGCCGCTTGAGTCCATCGCATATGCAGAACTAAAGAAGATGCTCAAAGAACATTTTGAGCCCAAGTTTTCAGTCATCACTTGGCGGCACGCTTTTGAACAGCGAGACCAGAATCCCGGAGAGTCTGCCGCTGACTTCATAGCCGCTCTTCGTCAAGCTGCATGGCCATACGAATTCAAAGATCTTGAAGAGAGGCTGAGGGACTGCTTAGTTTGTGGTCTAAGGAGCCGAGAACTGCAACAGAAGATCTTTGCTAAAGAGACTATCTCATTTCAAGACGCGTTGAGGGAGATAATGGCTGAAGAAGCAGCCGGCGGAGCAGTTAAGGCCTTGCGGCTCTCCAAGAACCCTCCTTGCATGGAGGCCATCCACCATGAGGACGTTGAGAGAGTTGAAGACTCCGAATCAGACCATGAAGTCGATCGGTTGCAGCAACCTCCGGAAAGAAGGCCTCAACGGCAACTTGACAAGGCAGTTTCCTTCTCTCGATGCATTGGGTGTGGAGGCCATCACAAAAGGGCTGACTGTCGCACAGCAACTTGCCTGGCGTGTTGCAAGCAAGGCCACATCGCCACCGTTTGTTTGGGTTGCAGGAAAGAACGTTCCTCAGAAGAGTTGCCTCGGAAAGGTACCGGCGTCCCTAGTCAAAACAGGGTGGGCTTTTGCGTGAGTAGAAGGAGCGTGTTTAGGACAGGCACCCATCGCCCACTCAAGGAAAAGTTACACCTCAAAATCAAGCTGCAAGGGGTTCCTTCTGACATGGAGTTGGACACAGGTTCAGCTCTATCGATAATCTCCCAAAGGACACTTCAGCAGATTTGTAGTCGAAGCGGCAAACGAATTAAGGCCGTCAAACCTCGTTTTAACCGACTTCCAAAATTCCCGGGTAAACATCAAGGGGGAGGCCACACTAGGAGTGCAGTTCAGGAATTTCGAGGGTCCTTTGGAAGTTGTAGTTGTTGAGGGCAACCGCACTAGCTTAATTGGACTCGATTGGTTTGATGCTTTGGGAATTCAAGTGACTGGGTTAAATAGCTTGCAAACGTCGAGCCTCTCGGCGGTGTGTAAAGAGTTTGCTGATGTCTTCAGCTCAAAGTTAGGGGCATACAAGGGGCTTCCAATTGCACTACAGTTAGATCCTTCAATAGAACCAATAAGGATTAAGCCTCGTCGGGTGCCTTTTGCCCTAAAGCAGAGAATCAATGCAGAGCTGGACAAGCTGTTGCAGCAAGGCATTTTAGAACCAGTTGATAGCAGTCCATGGGAAACCCCCATTGTCATGCCACTTAAGGCCAACGGAGAAGTCCACATTTGTGCCGACTATAAATGCACGTTAAACAAAGCTCTCCAGCAGCACTCTTATCCGGTGCCACATTTTGGCATCTCTACAGGGAGGTCGCATTTTTGCCAAATTAGATTTGGCCCAGGCCTACCAGCAGCTGCCGGTGGATGACGCTAGGGCGGAGGCCCAAACCATTGTGACCCACCGGGAGACTTCAAGGTGCAATGGTTACAGTTCAGGGTTAATGTAGCCCCTAGCATCTTCCAGAGCGTAATGGAGCGCACGCTCCGCAATATTCCGGGTGTATGCCCATATTTCGATGATGTCCTCATCGTAGGGGAATCAGTCGAAAACCTCGCTGACAGGCTCCGGGCCATCTTGCGGCGTTTCCGCAAAGCGGGGCTGAAGCTCAAACAGGAGAAATACAAAATTGGAGTCACTTCCACAGAATTCCTGGGGTTTCGTATAGATGCCAAAGGCATTCATCCTGCTGAATCCAAGCTCAAAGCAATTCAGCAGGCACCCAGTCCCAAGACGAAGGGAGAGCTTCAGGCCTTCCTGGGACTCCTTAACTTCTATCATGCTTTCCTCCCCCAGAAGGCTGCAGTAGCAGAGCTGTTACACCGGCTCTTGGACAAGAAGGCCCCATGGAAGTGGACGAGTGTCCACGAGAGGAGTTTTACAGCAGTTAAAGCATTGCTGTCATCTAATGCGGTGTTGGCTCATTTCAATGAGCAGTTGCCAGTCTGCATCGCATGTGATGCATCCCCGTACGGGATCGGAGCTCTGTTAAGCCATCTTAGGACTGATGGGACACAAGTCCCTATAGTCTATTACTCCAGGACTCTTTCTGCAGCGGAACGGAATTACGCGCAGATAGATAGGGAGGCATTGGCCATTGTGGCTGGCATAAAAAAGTTTCATGACTTTTTGTATGGCTGCCATTTCACGGTCTTCACTGACCATAAGCCACTCTTGGGATTGTTCACTACGAACAAGCAGACACCCCAGATCATATCTCCTAGAATGTTGAGGTGGTCAATATTCCTATCTGCTTATGACTATTGTCTGGTTCACAAACCAGGTAAAGAAATGGGCCATGCAGATGGCCTTAGTAGGTTGCCTCTACAGCTATTAGAGTCAGATCCTGCTCCAGCCAATCACATCCTGGCTATCCAGGATTTGCCGGAGTCTCCCCTTAATGCAGGGGATGTTGCTGCAGAAACAGCTTCTGACAGCACGTTGGGCCGCGTGTTGAACTGTGTGCTCACAGGATGGCCGGAAACGTGTCCTGGCCCTAACTTCCAGAGTTTTTGGAAAAGGAAGCATGAGTTATCCACCTTTAAGGGTTATGTCCTGTGGGGAAGTAGGGTAGTAATCCCGACCTCACTGAGGACTAGAATCCTTGATTCTCTGCATGAGGGACATCCAGGAATAGTCCGGATGAAGGCACTCGCCCGCAGCTACCTTTGGTGGCCTGGACTCGATAAAGATATCAAGGCCCCGGTCCACAGGTGCCTCATTTGCCAGCAGTCAAGGCCAGAAATGCCACATGCTTCTGTACATAGATGGGAGACCACACAAGCCCCTTGGTCGAGGATTCATATTGATTTTGCTGGCCCCTTTCAGGGGCAACTCTTCCTCATTGTTGTGGACAGTCACTCCAAGTGGCTAGAGGTCGTTCCAGTGTCCACTATGACTACTGCCAGGACCATCCAGGTTCTGCGCTACATCTTTGCAACGCATGGGCTCCCAGATGTCATAGTCTCGGACAATGGGGCTCAATTTACGTCTGCAGAATTTCAGTCCTTTTTAAGGGTGAATGTGATTAGGCATGCCACCTCAGCTCCTTTTCACCCGGCCTCTAACAGCCAAGCGGAGCGCATGGTCAGAACGACCAAGGAATCCCTGAAGAGGATCACAACTGGCAATTGGCATCACAGGTTGGCAGATTTCCTACTTTGCCAATGCACAATGCCCTGCACTTCTATGGGCAAAAGCCCAGCTGAGTTAAGATGGGGGAGACGCCTGATCACAAAGCTGGATCGCTTGCACCCAGACAGGGTTGCTTCACAAGTGCCACAGCCTAAGGCTCCGAGGCACTTGCAAGTGAGTGACCTGGTTTGGGCACACAACTATGGACAAGGGATGCTGTGGGTGGTAGCTGTGGTTTGCAAGGTGTCAGGGCTGCTCTCATACGAAGCGGCCCTGGGAGACAGTCATGTGCTCCGCAGGCACATTGACCAGCTGCGTTGGAGGTTGCCATGCCACTCTTCCGCTCCTGGCTCTGATCTCGGGGGGGAGGAGGAACACAATTGCGATCGTGCATCGGAGTCTCTCAGCGAAAGCGGGACCTTGCAATCACCGAATGGGGTTTTTGCCAATGAGGCTGCTCCTAACTCAAGCACTGCACCCATGGGACATTGCTCTCAATCGGCTTTTCATGCCGATCCGGTGGATTCTACGCCACCACGGAACTCTGGTTCAGGCCTACCAGAACAGGCCAGCCAAAGGGAAATGGACACAGGCTTGGGTCTACCGGAACAGGCCAGCCTTCACAAATCGGCTCTACCCATGTCGAATGGGTCACACAGCCCCGGTCTGCCGAGCCTGGCAGGCGAGCTTGCAGATCGGGAGCTAGCAGCAGCTCCGAGACGTTCGGAGCGGGCGAAAGGCCCACCGAAATATTTAAAGGACTACGTAAGGTTTTTGTCATTGCAAACTTAAAATGCTTGTGTATTTTTTAGTGCAAACTTAAATGCTTATGTATGGTTCTTTGAAATGTGAATGCTTATGTGTTTTTTACAAACTGAAATGCTTAAGTATTATTGATACTGAACAGAGAATGTCAGGCTTATGTATCACTGAGTACCAGTGTGCCTTTGAATGTGTATAATCTTTGAACAACAAAAAAATGTTTTGTAAGTGTCAAAGAGCCAGGGGGAAGGGGTATAATGTATTGAGTTAGATTTATGAAGCAGGTTGCTGGGATCTGTGCAGGAATGGTTAGCAGACCACGTGGCCTGCCAGCCAGACTTCCTGTCTACCAGATTGTTAGCATGCATTTGAGCGGGAGAATACTGTGCATTCATTGGCTGATGCCGCCCAGAGCTGAATGTATAAATAGGGGTGAAGCAATGTTTGTTAGTTTCTATTTTGACCTTCAATAAAGAAGTACTTGTTTCTATTGCTGCCTCTTCAATGCTGAACCAAACAGAAAACAGAACACTTTCCATCCATTGTTTCTTGCCTGCCTTCTGGTGCTTTGGAAAATAAATTGACCCCCTCCTCCTCTGGTAGTTCCCCAATGCTCCAAGATTTTTTAAAAATATGATACAATGGTTCTGAGATAACATCTGCCAGCTCCTTCAGAACTCTGGGATGTAATCCATTAGGTCCCAGTGATTTATATTCATCAAGATGAGACAAGTGTTCTCTTACCATTTTCTTGCTTATTTTAATTTTTATCTCTAGTCTTCCTTTTACAGCTATGTTTTTGGTAGGTTGGGCTATAGTTTCTTTTTGCCTGAAGACTGATACAAAGAATGAGTTAAGCACCTCTGCATTCTCTCTACTGCCTGTTACTTCCTTGCCATCTTTAGGGGACCAACTATTTCCTTTACTTTTTTCTTGTTATTTATATGTTTAAAGAAACTCTTTTTTTCATTATCTTTGACTTTTGTTGCAAGTCTTTGTTCATTCTGAGCCTCTGCTTTCCTGACTTCATCTTTACAGATTTGGACTATCTGTTGATATTCTGACTTAGTTATGTGTCCCTCTTTCCATTTTTTCTACTTATCCTTTTTGTCTTTCAGTTTATCAGAGAGATCTTTGTGCAGCCATGCTGGTTTCTTCTTGGATTTCTTGTGTTTCTTTTTTAATGATATTTTGTTGGACTGGGCTTTTTTGATCATATTTTTCAGTGTTCCCCACACTTCTTGAATTATTTTCCCCTTTAGGATTTTCATCCATGAATTTTTTCTTAGGCTGTTAAAATGAGCTCTTTTAAAGTTTAAGACACTGGTTGGATTATACTCTATTGCTTGTGTTTGCATTATATTGAATTCCAATATGACGTGGTCACTCTCGCCTAAGGTTTTGGCAACTTCAACTCCCTATATCACTTCTTCTCTATTAGTAAGAATTAGGAATTAGTATAATTCACGGGTCGGCAACCTGCGGCTCCGGAGCCACTTGTGGCTCTTTGAGCCTTCTCCTGCGGCTCCGGAGCCATTTGCAGAGAGAGAGACAGAGACAGAGAAAGGCACTTGCGCTTCCCTTCTCTCTCTCTCTCTCTCTCTCTCTCTCTCTCTCTCTCTCTCTCTCTCCTTCCTCTCTCTCTCTCTCTTCTATTGCGTCAACGAATCCTAACTCTCGATCTCGTCGTCTCAATCGCTCTCCACTCCTCCCTCTGTCCTCTTCCCCGACCCGTCGCATTCTTCTCTCCGATCGTCACGCAGTTACTTTCCTCTTCAGATCGTCTCTCTCTCTCTCTCTCTCTCTCTCTCTCTCTCTCTCTCTCTCTCTCTCTCTCTCTCTGTGTTTGTGTGTGTGTGTGTGTGTGTGTGTAAAAAAGAGAGTAGCCTTACGCTAAGCTGACAAGCTTATTGGGTGGGGCTCCTGCCTTTGCTGCATCTCTGCAGGAAGCAGGAAGCAGGAAGCAGTGCTCTCTCTCTCTCTCACACACACACACACACACACACACTGAGTTGTTAGCTAAGTTGGTTAGGAATCTGTTCGATTTCCGTTTTGCTGCAGGGTTTGTCTCCCAGTTGATATCAGGGTAGTTAAAGTCTCCCATTACTACTGTAGTATGTTTCCTACATATATTTGTTAATTGATTAGCAAAGAGTTTATCTATTTCTTCTGCTTGGTTGGGTGGCCTGTAGTATATGCCTATATAGCTTCCAGGCAGCCTCAGTCTCAAGCTGCCGGGCTGGGTCTCTGGATAGTTGGAAGTGCTGAGTGGGATGCTTGGGTCAGGCTGGGCTGGGTGGATAGCCCTGAGTCAATGGTTCCAAGAGCTGGTGGGTTCGCCTGCAGGGCTGTATTAATGATTCGGGGAGCAGCCTCTAAGGTAGGAAGCCATCAGCCATGCAGCCGATCACTTCCTGTGCTGCTGCTTTGCTGATATTTTCTTCCTCCCCCCCAAACTTCTTATTTTCCCTTTTCTGTCTATATTTTCCCTTTTCCCGAGTTTTATTCCTCCTCTCCATCTGCTTTCCTTCTTAATTTAGTGACTTGTTTCCCTGTGATCTGAAACCACCATCTCTGCTGCCGTCATCTTAGTTATTTAAGCTTTTTATTTATTAAATAAATAAAAAATAAATACAAATTAAAATATTAAACATATTTAAAATTTTAAAATATGTAAAAAAAATTAAGCTATTTATTTCTTTAATTGTTGAAATGGACTAATGCAACTAAACAATAAAGCTTACATAAAGCTATTGCTGAGAAAAGCAATATCTTTGCAATCATCTTTCTCTGTATGGGGTGGCAATTCCCCAGACAGATCCAGTTCGCAATGGGGGTTTATCTAGACTTGAAACTCCTGCTTAAGGAGCAGGTGGCAGTTGCAGCTAGGAGAACCTTTGCACAACTTTGTGTTGTGTACCAGTTGCTGCCTTTCCTGGATCAGGATTCCCTGCACTCAGTCCCTAGTCCTCTCACGGTTGGACTAATTTAATGTGCTCTACTTGGGGCTACCCTTTTCAGAGGCTACAACCTGTGCGGAGTATGGCAGCATGGGCAGTTTTGGGTGCCCCAAGAATGGCCTCTTTAACACCACTGCTCTGCAAGCTTCATTGATTGCCGGTCTGCTTCTGGGTGAAATTCAAGATGTTGTGATCACCTTTAAAGCCCTTCATTGCATGGGTCCAGGTTACTTGAGGAATTGTCTCAGTCCCCTGGGATTGGCTCATCCCACCCATGCTGGCAGAGGTGGCATACTGCAGGTCTCATCAGCCCAATTATTCCAGCTGCTGTGGTCCTTTTCTGTTGTTGCTCCTGCCCTCTGGAATATCTTGCCCCCTCCTAATGTTAGGTTGGCCCCAATTCTCCTATCCATTCATACCTGGCTTTGCCAGTTGGCCTGGGGCCCCAGTGGGGGAACAACACAGTGGAAGTGGTTGATTGAGTAACAACATCCCATCTCTTCCCATTCTGTCCCTGCCCTCCCATGTCCTTGATTTTAATCTATGGTTTTAGTTTATTCAGGTATTAATGTAGATATATTTTTTATATCTGTAAACTGCCCAGAGTTACTTTATGGTAAAATGGGTGACCAACAAATTTGAGAGAGAGAGACAGACAGAGAGAGGGAGAGAGAGAGAGAGAGAGAGAGAGAGAGAGAGAGAGAGAGAGAGAAATGTGATTGCAGTTTTTGGTCCCTATACAGAAAAATAAATGTTTAATTTCCATTGAAATAAATAACATTTTATTTCACCTGGATTATTTCCTTAATCCCTTCCTATAATTTGAGTCAGAAGGATTCTTTAGTTGATGTATATAATGAGAGCAATTAAGCCTTACTGAATTTGTTGAAAATGGAACATCCAATGCATTTAGTTAAGAATGCAACTAAACTGTGTAACCAAAAGGAAACAAAAGATATCTTGGCAGCAAATCAAATTCATCAAAAACTTCACAGATCAGGGTTTTTTTCTTGTCTCCCCATCCCTGCTCTTATGCTCTCTCTCTCTCTCTCTCTCTCTCTCACACACACACACACACACACACACACACACACACTCAGCAAAATCCAAGAGAGTGGTAGCTTAACTGCAGGTAGTCCTCGACGTACAACAGTTCATTAAGTGACCGAAATTACAATGTCACTGAAAAAAGTGACTGTTTTTCACACTTATGATTGTTGCAATACCTTCAAGGTCATGTCATCAAAATTCAGACGCTTGGCAACTGACTCATATTTATGACAGTTGCAATGTCTTGGGATCATA
>JALGBA010002043.1:0-133140 GCA_023970755.1 Azemiops feae
CTTGGGTTGTTGGAAAAGAGTGTTTGCTATGACCATCGTATTCTCTTGACAAAATTCTATCAGCCTGTGCCCTGCTTCATTTTGTACTCCAAGGCCAAACTTGCCTGTTATTCCATTTATCTTTTGGCTTTCTACTTTAGCATTCCAATCCCCCATGATGATAAGGACATCATTTTTTGGTGTTGATTCTATAAGGTGCTGTAGGGCTTCATAGAACCGGTCAATTTCATCCTCTTTAGCACCGGTGGTTGGGGCATAGACTTGGATTACTGTGATATTGAATGGCTTGCCTTGGATTCGCACTGAGATCATTCTGTCATTTTGGGGATTGTATCCCAGTATTGCTTTTCCTACTCTTTTATTGACTATGAAGGCTACTCATTTCTGCTGAGGATCTTGCCCGAAGTAGTTATACCTGATGATCCTCTGATTAATTCACACCATTCCTGTTCCCGTTTATTTCGCTGATTCCTAAGATCGATGTTCAGTCGTGTCATCTCTTGTTGACCTACGTCCGCTTGCCTCGATTCATGGATCTACATTCAAGGTTTCCTCTGGAGAACCGAATCTTTACCGCATCGGACTTTTCCCTTCACCACCAGATGCCTCCACAGCTGAGCGTCCTTTCGGCTTTGGCCCAGTCGCTTCACTGTTTCTGGCGCTACTAGTACTACCCTCTGCTCTTCCCCATTGGACACCTTCCGACCTGAGGGGCTCATCTTCCAGCGTCATATCTTTTTGCCTTTTAGTACTGTCCATGGGGTTTTCATGGCAAAGATACTGGAGTGGGTTGCCATTTCCTTCTCCAGTGGATCACATTTTGTCAGAACTCTCTGCTATGACCTGTCTGTCTTGGGTGGCCCTGCATGGCATAGCTCATAACTTCATTGAGTTACGCAAGCCCCTTCGCCACGACAAGGCAGTAATCCATGAAGGAGAAATAGCCTCTTACCCACCCATAAACATATATTATTTTTGAACTACCCTCCAGTCAGTTTGAGGTTTTGTCCCTATGTTCTTGATTTTTGCTCAATATTGAAAATACTGCCTTCTAAACCTTATTCATACCCTTAATATATTTAAATAGCTCCAGTCATGTATAAAGAGACTGAAGCAGTTTTCTTCCAGCAAATATTTCCAGATGAATGCCATGAACATAAAGGCTTCATGCACCTATTGATGTTCCATCATGTCTCCATTTCTCTTCTGTCCTTCAGACTGTACATGGTCATTTCCTCCAAATTCTCCTGATATGTTTTGTCCCTCAGACCCTGCACCATTTTTGTTGAACATCTCTGGACTCATTCAATCTTACCAATATCTTTTTTTTTTAAAACGTGAGATCTCCAGAATACATAGTATTCCAAATGGGGTTTGACTAAAGCCCTGTACACCAGGATTAGGACCTACATTTTCCTGCTCTTGTTCCCTTTATTGATGCATCCATCTTTACTATTCAGCTCAGATCGTGAAAATGCAAAACAAATACTAGCACATGTATACCCCTCCAGGAACTGGAGTTATTTATATTACAAAACAAACAGTGGCTTGAAATTGGAATCACTATTTCTTAATAAATGAGAAAGGCCCAGTATCAAACCACAGCTTTTAAGAATGGCTTATATCCAGAAGGAAATTGCTGCGTTTTAGTACCAGAAATACCAAATGGAAAAGTTATCAAGGGAAATATGCCCTCCCCCCAAATCCTAGTGATAGTTACATCCTCATAAATCAAGTCACACATTCCTCTATGGTTATAGATATTTAGATGTGGTTTGTTACGATTGGAAATTTGACCTCTCTTTCAACTTTACGTGGATGCTGAAATTTCACTTCACATAAAACTTAGGCATCTTATTTAAGATGTGTCTTTTCAGGAGATTTTGTCATTAGAGTAAAAGATTTCAAGCATTGATTTAGCAGAATGGTCTAGAGTCTGACAATGAATGGATGATGTACTTACACAGATCCATCTTGAAATGCATGAGAAGGATGTTGACTGAAATCAATAGGATCAGAAAATATAGACAATACAGAAATAATGCCAGCAATGTTGATGTCTCCAATTCTATTCTATTCTATTCTATTCTATTCTATTCTATTCTATTCTATTCTATTCTATTCTATTCTATTCTATTCTATTCTATTCTATTCTATTCTATTCTATTCTATTCTATTCTATTCTATTCTATTCTATTCTCAACCCATTTGACCTGTCATACATTATATATATGTAGAAAAAAATAGTTAACAGATTAAACAATTGCAAAGTTAAAGTTCAAGGCCCTCTGTTAACAATCTGTTATTATAATTTACTCATAAAAAGTCTGCAAATGTAAAAAAGGGACCTTTTATCATTTATGGTGGACATGTGATAAAGGGAAGAAATATTGGAGTAGGATTTACATCTTAATACAGAAGATTTTCAAAGTGAATATAATTATAAAGACAGAAACTTTTTATTTGGGTTTAATGGGTTTAATTGATGCTATTATCTTATTTTACCACACCAAGGGGAGTTGGAAATCAGTTGTCATGGTTCTGATAAATGAGACCAGTAGAAATAAGAACTCTGAGGCAATTGCTTTCCTGAAAGAACACTTTTAATGGCTACATAAGATCAGCACGAACAAAAGTGAAACCAAGAATGAAAGTCCCCCCAAAAGGTTACAAAGTAAGAGTTGAACTCCCCACTTCTTAGTGCGCCAAACATTAAGGCTGCTTGAACTTGGTTCCCACAAGAAAGTTATTGTTTTGACTAAACTATATGAATGCATCTCCCCCCCTCCCATTGCTGTGGCAACTGAAAAGTGAGGAAACATGGCTGAATCCAGAGCATTTGAAGGTTTGACATCAGTGCCTTTTCTTTCTTTTTTCCCTTTCCCCTACACTTCTCCTTTCCCTTCTCCCTCCCCTATTTTCCTACTATTTTCTTCTGTATTTTTGTATTTTATATTATAAATCAATAAAGAAAGTCTACAATGGTTTCTTATCTACCACAAATCATGATCTCTGATCTGGCCGGGATCAAATTATCTCTTTTGGTTCTTAATAGTGAAATCTTGCCTTAGGTTTTTAATTGGGAATTATCCCAACAATTGCATCTCATTTCCAGAGTTCATAAGTCTCTGTTGTAAATATCTCTGCAATATCCATTGTTGAAAAATTCTGCCTAAAAACACAGCATTCATCTTGCCAGGAAAATCCAGTCCATCCTTCTTCAATTCCATTATCTCAGAATTTCTTGTAGTTATATTCCTTTCAATCTTTTCTGGGAGATCTATAACTTTCAAACCAAATAATTTCTTACAAAATAAGGCAAATATACGTGTTCCAGGATAATGTTGCAAGATCCAACCTGGGTCGGTCACCAGGATCAGAGGTTCAGTCTTCTGAGCTTTCAGACTGATGCTAGATCCCATCCTCAGGAAACGTTTCTATACCAGAATGTGTGATGAGAGAGAGGTGGTGCTGTGCATGCATGTATTCTGCCCATGCAAGATTGAGACAGGCATGTTCAGCACATGTTCAGATTTGTCCTAGGTTTGTCATTCTGAGTGGGCTCTGTTAACAGTAGTATCTGCAGGTGATTGTGAACTTCAACAGTGTAAACACTGTCCTGCATTTGAGAATAATATGGCAGCCTCAGACTCCAAAGAAGCATTTGATAAAGAGGTTGTGTGAGAATAAGACGACAATTTGATATAAAACTGTTTCCTGAATCAGCTAAGTGGGGTCACTTATAACTAAGATATATAATATTAATGGAGGCAATTGCAATATGATGATTAAGCCCTGTCATTGTCAGTTCTGTCAGACACCCAATGGTGAATCCAATCATTGTATTAAAATTAGTATTTTCATTAGTTGAAACCATCAGTGTAATCTATTATATTTCTTCTTTTAGAAAGGAATTTTCCTGTGCATACTGGAATTACACATATTCTTAAGGCATGTATCGTAAAAATACTGCATCATTATTTAATGCGATGTCAACAAAATGAAGACCAGAAGGGGTGAGCATTGGAAATTCTCACAGCCACCAGGATGTGGTCTGGCCATGAGAGGGGATAATGACAGATTCCCCCAGCAGATAACATTACTATTGCTGTGACAAGAAAATCATATCTGGAGTATGACCATTATCCAGAGTTGGGCCTTGGGTGATCTGGGATAGGTCCATGGTCATCCCATTGAGGTGAGACGGTTTCTCAGATCACCTGGTTGCAAAGGCTCTGCAAATTCCAGCCAGGGTTCACCCAGAGAAATCAGAATGATCTCATCAGCTGGCATTTAGAATCATCTTGTGCCTCTTATTCAAGTGCCAGGTTTGACTTATGTCCATGGAAGGTGCTGTTGTACACAATCATCATACTTGATTGAATTTCTTAGAAATTATTTAAATTATTTAAACACGTATTGGACTTTTGATGGAATTTATTTGGATTATATTTGTGCCAGAAATTTCATTTGCCTTTACTACTGAGAAGGCACATATATACAGCTGAAAGATCTTTTGAATTTAGCCCATTTTTCATAGGTAACTCCCAACACATGATGTGATCTAGAAAACTGATAGTGTTTGCTTGCTTCAGAAACAATTCACAAGCCCTAACCTTTTAAATGGAAAGGTCATTTGTATTTAAGTCCACTTCTTTTTCACATTGTAATGTGCATATGAATTAAGATGACCACTCAAGACAAATTGACAATTCATATTTAATCTATATATTTAGTCAGAGCTGTCTATCACAGGGCTTTTCAACCTTTTCACCCATTGTACCACTTTTCGGATAAGGCAATATCCGAGTACCACCACTCGCCCAGCAAGGTATCAAAAACTTGACCAAAAAAAAAAGAGGAAAAAATGAGAAAGTACAGGTAGTCCTCGACTTACAACAATTCGCTTAGTGACTGTTTGAAGTTACAACAGCACTGAAAAAAGCGAATTATGACCATTTTTCACACTTATGACTATTGCAGCATCCCCAGGGTCATGTGATTTACATTCGGATGCTTGGCAACTGATTCATACTTATGACGTTCACAGTCCCAGGGTCATGTGATCAATGGCCGGGGGGCGTGGCCAGCTGATCACCCAGGTTGCAGGGTGCCTGTGGGGGGGAATCCGTGGGTCTCTGGTGGAGGGGGATGGGACTGGAGGGTACCTGGCTTCCTTCTCTCCCTTCTCTCCCATTGTCCCTTCCTTCCCTCCCTCTTTGTCCTTTCCTCCTTCCCCCTCCCTCTCATTGTCCTTTCCTTCCTTCCTTCCTTCCTTCCTTCCTTCCTTCCTTCCTTCCTTCCTTCCTTCCTTCCTTCCTTCCTTCCTTCCTTCCTTCCTTCCCTCTGTCCCTTCCTTCCCTCCCTCCCTCTCTCTGTCCTTCCCCTCCTTCCTTCCTTCCCTTTGTCCCTTCCTTCCTTCCCTCCCTTTCATTGTCCTTTCCTTCCTTTCTTCCTTCCCTTTGTCCCTTCCTTCCTTCCCTCCCTCTCATTGTCCTTTCCTTCCTTCCTTCCCTCCTTCCTTCTTTGTCCCTTCCTCCTTCCCTCCTTCTCATTGTCCTTTCCTTCCTTCCTTCCTTCCTTTCTTCCTTCCTTCCCTCTTTGTCCCTTCCTTCCCTCCCTCCCTCTCACTGTCCTTCCCCTCCTTCCTTCCTTCCCTTTGTCCCTTCCTTCCTTCCCTCCCTCTCATTGTCCTTTCCTTCCTTCCTTCCTTCCTTGTCCCTTCCTTCCTTCCCTCTCATTGTCCTTCCCCTCCTTCCTTCCTTCCTTCCCTCCCTCCCTTCCATTGTCCTTCGATACACCGTCCAGATCCCAGCCTGGTTTTGGCAGGCAGCGGTGCCTTCACCACATTGTCCTTCGATACACCGTCCAGATCCCAGCCTGGTTTTGGCAGGCAGCGGTGCAGTCTCACCACACGGAGCAGCCGGTGAGGTGAACCGGCAACATCACGGCCCTGCCTGTGCGTGCGCAGAGGCAGAGGAGAGCGCATGTACCTCAGCCTCTGCACGTGCGCAGGCAGGGCCTGGATGTCGCTGGTTCACCTGGCCAGCCGCTCCGTGTGGTGAGAATGCGCCAGGCTCGATGTGTGCAGCTACAGCTGAGCCACCCGCGCTCAGCGGCTGCCCGCCGCTCAGAAGCCGCGCGGCCCGGCTGCCGCTCGGAAGCCCCGCGTGGCCCGAAAGCCCCGCTCAGAAGCCCCGCGCGGCCCGGAAGCCCCGCTCGGAAGCCCCGCGTGGCCCGGAAGCCTGCTCGGAAGCCCCGCGCGGCCCGGAAGCCCCGCTCGGAAGCCCCGCACGGCCTGGAAGCCCCGCTCGGAAGCCCCGCGCGGCCCGGAAGCGCCGCTCGGAAGCCCCGCGCGGCCCGGAAGCGCCGCTCGGAAGCCCCACGCGGCCCGGAAGCGCCGCTCGGAAGCGGCCACCGCGCAGAAGTTTCCCCTTCACTCCGGCCAGCGAGCCAGATGGGCAGGGGCGCGAATTGGCGTGTGCTCAGGAACGCTGATTCCGCGCCCCTGCCCAGCTCGCCCGCTTGCCGGTGCCCACAATCTGCCCAGCCTCTCCTCTGCCTGCTTTGCACAGCTCCTCCTGGGCCCCCCGTGCCCACCGTTAACCCTCCCGCCACCATGCAGTGTAAGGTTGGCGCCCCCGCCCAGATGCCCTCGCCTCCCTCAAGCATTTTTTTACTCACCTGCTTTCAGCTGCACTCCCTTTCTCCTTTTGCTTCTCTGCCTTCGCCACGTGCTTGTGGGTAAAAAAGAAAAGTTCCATGAGACTTTCTAACTTCTCGTGAGAAGTTAGAAAGTCTCATGGAACTTTTTTTTTTTGTCTCACAAACACATGGTGAAGGCCGAGAAGGACAGGAGAAAGGGAATGCTGCTGAAAGCAGGTGAGTAAAAAAAAACGCTTGGGGGAGGTGAGGGCATCTGGGTGGGGGCGGGGGTGGGGGGGCAGGCAATGCATCAAGCAGCTCCGGTGGAATCTCCCCTGAAGACTGCGTGAGGCTGCCTGCCACCCCCAAGGCCACCGCCAATCAGCTGGAGCTGCGCGCTTTGATCCTGGGCTCTCAGTTGGACCCAGGCAATGTGCAGTTCCAGCTGACTTTGCCACAAGCCTCTGCGGCGCTGCTGCCACTTCACCTCATCCACTTTTACCCTTTCTTCAAAAAAAAATTTTAAAATATTTTTTTTACATTTTTTTACATGTTTTTTCAACCCGTCCTACGTGTACCACCAGCCATGTGCTCGTGTACCACTGGTGGTATGCGTACCACCGGTTGAAAAGCCCTGGTCTATCACACAATGAAATGTGTACATTATATTTTTTGTTTATCTGTCTGTGGAGATTTTCAGTCATCTAGGTCATATGGTAGTTACTCCAAAGGTGCTTTTTCACGAGGCAACTGGACTTTCTTGTTTTTCTTGGAAGACATTTTGCTTCTCATGGAAGAAGCTTCTTCAGCTCTGACTGGGTAGTGGGGAATGGAAGGATTTATACTCCTTGCAGGCCGGTGGTCATTTGCATTCTTTTGGAGAGTTGTTGAGGCCACCTGAGGGTTTATCTGTGTCATCAAGGGCACCTGAGTAGTGCACATGCGTATGGAAAGTCCAGTTGTGTTGTGAAAAAGCATCTTTGGGATATTTGTTTATCTGTATGCTTTTATAGTCCCCATTTCCAGAAGGAAAAAAAGTTCTGAGCTATATAAATTTCAGGGGACACGGCAGTATAGAAGGCCAGTCTTACTGCAATTGCTGGCTTAAGTGTGCCAGTGTGGAAGATCTCCAAAATCTACATATAAAGGATATCAGGAAAATGGAAAGATTTGTTAAAACTGTCTTTTCATGAGTTGATGTTTATCATTCAGTTCGGGTCTCATCACAATGATAAAACACTTGGGAAGGAAGATGCACACCAATAAGCCAGCACTGGAGGAGATCATGGAGAAGATCTCCACAGCTAAGGTATATTTTCCCCTTGTGCTTAGATAGGTTGGAATAAAGCACAGCCAAACACTGCAGAAGACCAACATGCTGAAGGTGATGAATTTGGCTTCATTGAAACTATTGGGTAACTTCCTAGCTAGAAAAGCAGCAGAGAAGCTAACAAGAGCAAGAAAACCCATAAAGCCCAAAACACAGTAGAACATGACTGAGTCTTCATTGCATTCCATGATGAGTTCTTCAGAAACTGAATGTGCATCAAAATCTGGGTATGGTGGGGACATTATCAGCCATACAGCACATACACACATTTGAACAAGGGAGCAGGACAGAAGAATAAAACTGACCATTCTTCCCCCCACCCATTTCCTCAATCTGGAACCAGGTTTGGTGGCCATGAATGCTAGAACCACAACGAAGGTTTTGGCCAAGACACAAGAAACTGCCACAGAAAAGATGAGGCCAAAAGCTGGTTGTCGAAAGAGACACACAATCGTGTTGGGTCTCCCAATAAAAAGAAAGATGCAAAGGAAAGAGAGGAGGAGGGAAACTAGGAGGATGTAGGTGAGATTCCGGTTGTTGGCTTTGACAATGGGAGTTTCTTTGTGTTTCATGAAGATTGTGATTACCAAAGTTGTCATTAAATAAAAGCAAAGCGAAAGAATGGTCAGACTGATCCCCAAGGGTTCTTCATAGGTCAAAAAGGTGATCCGCTTTGGGATGCACATATTTCTGTGAGCATTTGGATATTGATCTTCTGGACATGGAGAACAGTCGTCTACATCTGAAAAAGAACACAGTGGAATTGATGCAGTGGATTACAGACAGTGTTGTACCCTCATGGCTTAGTCCTGTTTTACCTGGAAATTTCCTACCCTTTGTTTTTGATATTTTCCCCTCTGGACACCGACGGCAAGCATAGCAGCAAAAAGAACCCCCTTCTATCTTTTCCTTGCTGTATCCTGTCTCACAAGGATCATTACACCGAGATAAAGGTAATGCCTATCAATGAACAAAAATGGATATTTTAAGATACGGAAGAAAAAGAAGATACATTTTTACTATGGAATCAACCGTATAAAAATGGATTGATAAGCAGAAGTAATGTGATTGCGTTATTTTGAGATCTAACTGGTTTGAAATAATAATTCATTAAATATCTACAATTATTGCTACCAATGTCTTTCTTTATCCATTAACCCCAGTTTCCAAAGACAATTTTTTTGCTGGTTTAAAGATGGTTTTCTCAAATTCTTAATTTTGAAGTCACCAGGCTGATGAAAGCCAGTACACTGTATTGAAGCTTTTACTTCAAAACCATGTATTGTCCATAATTAACAGAGGGCCAATGAGTACGATGTCCTATACCAACTATTAGAAAAGTTAACATATATATAGATATTTTTCCTTCCCTAGAACAGTTTGAGAATGTGACCCAGTTGATAACATCATATCCACCAATGAATTCTCCATTTTCATCAAAGCAGATCTTCTCACCAAGACTGTTGTTGAATCTGACACTTCTCAGAAAAGAATGAACCTGAAATACAGAGACAGCCAGAAAGGGACAACGAGAGAAAAGGAGAGAGGGAAGGAGAAGTAATTTATCTGTTCAAAACATAGATATGGATGTTTAAATAAAGAAAATATAAAAACTTTCATTTTAGCTGTAGGCCAGAATCAAACAAGTAACATAACAATCATTCCAACATAGAGGTAGAGGGAAAATATCAGATTACTGAAATAAAATTCATATAGAATTGCAAAATAAAAAAACCAGCACAACAATTTTAAAATTAATCACAACAACAACAACAACAACAATCTCCTGTTCAGGCAGGAAACCCTATACCATTCCAGACAAATGGCTTTCTAATCTCTTCTTAAAAACTTTCAGTATTGGAGCATTCACAGCCTCTGGAGGCAGGTTGTTCCACTGATTAATTGTTTTAACTGCCAGGAAATTTCTCCTTAGATCTAGGTTGCTTTCCTCCTTGTATAATTTCCATCCATTGCTTCTTGTCCTGCCTTCATGTGCTTTGGAGAATAGCTTGACTCCCTCTTCTTTGTGATAGCCCCTGAGATATTGGAACACTGCTATCATGTCCCTCCTCGTACTTCTCTTCATTAAACTAGACATACCTAATTCCAGCAACTGTTCCTTATATGTTTTAGCCTTCAGTCCCCTTGCTAAAGCCTCTTAAGACAGATGACTTCTTAATAAATATATGAGAAATAATAAGATGTATATAAGGCTATAAAAGATTTGTACTATTCTTACTTAGAAAGAGATTTATACTTGCTATAGGCATGCTAAAGTTAGATTTTAATTATTGCAGCTGCAATCCAGCAACCTAGAAGCAACATATTAACAAGATAAAACAAAATGTAACTGAAAAAGTCTATATGTACACATATAAGTATATAGGTATATATAGGTATATATATATATATATGTATGTATTTGTGTGTACACACACACACACACACACACACACACACAGACAGACAGCTTTCTGGTTACATTATGTTTTAACTTGTTATTGTCTTATATATTTTAATATATTATCTTATATTCAAAAGAGAGAGAAAAATGTTCATAAGGCATATCAAGTTTACATAACTGAGACAGAGTTCAGTATCACTTTGTTTGGAGGTGTTATATACCTTCAATCATGGCTTGCATTCAGAAATGGGCTATAATACGTGGTATGCCCACTCCTGGCCAGCTAGCAAGAGACAAAAGCAGTCAGGCTCCTTCTCCCCCAGGCTAATGTTTGTGAATGGGGAAATATGTGTATCTCTACAGATCATAGGAATGGTCTTGAAGGACAGAGGGGGAGCCAGTCAAATAAGAGGACCATAAGGCTGGACCACGATAAATAATTTGAGAAAACATTTCAAACAAGCCCAGTTCTCCCTCTTCTTTGTGGCAACCCCTGAGATATTGGAACACTGATATCTGGTCACTCCTAATCCTTCTTTTCATTAAACTGGACATAACCAATTCCAGCACCCGTTCTTTATATGTTTTAAACTCCAGTCCCCTGATCACCTTTGTTGCTCTTCTCTGCACTCTTTCTAGAGTCTCAACATCTTTTTTAACATTGTGGTTTCCAAAACTGGATGCAGGATTCCAAGTGTGGCCTTATCAAGACATTAGATTGTGGTATTAACACTTCATGTGATCTTGATTCTATCCCTTTGTTAATGCAGCCTAGAGCTGGCTTTTTTGTCAGCTGCCACACACTGCTGGCTCATATTTAAGTGATTGTCTACTAGGTCTCCAAGATCCCTCTTACAGTTACTACTATTGAGTGAGGTACTACCTGTACTGTACCTGTGAATTTGGTTTTTTTCTTGCCTAAATGTAGACCCTTACGTTTTCCACTGTTGAATTTCATTTTGTTAGATAATACCCAGTGTTCAAGTCTGTCAAGATCCTTCTGTATATTAAGCCTATCTTCTGGAGTGTTGGCTATTCCTGCCAGCTTGGTGTCATCTGCAAATTTGATGGGTTCCCCATCTATCCACTCATCCAAATCATTGATGAAGATGTTGAAGAGTACTGGGCCTAAAACAGAGCCTTGGGGTACACCAGTACACACTTCCCTCCATGTAAACTCAGTTCCCTTGAGGACTATATGTTGAGTGTGGTTGGTCAGCAAGTTCCGAATCCAACTGGTGGTGATACTGTTTAACCACCAGGGACCATTTACATGGAGAGAGGTTTTTCCACGGACTGGAGGGGGCGTGGATTTGTGTTCTGCCTGCATCCCGCGGATGGGTATTTGCTTGTTTGTATGGCCCAGTTTCTGGCATGCCACAGCCCGGTACCGGTCCATGGACCAGGGTTGGGGACCCCTGATCTAAGCAACTTTTTTTTATCTTATCAAGTAGTAGATTGTGGTCTACTTTGTCCCACTAAAGTCCAAGTAAATTATATCCACAGCATTCCTCTGGTCTACTAATTTTGTCACCTGGTCAAAGAATGCAATAAGATTTGTCTGGCATGATCTGTTTTTGACAAACCCATGTTGGCTTTTTGTTCTGTTCGCACAAGCAGACATTTGAGATGAGGCAGTTCACAACAAATCATGTCTCTTATTGGTACAATCACTGAACAGAAGCAAGCGAACAATGGCAACAAGCCCTTTTATACTCCCCGTGCAAGGGGATGCACAGCCAATGATTGCAGGCTATTCTCCCGCCTCGCGCATGCACGCAAGGCTGGAGACAGCCTGTCTGGGTCTTGGGCAGACACATGGTCTGTCCGGGTCTCTGCAACCTGTCTGCAGACTTCCTGAGCCTTGCTGAATGACTCAGCAAGGCCCAGGACATAACACCCCTCCCCCCTTGGATTAAACAACACTGTCCCTGTTGTTTAACAGCACATATCAATGGCTGACCGGTAAGCAAGTTATGCAGTCACCCATACTCCAGGCAACCTATCTCCCCTTAGTTTTCCCGTGGTCCACGTTATTCCACTCTTCAAAAATATGGGCCCCGCAGGGACCTCACATATTCTTGTAAATACTTAGGAGGACCCTTGACCCTCTCAGATCTCCGTGGAGCCAAATTAGGTACAGGTGTGATAGTAGGTGTGGGAGTTGGAATAGGTGCCTGGAGTGCCTGCTCCCAGTTTGCGCAAAACAAACCAGGACTTTGTCGCCCAGAAGACTCAGGGGTTCCCCCTGACTGCTGACTGGCTGGATCCGCTAGACCCAAACCAGAGTTCCTTGGTGGGGTCGAGTTCCCCAAGTCCCTTTGTGGGGTGGAGTTCCCCAACAGTTCTTGGGACTCCTCTTGGGAGCACTGTCCCTTGAGCCCAAGGCCAGCAGCAGGAGTACCCTGAGTAGCCAATTTACGGCCATTTGCCCTAAGCCAGGGACCTCTGCCAGAGTCAGGAGCCGCCTCCATGGCAAGACCCCCTGCATCTATGCCAGAGTCAGGATCCACCTCCATGGCAAGATCCCCATCTGGAGCTTGTGGAGAACCCTCCTCTTGGAGAGACTGTGGTCCACAATCGTAATTGGGGTCCCCCTCCCCCCCCGAGAGTGGAGCCAGGGGAGGACACGTGGCCAGGAAGCCTCCAGCGCAGTTGGTCAATGTGGCGCCGAAGCACATGACCATCCTCTAAGGCCACTTCGTAGGACAGTGGCCCAGAGACCTTACATATTACAGCAGGTACCCAGAGATGCCCATGCCCATAGTTTCTGGCCCAAACCGGGTCACCCACTTGGAGTCTCCTAGGTGCCCGTGGTTGCAACACCTGTGAAGCCACCCGGTCTGGGTGCAGCCTGTCCAGCTTCTTAATAAGTCTGCAACCCCAGCGGAGTTCAGCTGTGCTCTTTCCTGTAGCTGTGCAGGGTGTGGTGTGGTGTGCAAGGAGAAAATCAGCTAACCTGTGATGCCAGGGTCCTTGAGTGATTCTCTTTAATGCGTCCTTGGTGGAACGCACCATGCGTTCAGCCTGACCATTGGTGGCAGGGTGAAAAGGAGCAGACGTGGCATGCTGGATCAAGTTGGCTTTAAGAAATGCCTGAAACTCAGAAGAGGTAAATTGGGGACCATTGTCTGATACTAAAACATCAGGAAGACCAAGGGAAGCGAAGATTCCTCTGAGCACCTGGATGGTCCTGGCAGCAGTAGTGGAGGACACAGGAACGACCTCTAGCCACTTGGAATTGCTATCCACAAGGAGGAGGAAGAATTGCCCCTGAAAGGGCCCAGCATAGTCTATATGGATGCGTGACCATGGAGTAAGTGTCTCCTCCCACCTATGTACAGGGGCCTGGGGCATTTCTGGCCGTGATTGCTGGCACACTTGGCACCCATGAACCTGGGCCTCGATGTCCTTATCGAGTCCAGGCCACCAAAGATGGCTTCACGCAAGCGCCTTCATTCTCACTATTCCCGGATGTCCCTCATGGACAGAGAGCAAGACTCTAGTCCTCAGTGAGGCTGGGATGACTACTCTGCTTCCCCACAGGATACATCCCTTGAATGTAGACAATTCATGCTTCCTACGCCAGAAGCTTTGGAACTCTGTCCCAGGACACGTGTCAGGCCATCCTGACAACACACATGTCAGCACGCGTGCAAGCGTGTGATCAGTGGCAGTTTCACCAGCCACATCCCTAGCATTGAGGGGACATTCAGGTAAGTCCTGAATAGAAAGAATGTGTACAGCAGGAGCAGGGTCTGCCTCTATTTGTTTAAGAGGTAACCTACTCAGACCATCAGCGTGGCCCATTTCTGTGCCTGGTTTGTGAACCAGGGTGTAATCATAAGCTGCTAAGAAAATTGACCATCTCAGCATTCTAGGAGATATTATATGAGGAGTCTGTTTATTGGTTGTAAACAACCCCAGCAAAGGCTTGTGGTCAGTATAGACCGTGAAATGACGGCCATACAAGAAATCATGAAATTTCTTGATGCCTGAGATTATTGCCAAGGCTTCCCTGTCAATCTGCGCGTAATTACGCTCTGCAGCTGAGAGGGTTCTAGAATAATAGGCCACAGGGACCTGAGTCCCATCTGCCTTGAGATGACTTAACACTGCTCCTACCCCATAAAGAGAAGCATCACATGCGATGCACACAGGCAAGTGCTCATTGAAGTGAGCCAGTACAGCATTGGAGGATAGTAAAGCCTTGACTTCTTTAAAAGCCTTTTCATGGACCTTTGTCCATGCCCATGGAGCCTGCTTGTCCAAGAGCCGGTGAAGCGGCTCAGCCACTACAGCCTTGTGGGGGAGAAAGGAATGGTAAAAGTTAAGGAGGCCCAGAAAAGCCTGAAGTTCAGTTTTTGACTGGGGACTAGGGGCCAGGTGAATGGCCTGGAATTTGGACTCTGCGGGGTGGATGCCTTCTGCATCAATATGAAACCCTAGGAATTCGGTGGATGTTACACCTATTTTGCATTTGTCTTGCTGTAACTTCAGCCCAGCTTGGCGGAAGCGCAGCAAGACAGGTCTCAGCCTTTCAGCCAAGTTCCCAGATGACTCTCCTGCAATGAGGATGTCATCAAAATAGGGGCAGACCCCAGGAATACCCCTGAGCGTTCGCTCCATCACCCCTTGAAAGATGCCAGGGGCTACATTGACCCCAAACTGAAGCCTCTTTACTTTGAAAGCCCCTCTGTGAGTGACTATAGTTTGTGCCTCAGCTGTTGCCTCATCAACAGGTAACTGTTGATAGGCCTGAGCTAAGTCAAGCTTGGCAAAAAGTTTTCCCCCTTTTAGTGAGGCCAGAATGTGGCTCACCACGGGCACTGGATATGCGTATTGCTGCAAGGCTTTATTTAAAGTGCATTTATAGTCTGCACATATTCTTACTTCACCGTTTGATTTCAATGGTGTCACTATGGGAGTTTTCCATGGACTAGAGTCCACAGGTTCAAGAATGCCTTGTTGGAGCAATTTGTCTAACTCAGCATCAGTTTTGCTCTTGAGGGCAAAAGGAACCCTCC
The DNA here is from genome assembly GCA_023970755.1 of Azemiops feae. Taxonomy (NCBI): domain Eukaryota; kingdom Metazoa; phylum Chordata; class Lepidosauria; order Squamata; family Viperidae; genus Azemiops; species Azemiops feae. The sequence goes on from JALGBA010002043.1 coordinate 15,407, forward strand.
TTGGCTTAACCCTGATGGGTGTAATGTTTGGATCCAATTTTAACGTAATGGGAGGCCCCTTGTATGAGCCAGGTTCTGGGCTGAATACATCAGCAAACTCCTTACAGACACCTGTAAGGCTGGCAGTTTGCAGATGATTCAGACCCGTCACCTGGATCCCAAGCGCCTCGAACCAATCGAGTCCTATAAGACTCGTGGGATCACCCCCAACAACCACCACATCTAAGAATCCATTGAAATCCTTATGCTGCACTCTAAGCGTGGCCTCCCCCTTCACACTGACTCGCGAATTCTGAAAGTCCGTGAGGATGAGATTGGAGGGCCTGAGTTTGACTCGTGAGCCACTCCTGGAGCAAACCTTGTTAAAGGTGTCCACAGAAATAATGGAAAGAGCGGACCCTGTGTCCAGCTCCATGGCCAGGGGAACTCCCTGCAACTGTACATCAATGCGCAGCTTTTTCTTAAGGGGCTGGTGAACCCCTGTTTTAAACACCCCCCTACGGGACGTGCAGAAACCCACCCTGTTTTGGCTGGGGACCTTGGTACCTTTCAGAGGCAATTCAGGGGACCTATTCTTTTGACGACCCATGCAGGCTGATGCGATGTGGCCTTGCCTGCCACATGCTCTGCAGACAGCAGAACGAAAATGGCAGTCGGCCCTCCTGTGGCGACCCCCACAGCTGAAACAGTGAAGGGATGCAGGCAGCTGCCCTCTGCATTCCTGCAGTCTTCTCTCCGCCGACGGTTGAAGTCTGTCCACCTCTTCTTCCTCGGATTCTTCTCCGGAGGCCTCTCGCACGGCTTCTTGGTGGACGGGGACGGCCGCTGGAGGATTCTTTGTCGACCGCAAGGCCTTTACTGCGCCGCCAGCTGCTTCTTCAGCTGCAATTTCTCTTAAGACATCTTGGAACGTGACATCAGCCTTCGCAAACAGCTTCTGCTGCATCTCACGGCTTCGCAACCCACAGACAAGTCGATCCCGGAGCCTCTCCTCCAGATCTTGAAAAGCACATGGTCTAGCAGCCTGCCTCAGGGCTGTGATGAAGTCTGCAGCTGATTCTCCGGGCCGCTGGTCCCGCTGCTCAAACTGGTGCCTCCAAGCTATTACTGATAGCTTGGGCTCGAAATGCTCGCGTAGCATTTTCTTAAGATCGGCATACGCGATCGATTCCAAAGGTGCTGGGGCAACAAGATTCTCGGCAATTTCAAAAGTCTCTTGCCCACAGACACACAACAAGATGGCAGCTTTCAGGCCGTCTTCCTGGATTTTGTTCACCCGAAAATAGTTCTCAAGGCGAGCTGCGTACGAGATCCAGCGTTCCGGGTGTGAAGTGTCGAATTCACCGAGACGACCCAGCTTGGACATGTTCGTGAATGACGGCCTCGTCGACGTCTCTCGCTGCAAGGAAGAAGAAGGGGTCCCACGAAGCCAAGCCCACCTCCAGCGTATGCATACTGGCAGGCGGTTGCTCCTTCTGGACGCCGCGCTTCTCTTTTCATTCAGGTGAGTAGGCCTATTTTCTTCCAGTAGGCTTCCAAATGGCGAATCCCACCTTCATCGCCAATGTTCTGTTCGCACAAGCAGACATTTGAGATGAAGCAGTTCACAACAAATTATGTCTTTTGTTGGTACAATCACTGAACAGAAGCAAGCGAACAATGGCAACAAGCCCTTTAATACTCCCCGTGCAAGGGGATGCACAGCCAATGATTGCAGGCTATTCTCCCACCTCGCGCATGCGCACGAGGCTGGAGACAGCCTGTTTGGGTCCCGGGCAGACACATGGTCTGTCCGGGTCTCTGGAACCTGTCTGCAGACTTCCTGAGCCTTGCTGAATGACTCAGCAAGGCCCAGGACACAACAGCTTTTGGTTATGACTTTGTTTGCCTCTAGGTGTTCGCTGATTCATTGCTTGATTATCTTTTCCAGAAACTGATCAGGCTGATACATCTGTAGGTTCCTGGATCTATTTTTCTCTCTCACATTCATCAAAAGCAGGGGTGTCAAACTGCTGGCCCGCGGGCCGGACACGTTCATCCGGAAGCCATGCCCACCCCATTGCCGGCAATGGCAAAACCGTCCCGATACGTTGCTGACGTCACATGACGTCGCGAGTTTGACACCCCTGTTCTAAAGAGAATGTGAGGGAGGGATAAGGACATTCATACTTGCAGGATTCTGTTATTGTAGCTCTTGCAATAAAATTAGTCCTGACCTACATGGTCTTGGTTTCTCGGTCAGGTCTACCCTTTGCGGCTGAAGAGGCCTTGGAGGTCTCTGTGAATGAGGCAGCACAGTAACTTATAAGTACACATGGTTCTCCTTTAATGGCCACTTGTTCAGCAACCATTTGCATTTGCAATGGTGTGGAATGTGTGGTACTTATGGTTTCCTTGAAATTCAGGCTGTCGCAGGACTCCAGCCTCAATGATCACAATTCTTGAACTTGGCAACTGGCCTGAACTTCTGATTATCATGATATCCCATAGTTACATGACTGTGAGTTGCAAACTTCCTTGCTGGCTTTTCACAATCAGAGTTAATGGGGAAGCCAGAAGGAAGCTGGAAGTTGTGATCACATGAGGTCCTTGCTTGAAAACCTGTGCAGTCCTCAATTAATAACAGTAACTATGATCATCTGGAACTGCTATTGCTAAGCCCCATGATCAAGTAACATCACACTTTATAACAGATCACTTAGCAATGGAAACTCAGGCCCCAATTATCATCGTTAAGTAAGGACTACCTGCAAAAGGTGTAGTATAATGGAAGACAGACTCACTTATTTTTAGGTAAAGGTAAAGGTTAAGATTTCCCTGTCCAGTTGTGTCTGAATCTAGTGTCTGGTGCTTATCTTAATTTCTTGGCTGAGGGAGCCAGCATTATAGAAAGACATTTTCTGTGGTCATGTGGCCAGCATGGCTATATGCCAAAGGAGCATGGAATGCTGTTACTTTCCTACTGAAGTGGTACCTTTTAATCTACTCACATTTGCATGCTTTCTGCTGAAGTGGTACCTATTAATCTACTAAAATTTGCATGCTCTCAATCTGCTAGGTGGACAGGAGCTGGAGAAAGTAATGGGAACTCACTCTGTTTGGTGGCACTTGGGTCTCAAACCTGGCTATCAGCTTTCCAGCTGACATGTTCAGTGTCTTTAACCATTGAGCCATTGCAACCCCACTTTTAGATAGTAAAATCTAAACTTAATGTAGAAAATGATTTTAGGAAACTATATTCTTGCTAAAAAACCATGTCTAAGTAGAAGACGTTAGGCAGTGGGAATTGATGACCAAAGGGCAATGCAAAGGCAGAATCAACATCTGCAGAAGCTGTTGGAATTTGAAATCCTGCATTAAGTAGGTGCTGGATTTGGTAGCTTAAATGTCCTTTTTGAAATCTATGATTCATCAAATAGTAGTACATATCTCTCACAAAATGTAGGCTCAAAATAATACCTTGCCTGTGTATTTTTTTTTATTAAGGCCCTGCATTATTAAAGCAGCCTTGATTCCTTTCCCTGTTTCTCCTAGAACTGTGTTCCTGGAAGCATATAAGGCTGTTCTCATCTCCATTCATTTGTTCTAAAATTATGCATGTGTTGCTGTGAATATGTGAGTGGTGAAATGCAAGTGACTTCCAATTGGTCTATGAAGTGATGGGAACCGTATGTCTGGTGGAAAGGGAACATCTTAGCATGCTGAATCATTTTTTCACAAAGGATGTCACAATATAATGATCAGTCATTTCTCTACCACACGTGGATTGCATGAGAACACAATTGCAAGGGACACGGTGGCGCAGTGGCTTAATGACACTGGAATGCTGGCCAGAAATGGTTTGGACTTTGGCGGTTTGAGCCTGGCTCTGTGAGATGGGGTGAGCTCCTGTCATTCGCTCCCCAGCTCCTGCCCACCCAGCAGTTCGAAAGCATGCAATATTGCAAGTAGATAAACAGGTACCACTATAGTGGGAAAAACGTAGCTGCATTCATGTTTGCGAAGTGTGGAAGTCAGCAGTGGATGTGGCCAGATGTGAGGCAATGCAACATGAGGTGAGGTGTAGTAGACCAGCAGAGGAGCCCAAAAGAGCTGGCAATCCAAGCATCATCTGTCAGCTGATGTAAGCTAGTTTGCCCCCTGTAGTGCACCAAGGATAAGCATACAAAGCTGAATAGGATGAACTAGCAATTTAGACTGTCAGGACTGCATTGTATCTAGCAATTCAAGATTTTCCTGAGTTTGTATGCCAGATGCTAAATAAATAAATAAATGCATGGAAAGATCCTCCTCTGGAAATGCCTAAAAACGTGAGTACAATAATACTTTCAACCATCAAAGAACTGGTTCTGGCTAAATGCAAACCTTCCAAACAAAGCATCTACAATAGAATAAAAAACAACTTCAGCATATCAGGTAGAGAGTGTAGAACACTTCTTCCATTAACTTATAGACTGAACTTATGGCAGAGTGATGGAACGTAGTAAAGAAGATGGATTCCCAGGATAGAGGAGATGCGTTTCAGAGAAGTAAAAGGCAACCCATATGTGTGGGAGAAAGAAGATGAAGGTAACCCTCTCTTATACTTCACAGGATAGATTGTAGATACATAGAGTAGAGTGCTGAGTTCTGCAAGGTTTTGTCTATAGGTGTGAAAGAATAAAGAAACCAGCTTGAAAGAATCATCATGTATTACCAAGAGGTTTTGGGCTTGACAGCAGTTAATACAAAGTAGAGCAACTAAAATGATTAAAGGCCTGGAAAGTAAAACATATGAAGAACGATTGCAGGATTTGGGTTTGGCTAGTCTAGAGAAAAGAAGGACATGATAGCAGTCTTCCAGTATTTAAGATGCTGCCACAAAGAGGAGGGGGTCCTCTTATTTTCCAAAGCACCAGAGTAAAGGATAAGATACTATGGATGGAAACTAATCAAGGAGCAAAGCAACTTGGAATTAAGGAGAAACTTCCTAAAAGCGAGGACAATTAATCAGTGGAAAGCTTGTCTTGAGAATTTGTAGATGCTTCATCACTGGAGGTTTCTAAGAAGAGACTGGACAGTCACTTGTCTGAAATGGTACAGGAACTTCTGCTTGAGCAGGGGGCTGGACTAGAAGACCTCCAAGGTTCCTTCCAGCTCTATTCTGATTCTGATTCTAATTTCATGGACAGAAACATATTCAAAGTATTTCAAATGGTTAATTCCATACTACATCTCAATATTAGATCTAAGGTCAATCGCCCTAAAGAATATTGTTTGTTAAAGTTAATGGACATATCTTGAAAAAACAGATAAGGTGGTTTATTACCTGCCACTACATTTGATTGTGAAACTGTTTCCTTCCTTTTTTCATTATTGATGTTTCCCTGGCTTTGGATAAATACAGAGATTGCAAAGCATGTGCCACAGCATAGACTGCATTGTAAATATTGTAACTCTGGCCACTGATGCGTGTTTCAAACACAGATGTAGGAAGAGTCTCAAGCTTCTCCTGTCCAGTACAAGTTTTCTCAGTCGTCTCTGTTCTTGGGTTTGAGAAGAAACAATCAAACGCCTGTTCCCAAATATCTTTTCGAAAATGATCATGGTGGTCATTTTTTGGACTTAGATTGCGAAGAAATTCCTGGAAGTCTTGAACATCTTTTGTGTGAACTGCAAAGGATAAAGCACCATGTAGGAAATGGACATCCCATGATTTATGAAGAGACATTGAAGTGTAATCGGTCTGAGCATTTATAAGCCAGATCTTTTGCTTTCTTGGTATATCCTCCACTTCAGAAAACCGGAGGAAAGTTCTCACAAGTGATATGGTCTGAATTTTACCATATACAATGATCACATTGGCTGTGCTTTTCATGAGAACATGGTATATCCATAGTCCTTCATCCACACCATCAGTAAAATAACTGTAAAAATCTATGTTTGGTAACTCTCCTATGAACTCAGTGCAGATGCCATACTCAGAAAAGATAGGGACTACTTCCTGGACAAATTTCTCTGCTTTCTCATCCTTTACTACAAGAATTCCAACCCAGATCCATCTTAAGTACTTCAATAGCTGCATGAGGCCCTTATGTTCATGGGATTCATCTGGAAATATTTGCTGGAAGAAAACTGCTTGAGTCTCTTTATCCATGGCTGGAGCAGAGCCATAGGTCATCTAGAGGGAGACAAACATATGTGAATGCAAAGGTCTAAGTGAAACTCTGAAAATGTGTACATTCATTTGAGTCTCTGGGTACCCTTATATACCGAAACATTATGGAACTAGTTGTCTTTATTTAGGAATATTAACCAATATATCACTTTTCTGGAAATAGTCTCATTGTGAATATTTCAAATATGTGCCTTAATTTGCTGTCTGGGATTAAGGAATAAGAACTTGGATGTCTTCTAGACAAACTCCCTGCTCAAGCAGGAAACCCTATAAAATTTTAGATAAAGGGTTGTTCAATCTCTTCTTAAAAACCACCATCACTGGAGCACCTACGACTTCTGGAGGCAAATTGTTCCACTGGCTAATTGTTCTGATTGTCAGGAAATTTCTCCTCAGTTCTAGGTTGCTTCTCTCCTTGATTAGTTTCCATCAATTGCTTCTTTGTCTGCCTTCAGGTGCTTTGAAGAATAGGTTGAGCCTCTCTTCTTTGTGGCAGCCCCTTAGATATTGGAAGAGTTATCATATCACCCCTAATTGTTCTTTCCATTAAACTAGATGTATTCAATTGCTCTTCATATGTTTTAGCCTCCAGTCCCCTAATCATCTTTGTTGCTCTTCTCTGCTCTCTTTCTAGAGTCTCAACATCTTTTTTGATATTGTGGCAACCAATGTTTAGCTGTGTCAAATATCTCCACCATCTGTTCAGAGTTATGATTAGTGATGCTGCTATGGTAATCCTATGAAGCAAAAAATAATAACTAGGAATCTTAAAAGTTGCTACTTTTTTTAGAGAAAGCAGCATACAGGCCTCTGGGGAGGTATGGCAAAATAATAATATATATTTCAGCACAGTTACCTGAGGAACTTTGTAGATGGACAATACAGCTGCCATGTGAAGAGAGATATCTGGTCCCCCAATGACTGCAGCCAAAGGTTTTGGGACCCCACACTTGTAGTTAGGGATGAATTTGCCTTGAGTGAAAGGCAGAACCATTGAGGCGAAGTAGGTCCAGCTTGGACTAAAATGGCTGTTAAAAATATGGAAGCCCAGTGTGACATTGGGTAGGATCTGTGGGTTTTCATTGATCTCTTTTAGAGAAAATGCTAAGGCCAGGACATGCTGGTAATTCTGAAAAAATACTCTGTAAAGAAACACATGAAGAAAGGTCTGCTTCATATCACGGCACCTGCAATCCTTAAATACAAAACATTTAATGGAAAGTGTTTTAGTGCCATATTTTGATTGTTCAGCTAAGATCCTGGAAAATGCAAAATGTAACACTACTTCGTGTTGTTGTTGTTGTTGTTAGTTGCGAAGTCGTGTCCGACCCATTGCGACCCCATGGACAACGTTCCTCCAGGCCTTTCTGTCCTCTACCATCTTCTGGAGTCCATTTATGCTCACGCCTACTGCTTCAGTGACTCCATCCAGCCACCTCATTCTCTGTCATCCCCTTCTTCTATTGCCCTCAATCTTTCCCAGCATTAGGCTCTTCTCCAGTGAGTCCTTCCTTCTCATTAGGTGGCCAAAGTGCTTGAGTTTCAACTTCAGTATTTGGCCTTCTAAGGAGCAGTCAGGGTTGATCTCCTCTAGGACTGACTGGTTTGATCGCCTTGCAGTCCAAGGGACTCGCAGGAGTCTTCTCCAGCACCATAGTTCAAAGGCCTCAATTCTTTTGCGTTCAGCCTTTCTTATGGTCCAACTTTCACAGCCATACTTGCAATGGAAAACCATGCCTTGACTATACTACTTTTGTTGGCAGGGTGATGTCTCTGCTTTTTAGTATGCTGTCTAAATTTGCCATAGCTTTCCTCCCCAGGAGCAAGCGTCTTTTTAATTTCTTGGCTGCAGTCCCCATCTGTGGTGATCTTAGAGCCCAGGAAGATAAAATCTGTCACTACCTCCATTTCTTCCCCATCTATTTGCCAGGAATTGAGAGGGCCGGATGCTATGATTTTGGTTTTCTTAATGTTGAGTTTCAAGCCAACTTTTGCACTCTCCTTCTTCACCCGCATCAAGAGGCTCTTTAGTTCCTCTTCACTTTCTGCCATTAGAGTGGTATCATCTGCATATCTTAGGTTGTTGATATTTCTAACACTACTTCGTATATACCCCTAAAGGAACTGGAGTTATTTTTAAGATAAAAATTGGCTTGAAATTGGAAGCATTATTTCTGAAAACATGAGAAAGGTCCAGTATCAAACCTCAGCTTTTCAGAAAGAAATTGCTGAATTTTGGTACCAGAAATATCAAATGAAAAAAGATATCATGGGAAATATATCCCACTCCCCAGATCTTAGCAGTAGTTACATCTTCATAAATTAAGCCATTCATACCTCTATAGTTATATTTAGATGTGATTTATTATAAACATTTTTCAACTTAATGGGGAAACTGAAGCTATATATAACTTCATATTGAATAAACAGCAATGTCCAATATCTAAGGGGCTGCCCCAAAGAAGAGGGGGTCAAGCTATTCTCCAAAGCACCTGAAGGCAGAAAAAGAAGCAATGGATGGAAACTAATCAAGGAAAGAAGTAAGCTAGAACCAAGGAGAAATTTCCTGACAGGGAGAACAATCAACCAGTGGAACAACTTGCCTCCAGAAGCTGTGGGTTCTCCAAAACTGGAGGTTTTAAAGAAGAGATTGGACATTTGTCTGAAATGGTATAGGGTCTACAGCTTGAGCAGGGGGTTGGACTAGAAAACCTCCAATAATTTTGTTATCCTACCCTACCCTACCCTACCCTACCCTACCCTACCCTACCCTACCCTACCCTATCCTATCCTATCCTATCCTACCCAAGATGTTTTTTCTGGAGCTTTTGTCACTACAGGAAAACATTTCAAACATCATGTGATTTAACAGCAAGGTCTAGAACTTGACAATGAATTGATGATGTACTTACATAAGTCCATCCTGAAGTGCCTCAGAAGGATGTTGACTGAAATCAATGGAAGTAGAAAATGTAAACAATGCAGAAATAATGCCAGCAATGTTGATGTCTCCAATCTGATGATATGTGTGACGAATAGGAAGAGGCTCCTCAAGGTCACACTGAAGGCTAGGATCCTTGCACACCATTAGAGGCAATACTATTAACAGCAGCTCCATGAATACTAACATCTTCCATGAGTGTCTTCTATTTGTGTACAAATGCCTCTGTCTGCCACAAGATATTTGAAGCGGATCAGACTGAATTGTCTTCTTGAGATGTTTTTCAAACACAAATAGCGAATGCAACATACTATCAAATCAATTCACGGAGTTCTGGGGCTCCCAACCTTGGGATGGAATATGATGGGGACAATAAATATCTTCCTTCAGAGTCAGTTCCTCCTTTTTCCATGGGATCCCATAGGATCTGGAGGAGAGAAACTGGCTAATTTCATAATGCTAGTGAGATAGTCACATATGTAAACATCTTCAAAACATTTGAAGACCTCCTGAGGCAGGAAGACATGAGCCACAAGAGAAAAATAAAAGCATTAAGTCCATAAATGAAAAAACAAATAATATAGGCATTGATATATTCTATTCTATTCTATTCTATTCTATTCTATTCTATTCTATTCTATTCTATTCTATTCTATTCTATTCTATTCTATTCTATTCTATTCTATTCTATTCTATTCTATTGTCAACCCATTTGACCTGTCATACATTATATATATGTAGAAAAAAATAGTTAACAGGTTAAACAATTGCAAAGTTCAAGTTCAAGGCCCTCTGTTAACAATCTGTTATTATAATTTACTCAAGAAAAGTCTGCAAATGTAAAAAAGGGACCTTTTATCATTGATGGTGGACATGTGATAAAGGAAAGAAATATTGGAGTAGGATTTACATCTTAATACAGAAGATTCTCAAAGTGAATATAATTATAAAGACAGAAACTTTTTATTTGGGTTTAATGGGTTTAATTGATGCTATTATCTTATTTTACCACACCAAAGGGAGTTGGAAATCAGTTGTCATGGTTTTGATAAATGAGACCAGTAGAAATAAGAACTCTGAGGCAATTGCTTTCCTCAAAGAACACTTTTAATGGCTACATAAGATCAGCACGAACAAAGGTGAAACCAAGACTGAAAGTTACCCCCCCCCAAAAAGGTTACAAAGTAAAAGTTGAACTCCCCACCTCTTAGTGTGTCATAAATCACAATCCCGAATTAACAGCTTCCTAACGGTAGCTCCAGCCCACCAAACATTAAGGCTGCTTGAACTTGGTTCCCACAAGAAAGTTATTGTTTTGACTAAACTATATGAATGCATCTCCCCCCTCCCATTGCTGTGGCAACTGAAAAGTGAGGAAACATGGCTGAATTCAGAGCATTTGAAGGTTTGACATCAGTGCTTTTTCTTTCTTTTTTCCCTTTCCCCTACACTTTTCCTTTCCCTTCTCCCTCCCCTATTTTCCTACTGTTTTCTTTTGTATTTTTGTATTTTATATTATAAATCAATAAAGAAAGTCTACAATGGTTTCTTATCTACCACAAATCATGATCTCTGATCTGGCCGGGATCAAATTATCTCTTTTGGTTCTTAATAGTGAAATCTTTCCTTAGGTTTTTAATTGGGAATTATCCCAACAATTGCATCTCATTTCCAGAGTTCATAAGTCTCTGTTGTAAATATCTCTGCAATATCCATTGTTGAAAAATTCTCCCTAAAAACACAGCATTCATCTTGCCAGGAAAATCCAGTCCATCCTTCTTCAATTCCATTATCTCAGAATTTCTTGTAGTTATATTCCTTTCAATCTTTTCTGGGAGATCTATAACTTTCAAACCAAATAATTTCTTACAAAATAAGGCAAATATACGTGTTGCAGGATAATGTTGCAAGATCCAACCTGGGTCAGAGGTTTAGTCTTCTGAGCTTTCAGACTGATGCTAGATCCCATCCTCAGGAAAAGTTTCTATACCAGAATGTGTGCTTTGGGCTATTCCATGCACCAATGGGAAGGCATCACAAAAACATGACATTTTTAAAATGGCTCTGTAACTAATTTAAAAGGTACCATTCAAGTCATGTTTTGATATGAACATCCAAAGAATCGGTACAGACACATCAGAGACGTGATGCTGTGCACGCATGTATTTTGCCCATGCATGATTGAAACAGGCATGTTCAGCACATGTTCAGATTTGTCCTAGGTTTGTCATTCTGAGTGGGCATTGTTAACAGTAGTGTCTGCAGCTGATTGTGAATTTCAGCAGTTTAAACACTGTCCTACATTTGAGAATAATATGGCAGCCTCAGACTCCAAATAAGCACTTGATAAAGGGGCTATGTGAGAGTAAGACGACTATTTGATATAAAACTGTTTCCTGAAGCAGCTAAGTGGGGTCACTTATAACTAAGATACATAATATTAATGGAGGTGATTGCAATATGATGATTAAGCCCTGTCATTGTCAGTTCTGTCAGACTCCCAGTGGTGAATCCAATCATTGTATTAAAATTAGTATTTTCATTAGTTGAAACCAGTGCTTTTTTTGTAACAAAAAAGGTGTGGGAACTCACATCTTGTTAATCTTTTATTTACCTTTTGCACGTAGTCAATCACTGTACACACACCAACACATGTCAGTTGTGTAACAAAACATAATGCTCGTTGCCCGGAGTAAGCATTCAGCGCTTCACCAAATGACCAATCACAGGCTGAGCAGTGCCCGAAACCGAGCAGTCGGATGAAGTATGCATGCATTGGACTTGACGCACAAGCAGCCTGCATGCACCGTTTTAATGATTTTAATAATAATAATAATAATAATAAAGTTGGAAGGGACCTTGGACGTCATCTAGTCCAACCCCCTGCTCAGGAAGGAAACCCTGCCTATACCATTTCAGACAAATGGCTGTCCAATATCTTCTTAAAGACCTCCAGTGTTGGAGCATTCACAGCTTCTGGAGGCAGGTTGTTCCACTGATTAATTGTTCTAACTGTCAGGAAGTTTCTCTTTATTTCTAGGTTGCTTCTCTCTTTGGTTAGTTTCCATCCATTGCTTCTTGTCTTGCCTTCAGGTGCTTTGGAGAATAGCTTGAATCCCTCTTCTTTGTGGCAACCCCTGAGATATTGGAATACTGCTATCGTGTCCCCCCTCGACCTTTTGTTGCTGACCTGCTACGCTCAACAGGGCGATTCAAGTTCATGTGGACCAAATATCAAATTTTCAAAAGTTACTTTTAAAACTTGGAAAATCTGTCAAAAAAAGGTGTGGGAACTCTGTTCCGGCGAGCTCTATGACAAAAAAAAGCACTGGTTGAAACCATCAGTGTAATGTATGATATTTCATCTTTTAGAAAGGAATTTTCCTGTGCATACTGGAATTACACATATTCTTAAGGCATGTATCGTGAAACTATTGCATCATTGTTTAATGTGATGTCAACAAAATGAAGACCAGCTGGATGGAACTGATGAAACAGATGTTAAAAACCATTAACAACTAACTGGTTAGAACTGAAGAAGCTGATGATATCTCATCCCAAGGTGTTGGATAATCTCACCCAGTGCAACCATGTCACATCATTCTTAGTTTTCCTCCAGTGTCACTGCACCATCTTTTTGGACTTTTTAGCACCCTCACCTCCTGTGTACACCAAGGGGAGTTTCAGGACTGATGGACCAGAAGTTATACAGGCATGATCCTGTCCAGGGTCTTGCCTGCTTTCTTATTATATTTGTGAAAAAAACCTCCACAGGGGGTTGCCCATTTGTGACAAAAACCTACACAGGGCCATGCAGCAGAATCCCCAAGATATCTCCCAGCTCCTTCTGAAACCCAAGTAGATCCATCAGTTGCCAAGGATGAACTATTCATATAGGTCCTACCTTGCTGCAGAAGGGGTGAGCATTGGAAATTCTCACAGCCACCAGGATGTGGTCTGGCCATGAGAGGGGATAATGACAGATTCCCCCAGCAGATGACATTACTATTGCTCTGAAAAGAAAATCATATCCGGAATAAGACCATTATCCAGAATCGGGCCTCGGGTGGTCTGGGATAGGTCTATGGCCATCCCATTGAGGTGAGACGGTTTCTCAGATCACCTGGTTGTAAAGGCTCTGCACATTCCAGCCAGGGTTCACCCAGAGAAACCAGAATGATCTCATCAGCTGGCATTTAGAATCATTGTGTGCCTCTCATTGAAGTGCCAGGTACTCTGTTTGATTTATGACCATGGAATGTGCTGTTCTACACAGTCATCATACTTCATTGAATTTCCCAGAAAGAGACCATTATTTAAATTGGATACTAGCATGTATTGGACTTTTGATGGAATTTATTTGGATTATTTTTGTGCCAGAGATTTCATTGGCCTTTGCTATTGAGGAGAAGGCATATATATATCCAGCTGGAAGATCTTTTGAATTTAGCCCATTTTCTTAGGTAACCCCCTACACATTATGCTTGCTTCAGAAACAATTCATAAGCCCTAACTTTTTAAATAAAAAGGTCATTTGTATTTAAGTCCACTTCTTTTTCACATTCTAGTCTGTATATGAATTAAGATGACCACTCAAGACAAATTGACAATTCATATTTAATCTATATATTTAGTCAGAGCTGTCTATCACACAATGAAATGTGTACGTTATATTTTTTGTTTATCTGTCTATGGAGATTCTCAGTCATCCAGGTCATATGGTAGTTACTCCAAAGGTGCTTTTTCACGAGGCAACTGGACTTTCTTGTTTTTCTTGGAAGACATTTTGCTTCTCATGCAAGAAGCTTCTTCAGCTCTGACTGGATAATGGGGAATGGATTTATACTCCTTGCAGGCTGGTGGTCATTTGCACTCTTTTAGAGAGTTGTTGAGGCCACCTGGGGTTTATATAAATTTCAGGGGACACAACAATATAGAAGGCCAATCTTACTGCAATTGCTGGCTTAAATGTGCCAGTGGGGAATATCTCCAACATCTACATATAAAGGATATCAGGAAAATGAAAAGACTTGTTAAAACTGTCTTTTCATGAGTTGATGCTTATCATTCAGTTCGGGTCTCATCACAATGACAAAACACTTGGGAAGGAAGATGCACACTAATAAGCCAGCACTGGATGAGATCATGGAGAAGATCTCCACAGCTAAGGTATATTTTCCCCTTGTGCTTAGATAGGTCGGAATAAAGCACAGCCAAACACTGCAGAAGACCAACATGCTGAAGGTGATGAATTTGGCTTCGTTGAAACTATCGGGTAACTTCCTAGCTAGAAAAGCAGCAGAGAAGCTAACTAGAGCAAGAAAACCCATAAAGCCCAAAACACAGTAGAACATGACTGAGTCTTCATTGCATTCCATGATGAGTTCTTCAGAAACTGAGTGTGCATCAAAATCTGGGTATGGTGGGGACGTTATCAGCCACACACCACAAACACACATTTGAACAAGGGAGCAGGACAGAAGAATAAAACTGACCATTCTTCCCCCCACCCATTTCCTCAATCTGGAACCAGGTTTAGTGGCCATGAATGCTAGAACCACAACAAAGGTTTTGGCCAAGACACAAGAAACTGCCACAGAAAAGATGAGGCCAAAAGCTGGTTGTCGAAAGAGACACACAATCATGTTGGGTCTCCCAATAAAAAGAAAGATGCAAAGGAAAGAGAGGAGGAGGGAAACTAGGAGGATGTAGGTGAGATTCCGGTTGTTGGCTTTGACAATGGGAGTGTCTTTGTGTTTCATGAAGATTGTGATTACCAAAGTTGTCATTAAAGAAAAGCAAAGTGAAAGAACAGTCAGGCTGATCCCCAAGGGTTCTTCATAGGACAAAAAGGTGATCCGCTTTGGAATGCACATATTTTTGTGAGTAGTTGGATATTGATCTTCTGGACATGGAGAACAGTCGTCTACATCTGAAAAAGAACACAGTAGAATTGATGCAGTGGAGTACAGACAGTGTTGTACCCTCATGGCTTAGTCCTGTTTTATCTGGAAATTTCCTACCCTTCTTTTTTGATATTTTCCCCTCTGGACACCGACGGCAAGCATAGCAGCAAAAAGAACCCCCTTCTATCTTTTCCTTGCTGTATCCTGTCTCACAAGGATCATTACACCGAGATAAAGGTAATGCCTATCAATGAATAAAAACAAATATTTTAAGATACGGAAGAAAAAGAAGAGATATCCTTACTATGGAATAAACCGCATAAAAATAGATTGATAAGCAGAAGTAATGTGATTGCATCATTTTGAGATCTAACTGGTTTGAAATAATAGTTCATTAAATATCTACAATTATTGGTATCAATGTCTTTCTATATTCATCAACCCCAGTCTCTAAAGACAATTTTTGTGCTGGTTAAAGAGGGTTTTCTCAAATTCTTAATTTTGAAGTCACCAGACTGATGAAAGCCAGTACACTGGATTGTAGCTTTTATTCAAAACTATGTATTGTCCATAATTAACAGAGGGCCAAAATACGATGTCCTATACCAACTATTAGTAAAGTAAACATATATAGAGATATTTTTCCTTCCCTAGAACATTGATACTTAGGCTATTTCAGACATGAGGCTCTAAGACTTTCATCAATAAAGAAATTTTTACACTATATAAATGAAGACAGACCAAGCTAGATTCAGACAGCTAACCTGATTAAAACCTCCTGGCCAGGTGATGGAATCTATAGAAATATTGAAGAATTTGTCTGCTGGAACTGTGGGATCTACCATTCCAACTTGGATCCTAGCAAAGGATTGGTTTGAGAATGTGACCCAGTTGATAATGTCATATCCACCAATGAATTCTCCATTTTCATCAAAGCAGATCTTCTCACCAACACTGTTGTTGAATCTGACATTTCTCAGAAAAGAATGAACCTGAAATACAGAGACAGACAGAGAGGGATAACGAGAGAAAAGGACAGAGGGAAGGAGAAATAATTTATATGTTCAAAATATAGATATGGATGTTTAAATAAAGAAAATATAAAAACTTTCATTTTAGCTGTAGGTCGGAATCAAACAAGTTACATAACAATCATTCCAACATAGAGGTAGAGGTAATATATCAGATTACTGAAATAAAATTCAAATAGAATTGCAAAAAAAAAACCAGCAGAAGAATTTTAACATTAAACTCCGTAGTTTAATTGCTAAAGCCTCTTAAGACAGATGACCTCTTAATAAATATATGAGAAATAATAAGATGTATATAAGGCTATAAAATATTTATACTATTCTTACCTAGAAAGAGATTTATACTTGCTGTAGGCATGCTAATTTTTTTAATTATTGCAACTGCAATCCAACAACCTAGAAGCAACATACCAACAAGAAACAACAAAATGTAACTGAAAAAGAGAGAGAGAGAGAGAGAGAGAGAGAGAGAGACAGACAGACAGACAGACAGACAGACAGACAGACAGAATGAAAGAGAAACAGCTTTCTGGTTACATTATGTTTTAACTTGTTATTATCTTATATATTTGAATATATTATCTTATATTCAAAAGAGAGAGAAAAATGCATAAGGCATATCAAGTTTCCATAAGCCAGACAGAGTTCAGGATCACTTTGTTTGGAGGTGTTATATACCTTCAATCATGGTTTGCGTACAGAAGCAGGCTATAATACGTGATATGCCCATTCCTGGCCAGCTAGCAAGAGACAAATGCAGTCAGGCTCCTTCTCCCCCAGCTAACGTGTTGTGAATGGGGAAATCTCTGTATCTCTACAGATCATAGGAATGGTCTTGAAGGACAGGAGGGGGAGTCAGTCAAATCAGAGGACCTTGAGGCTGGATCACGATAAATAACTTGAGAAAATATTTCAAACAAGCCCAGTTCTCCCTCTTCTTTGTGGCAACCTCTGAGATATTGGAACACTGATATCTGGTCACCCGTAGTCCTTATTTTCATTAAACTAGACATAATCAATTCCAGCAACTGTTCTTTATATGTTTTAAGCTCCAGTTCCTTGATCACTTTTGATGCTTTTCTCTGCACTCTTTCTAGAGTCTCAACATCTTTTTAAACATTGTGGTGACCAAAACTGGATGCAGTATTCCAAGTGTGGCATTACCAAGGCATTATAAAGTGGTATTAACACTTCATCTGATCTCGATTCTATCCCTCTGTTAATGCAGCCTAGAACTGTGTTGGCTTTTTTGGCAGCTGCCGCACACTGGTGGCTCATATTCAAGTGATTGTCCACTAGGACTCCAAGATCCCTCTCACAGTTACTACTATTGAGTGAGGTACCACCTGTACTGTACCTGTGAGTTTGATTTTTTTTCTTGCCTAAATGTAGAACCTTAGTTTTCTATCGTTGAGTTTCATTTTGTTAGATAACACCCAGTGTTCAAGCCTGTCAAGATCCTTCTGTATCTTAAGCCTATCTTCTGGATTGTTGGCTACTTGTGCCATCTGCAAATTTGATGAGTTCCCCATCTATCCACTCATCCAAATCATTGATGATGATGTTGAAGAGTACTGGACCTAAAAGAGAGCCTTGGGATACGCCACTACACACTTCCCTCCATGTAGATGCAGTTCCATTGAGGATTATATGTTGAGTGTGGTTGGTCAGCCCGTTACAAATCCATCTGGTGGAGATGCTGTCTAACCCACATTTTTCTATCTTATCAAGTACCATGTTTCCCTGAAAATAAGTCCGGGTATTATTATTATTATTATTAGGGTAGGCCTTACCTCATCTCCGGCAGTGACAGTTCCACCCAGCCGGTCCACTTCTTCTTGGGCCGAAGTTCTGCAGCTACATTTGGGCCTGCATTTTTCAGTCAGGCCTTTCCTGAAGGCCTAAGCAACCGAATACCGAGCTATGGATTCAATACATAGCTTGGTGGTTGGCTGCTGAGGTCTTGCAAAACTGAGCTATGGATTGAAACCATAGCTCAGTTCTTGGCTGCACAGGACTTCCAGAAAGCCCTGTGACTGACAAATGCAGGACAGGCTGCAGAAGAGGCCTCAGAAGAAGAAATGGGCCGGCGAGGAGAGGCTTGGCTGCAAGGTAAGTGGGTGCAGGGCAGGTGGGGCAGCTCCACACCCCCACCGCTGCCCTAGCTTGATTTTTAGGTCCTTATAAACTAGGGCTTATTTTGGGGGTATGGCTTATATTAGGTCCACCCGAAAAAATGAAGGTAAGGCTTATTTTTGGTGTAGGGCTTACTTTCGGGAAAACACGGTAGTAGGTTGTGGTCTACTTTACTAAATGCCTTACTAAAGTCCAAGTAAATTATATCCATAGCATTTCTCTGGTCCATTAATTTTGTCACCTGGTCAAAGAATACAATAAGATTTGTCTGGTATGATTTGTTTTTGACAAACCCATGTTGGCTTTTGTTTATGACTTTATTTGCCTCTAGATGTTCACTGATTCCTTGCTTGATTATCTTTTCCAGAAACTTCC
Organism: Azemiops feae; assembly: GCA_023970755.1. Taxonomy (NCBI): domain Eukaryota; kingdom Metazoa; phylum Chordata; class Lepidosauria; order Squamata; family Viperidae; genus Azemiops; species Azemiops feae. The sequence goes on from JALGBA010002043.1 coordinate 33,953, forward strand.
CAGATATTGAGGTCAGGCTGACAGGACTATAGTTTCCTGGATCTATTTTTTTCTCTCACATCCATCTGAAGCAGACATGTCAAACTCACAACATCACGTGACATCGTGAGACGTATCGGGACAATTTTGCCATTGATGGCAGTGGGGTGGGCACGGCTTCCGGATGATGCATCCAGCCCTGGGCCGGGCAGTTTGACAACCCTGATCTAAAGAGAATGTGAGGGAGGGGTAAGGACATTCAAACATGCAGGAGTCTGTTACTGTAGCCCTTGTAATAAAGTTAGTCCTGACCTACATGGTCTTGGTTTCTCAGTCAGGTCTACCCCTTGCAGCTGATGATGTCTTCGAGGTCTCTGTGAATGAGGCATCACAGCAACACATAAGTACAGGTGGTTCTCCTTTAATGGCTGCTTGTTCAGTGACCATTTGCATTTGCAGTTGGGCAGAATGAGTGGTATTTATGATTTCCTTGAAATTCAGGCTGTCACAGGACTCCTGTGGTCACATGATCACAATTCTCCCATCTATCTGTCTGTCTGTCTGTCTGCATGCCTGTGTACCTACCTACCTACCTACCTATTATATAAAACACAAAAACAGAAACAAGAAATTAAGGAAGGAAAAAGAGGGGGAAAAAAGAATATGTGAGCTACAAGGGAAAAAAGAAAGAAAAGGCATTGACGTCTGACTCTTTTTAGCAATGTAGAAGATAAAAACACTCCAGCCTCAATGATCACAATTCTTGAACCTGGCAACTGGTCTGAACTTCTGATTATCATGGTATCCCATAGTTACATGATTGTGACTTGCAAACTTCCTTGCTGGCTTTTCACAATCAGAGTTAATGGGCAAGCCAGAAGGAAGTTGTAAGTTGTGATCACATGAGGTCCTTGCTTGAAAACCTGCGCAGTCCTCAATTAACAACAGTAACTGGGATCATCTGGAACTGCTATTGGTAAGTCCCATGATCAAGTAACATCACACTTTATAACAGATCACTTAGCAATGGAAACTCAGGCCCCAATTATCATCGTTAAGTAAGAACTGCCTGCGTAAAGTGTAGCACAATGGAAGACAGACTCACTTACTTTTTGGTAAAGGTAAAGGTAAAGATTTCCCTTTCCAGATGTGTCTGACTCTAGTGTGTGGTGCATATCTCTGTTTCTTGGCTGAGGGAGCCAGCATTATCCAAAGTCATTTTCTGTGGTCATGTGGCCAGCATGGCTATACGCCAAAGGAGCATGGAATGCTGTTACTTTCCCACTGAAATGGTACCTTTTAATATACTCACATTTGCATGCTTTCTGCCGAAGTGGTACCTATTAATCTACTCACATTTGCATGCTCTTGACCTGCTAGGTGGACAGGAGCTGGAGCAAGTAACGGGAACTCATGATGTTCGGTGGCACTTGGGTCAGATTTCCAGCTGACAGGTTCAGTGTCTTTAACTACTGAGCTATTGCATCCCTACTTTTAGATAATAAAATCTAAACGATGTAGAAAATAATTTTAGGAAACTATATTCTTCCTAAGAAACATAGTCTAAGTAGATGATGTTAGGCAGTGGGAATAGATGACCAAAGGGCCCTTTCTTTTATTGGATGTGTTCAAGTAAAGGCAGAATCAACATCTGTAGGAGCTGCTGGAATTTGAAATCCTACATTAAGTAGGTGCTGGATTTGGTGGCTTAAATGTCCATTTTGAAATCTATGATTCTTTCATCAAATAGGAGTACATATCTCTCACAAAAAGTAGGCTCAAAATATCTTGCCTTGTTCCTTTTTTTATTAAGGCCCTGAGAGGTTAAAGCAGCCTCGATTCCCTTCCCTGTTTCTCCTAGAACTGTGTTCCTGGAAGCATATAAGGTTGTTCTCATCTCGATTCATTTGTTCTAAAATTATGCATGTGTTGCTGTGAATATTTGAGTGGTGAAATGCAAGTGACTCCCAATTGGTCTATGAAGAGGTGGGTACCCTATGCCTCGTGGAAAGGGAAGATCTCAGCATGCTGAATCTTTTTTTCAGAAAGGATGTCACAATATAATGATCAGTCCTTCCTCTACCATACGTGGATTGCATGAGAACACAATTGCAATGGACGCAGTGGCGTAGTGGCTTAATGACACTGGAACCTCTGGCCAGAAATGGTTTGGACATTAATGGTTTGAGCCTGGCTCTGTAAGATGGGGTGAGTTCCTGCGGCTCGCTCCCCAGCTCCTACCCACCCAGAAGTTCGAAAGCATACAATATTGCAAGTAGATAAACAGGTACCACTATAGTGGGAGAAACGTATCCGCATTCATGTTTGTGAAGTGTGGAAGCCAGCTCCGGATGTGGCCAGATGTGAGGCAACGCAACATGAGGTGAGGTAAAGTAGACCAGTAGAGGAGCCCGAAAGAGCCGGTAATCCAAGCATCATCAGTCAGCTGATGTAAGCTAGTTTGCCCCCTGTAGTGCACCAAGGATAAGCATGCAAAGCTGAATAGAATGACTAGCAATTTAGACTGTCAGGACTGCATTGTGTCTAGCAATTCTAGATTTCCCTGACTTTGTATGCCAGATGCTAAATAAATAAATAAATACATGGAAAGATCCTCCTCTGGAAATGCCTAAAAACGTGAGTACAATAATACTTTCAACCATCAAAGAACTGGTTCTGGCTAAATGCAAACCTTCCAAACAAAGCATCTACAATAGAATAAAAACAACTTCAGCATATCAGGTAGAGAGTGTAGAACACTTCTTCCATTAACTTATAGACTGAACTTATGGCAGAATGATGGAATGTAGTAAAGAAGATGGATTCCTAGGATGGAGGAGATGCATTTCAGAGAAGTAAAAGGCAACTCATATGTGTGGGAGAAAGAAGATGAAGGTAACCCCTCTTATAGTTCACAGGATAGATTGTAGATACATAGAGTAAAGTGCTGAGTCCTGCAAGGTTTTTGTCTATAGGTGTGAAACAGTAAAGTAATCAGCTTGGAAGAATCATCATATGTTACCAAGAGGTTTTACATTTGACAGGCAGTCAATACAAAGAAGAGCAACTAAAATGATTAAAGGCCTGGAAAGTAAAACATAAGAAGAACGGTTGCAGGATTTGGGTTTGGCTAGTCTAGAGAAAAGAAGGACATGATAGTAGTCTTCCAGTATTTGAGGGGCTGCCACAAAGAGGAGGGGGTCGTCTTATTTTCCATAGCACCAGAGTACAGGACAAGAAACTATTGATGGAAACTAATCAAGGAGAGAAGCAAATTGGAATTAAGGAGAAACTTCCTAAAAGCCAAGACAATTAACCAGTGGAAAGCTTGCCTTGAGAAGTTGTAGATGCTTCATCACTGGAGGTTTCTAAGAAGAGACTGGACAGTCACTTGTCTGAAATTGCTTGAGCAGGAGGCTGGACTAGAAGACCTCCAAGGTTCCTTCCAACTCTATTCTAATTCTGATTCTAATTTCATGGACAGAAACATATTCTAAGTATTTCAAATGGTTAATGCAATACTACATCTCAATTTTAGATCTAAGGTCAATTGCCCCAAAGAATATTGTTTGTTAAAGTTTATGGACAGATCTTGAAACAACAGATAAGGTGGTTTCTTACCTGCCACCACATTTGATTATGAAACTGTTTCCTTCCTTTTTTCATTATTGAAGTTTCCCTGGCTTTGGATAAATACAGAGATTGCAAAGCATGTGCCACAGCATAGACTGCATTGTAAATATTGTAACTCTGACCACTGATGCGTATTTCAAACACAGATGTAGGAAGGGTCTCAATTCTTTCCTGTCCAGTACAGGTTTTCTCAGTCATCTCCGTTCTTGAGTTTGAGAAGAAACAACCGAATGCCTGTTCCCAAAAATGTTTTCGAAAATGATCATGGTGGTCATTGTTTGGACTTAGATTGTGAAGAAATTCCTGGAAGTCTGGAACATGTTTTGTGTGAACTGCAAAGGATAAAGCACCATGTAGGAAATGGATGTCCCAAGTTTTATGAAGGGAAAATGAGGTGAAGTCTGTCTGAGCATTTATAAGCCAGATCTTTTGCTTCCTTGGTGTATCCTCCACTTCTGAAAACCGGAGGAAAGTTCTCAGAAATGTTATGGTCTGAATTTTACCATATACAATTATCACATTGGCTGTGCTGTTCATGAGAACATGGTATATCTTTAGTCCTTCATCCATGGCATCAGTAAAATCAGTGTAAAAATCTAAATTTGGTAACTCTGCTATGAACTCAGTGCAGATGCCGTACTCTGAAAAGGTGGGGACCACCTTCTGGACAAATTTCTCTGCTTTCTCATCCTTTACTACAAGAATTCCAACCCAGATCCATCTTAAGTATTTCAATAGCTTCATGAGGCCCTTATGTTCGTGGGATTCATCTGGAAACATTTGCTGGAAGAAAACTGCTTGAGTCTCTTTATCCATGGCTGGAGCAGAGCCATAGGTCAACTGCAGGAAGACAAACATATGTGAATGCGAATGTCTAAGTGAACCTCTAAAAATGTGTACATTCATTTGAATCTCTAGGTGTCCTTGAGCTTATAAAATTAAACATTATGCAACTAGTTGTCTTTATTTGGAAATATCAACCAAGATATACTGATATATACTGAGGTTGACAAGAATTAAAAAAGAGGTGGTCAACCTATTCTCCAAAGCACCTGAAGGCAGGACAAAAGCAACAGATAGAAACTTATCAAAGAGAACTAACTTAGAACACTTAATCAGTTGAATGGCTTGCCTCCAGAAGTTGTGGGTGCTCCATCATTAGAGGTTTTTAAGAAGAGATTAGACAGCCATTTGTACATAATAGTGTAGAATTTCCTGCTTGAGCAGGGGTTGGTCTAGAAGACCTCCAAGGTCCCTTCCAACTCTTAATTCAGTGTCTGGTATTGGGGAATGTTTTTCTATGCCCAATATCCCCACTGTCTGTTCAGAGTTATGATTACTCGTGCTGCTATGGTAATCCTAGCAACCAAAAAATAGTATCTAGGAATCTGAATGTTGCTCCCATTTTTTAGAGAAAGAAGCCTGGAGGCTTCTGGAGAGGAATGGCAATATAATAATGAATATCTTCAGCACATCTTACCTGAGGAACTTTGTAGATGGACAATACAGCTGCCATGTGAAGAGAGATATCAGGTCCCCCAATGACTGCAGCTAAAAGTTTTGGGACCCCACACTTGTAGTTAGGGATGAATTTGCCCTGAGTGAAAGGCAGGACCATTGAGGCGAAGTAGGTCCAGCTTGGACTGAAATGGCTGTTAAAAATATGGAAGCCCAGCGTGACATTGGGTAGGATCTGCGGATTTTCATTGATCTCTTTTAGAGTAAACGCTAAGGCCAGGACATGCTGGTAAGTCTGAAAAATTATTCTGTAAAAAAACACATGAATAAAGGTCTGCTTCATATCATGGCACCTGCAATCCTTAAATACAAAACATTTAGTGGAAAGTGTTTTAGTGCCATATTTGGATTATTCAGCTAAGATCCTGGAAAATGCAAAGTGTAAGATTAGTTCATATATACCCCTACAAGAACTGGAGTTATTTTTAAGAGAAAAATTGGCTTAAAAATTGGCCTAAATAAAAAACAATATAAAAAATACAAATACTACAGTGTACCCACACTGGAGACCATTTTTATTACCTATATTTCTTCTCATATAACAACTAACAATATACAATATATTTCAATTGTGCCTTTATCCCCTCCAAAACAGCATGTATTCTTGAGCAGGTTTATTCCCTTTGCCTTCCACCAAGACTGTTTTTATAAAATCATCCCATATTTCATTATAATTATTTACTTTAATCATCTCTTTTTTAAATTTAATTTCTGTTGTTAATTTATCATTTATTGCCATATTCCATATTTCATTATACCACTCATTTCTTTGAATATCCCAATTCCGTCTCCAATATTTAACCATTACTAATCTAGCTGCCATTATCAAATTTACAATCAATTCCTTTTTTGCTTCATTTATATCTTGTTTTTCCACCAGTAACAGTAATGCGACCCTCGGTGACATATCTAAATTTACCTTCAAAAGTTCTCTAATTTCCCTAAACACCATGTCCCATATTTTTTGTGCGCTATCACAATCCCATCACATATGTTTATATGTTCCAATCTCTTTCCCGCACCTCCAGCAAATATTTGTATATTTAACATCTATTTGATTTAATTTGCGTGGTGTTAGGTACCACTCCATATCACTTTATATCTGTTTTCCTTAACTCTAATTGACATATTCTTATATACTCTTCTGTTCCAAATATTTTTCCAATCTTTATCGTTTATTTCTCCTAAATCTGTTTCCCAGATTAATTTTAAACCTTTTGCCTGATCTTCTAGTTCAGTTAATATTCTGTATATTTTCCCAATTCTTCCTTTACCTATATATTCTTCATTTTCCTCACTTTCTTTTATAATTATTTCAAATTTTGTTAACTGTCTATCTTTCTCCTCGCATTTTTCTTCCATTTTTATCCATTTCTCTAATTGTATTAGATTCAACCAATTTAACTTAGTATCTGATAAAACATACTTTAATTGTATTATATTCTTTATCTTGTTCTTCCAGTCTTCCCATTTATATATCTGATTTTTTTTAAATTTACTAATTCAATCTTTCAATTCAATCTTAGGGAATTTCTCCATTTCTACTACCGGTATTAAAGGAGAAATTCCTGGAATTAACCGGTATCTCCATTTATCCCATAATTCTATCAGGTTTTTTAAAAAGGGATTTTGAATTCTCTTAACAATTTTTTAAATATCTTTTTTAAACCAATATGTTTCTATAGGTTCGCTTATTTCCCTTAATTCCTTCGATTCTATATCGCTCCATAATAAATCTCTATCTGCTATAATATCTGGGACCACCCTCAATTGATTAGCTACCCAATAATTTCTAACATTTGGAAGACGCAGCCCACCCTTTTTTAATGGTTCATACCATAAAGCTTTACTTATTCTTGCTCTCTTGCCTCCATTACAATACACCTCCAGCAATCTCTGTATTTCCTTTAATTCTTGATCCGAAAACTTAATTGGGATCATCCAAAACAAAAAGTTAATTTTTGGTAAAACTTTCATTTTTATTGCTGCAATTCTTCCAAACCATGATAATTTTACTTTTCCATATTTATCCATTTTATATCTTTCTTTAACTTCTCATAATTTATCTTCTTTAATTCTTGAATATTTTTTGGGATGTCAATACCTAAATATTTGATACTATCTACTATTTTTAATTTATATTTTTCTTTCAATACATCAATTTCTTCTTTACTATAGTTATATAACATCATTTCTGATTTTTCCCAATTTATTTGCAATCCACTATATTTCCCAAATTCATTCAAATGTGAATATACCCTCTCTGTAGTAGCTATGGGATTTTGAAATGTTAGTAATGTATCATCTGCAAATAAATTTTTGTTTTCTTACATACGCCAATTCCTTCAATCAATGAATCTTTCCTAATTGCATTTGCCAAAACCTCCATCAATAATACAAATAGAACTGGGGATAAAGGGCAACCCTGTCTCGTTCCCCGGCTTAAGGTTATTGTCTCTGTAACACCATCATTTATGACTATTATTGCCTTATTCTCTGAGTATAGTTGATTTATCACCTTTCTAATTTTTCCCCAAAGCCTAATTTCTCTATTAATATTTTCAGTGTAGGCCATTCCACACAATCAAAGGCCTTAAAAACATCTAATGCTAATAAACTAGCTTTTAATTTTTGATTCTTTATGTAATAGCCTAAATTTAATACCCTTCTTACTACATCTGATATCGGCCTCTTATAAATCCACACTGGTCATTTTTAATATAATTCTCTATAAATGTATTCAATCTATTTGTCAATAGTGCTGTAAAAATCTTAGCATCCTGATTAATAAGGGATATTGGTCTATATGATCCTGGATTTGTAAGATCTTTATTAGGTTTCACTATCAATACTATCAGAGATTGCTTCCAGGAACTTGGAATAATTTCCCCTTCCATTATTTTATTAAGCATTAACCTCATCTTCGGCACCAATAATCCTTTAAATTTTTTATAATATTCTGCGCCTAGTCCATCTAACCCTGGTGCTTTACCTATTTTCAATTTATTAATAACTTCCAGCATCTCCTCCTCTTCTATTTGTAATTCCGTTATTTCTTTATTACATTCTCAAATTTTACAGTTTAAATTCTTTTCTATATATGCCTGACTTTCATTCAAATTTATTTCCTTTCCCTTATATAACTTTTCAAAAAACTTCTGAAATATCAACAATTTTTCTCTCATCATGTTACATCTTTCTCCTTTTCGTTCTTTATTACTCCAATCAGGCTTTTTGCCTTTTTAACTTGTGTGGCTCTAGCCAACATTCTAGAATTTTTATTACTATTTTCATAAAATTCCCTATTTAAATAAATTAGATTTCTTTGAACCTGTTTTAGCTCAATATTTTGCAACTCTTTTCTTTTAGCTGATAATTCTAACATAATCCTATTCTCTCTACTTTCTATATATTTACTCTCTAGTTCTTTAATTTCCTCCTCCAACCTTTTTATATGTTTCCCTTTTTGTTTTTTTTATATTATAAGAATGTTTTATCCCTAAACCTCTTACCACTGCTTTCATTGCATCCCATATTACACCTATATTACTACCTCCTTCTTCATTTATAGTCCATGTCTTTTAATTCTCTTTCCATTTTCTCTAAAATCTCTTTATTTTTAAAAATCATCGAATACATTCTCCATCTACTTGCCTGTTTATAACCACAATCAATTTCCATTTCCATAGTTACCATTGCATGATCTGATATTTTAATTATTTTTTATCTCTGCTTTCGTTATTTTAGATATTTCCAATGTTACAAATATATAATCTATTCTTATAAATTTTTTATGTCTACTAGAAAAATATGTATAACTCTTTTGATTGCCATGTAATTCTCTCCAAATATCTTTTAATCTATTTCTATTAATAAATTTTCTTAAATCTGTATTATTATACTTTATTTCTGCTTTTGATGGATTAGATTTATCAATTCCTATATCCATAACCATATTATAATCACCTGCCATTATCACATAACCTTTTTTTTTATTTTTTCTATTTCTTTATATACCCTATCATAAAACTCTCTTTGATTTGTATTAGGTGCATACAAATTTGCTAAAGTGATCTCTTGTCCATAAATCAAGCCTTGAATTATAAGAAATCTTCCCATATCATCCCTTTTTATGGCTTTTATCTTAAATTCACATCTTTTAGCTACCATGATTGTTATCCCTCTTGCTTTTGATGTACCAAATGCCTTTTCATATACATCAGCCCAATATAACCTAAGTTCATTCACCCCTTCTTTCTTTTGATGTGTTTCTTGTAAAAATACAATATCTATTTTCTCTTTATTAATTGATTTTTCAATTCTTGCTTGTTTATATTTCCCCCCCAAGCCATGTACATTCCATGTAGCTACCTTCAACGATTTCCCCATCTATTCCTTATATTACATATTCCTTTGGTCTCCATATGTGCTCTAACATAAATCTTACAAAATTAAACTACAAAGTAAGCATATTGACCCAAAACATAAATAGCCTCTTACCCACCCATAAACATATATTACTTTTGAACTACCCTCCAGTCAGTTTGAGGTTTTGTCCCTATGTTCTTGATTTTTGCTCCATATTGAAAATACTGCCTTCTAAACCTTATTCATACCCTTAATATATTTAAATAGCTCCAGTCATGTATAAAGAGATAGTATTCTAAATGGGGTTTGACTAAAGCCCTTTACCGCAGGATTAGGACGTATTTTTTCCTGCTCTTGTTCCCTTTAGTGATGCATCCATCTTTACTATTCAGCTCAGATCGTGAAAATGCAAAACAAATACTAGCACATATATACCCCTCCAGGAACTGGAGTTATTTATATTACAAAACAAACACTGGCTTGAAATTGGAATCACTATTTCTTAATAAATGAGAAAGGCCCAGTATCAAACCACAGCTTTTAAGAATGGCTTATATCCAGAAGGAAATTGCTGCGTTTTAGTACCAGAAATACCAAATGAAAAAGTTATCAAGGGAAATATGCCCTCCCCCCAAATCTTAGTGATAGTTACATCCTCATAAATCAAGTCACACATTCCTCTATGGTTATAGATATTTAGATGTGGTTTGTTACGATTGGAAATTTGACCTCTCTTTCAACTTTACGTGGATGCTGAAATTTCACTTCACATAAAATAAACTTAGGCATCTTATTTAAGATGTGTCTTTTCAGGAGATTTTGACATTAGAGTAAAAGATTTCAAGCATAGTGTAATTTAGCAGAATGGTCTAGAGTCTGACAATGAATTGATGATGTACTTACACAGATCCATCTTGAAATGCATGAGAAGGATGTTGACTGAAATCAATAGGATCAGAAAATATAGACAATATAGAAATAATGCCAGCAATGTTGATGTCTCCATTCTGATGATAGGTGTGACGAATAGGAGGAGGCTCCTCAAGGTCACATTGAAGACTAGGATCCTTGCACACCACTTGAGGCATTACTATTAACAGCAGCTCCAAGAATACTAACATCTTCCATGAGTGTTTTCTTTCTGTGTACAAATGCCTCTGTCTGCCACAAGATATTTGAAGTGGATCAGTCTGACCTGTCTTTTTGAGATGTTCTTCAGACACAAATAGCAAGTGCAACATACTATCAATTCAATTCATGGGGCTCTGGGGCTCCCAGCCAATTTGATGGAATATCATGGGGATAATAAATATCATCCTTCAGGGTCAGTTCCTCCTTTTTCCATGGGATCCCATAGGAGCTGGAGGAGAGATACTGGCTAATTTCATAATGATAGTGAGAATGTCACATATGTGAACATTGTCAGAACATTTGAAGGCCTCCTGAGGCAGGAAGACATGAACCACAAGAGAAAAATAAAAGCATTAAGTCCATAAATGAAAAAAACAAATAATATAGGCATTGATCTATTCTATTCTATTCTATTCTATTCTATTCTATTCTATTCTATTCTATTCTATTCTATTCTATTCTATTCTATTCTATTCTATTCTATTCTATTCTATTCTATTCTATTCTATTCTATTCTATTCTATTCTATTCTATTGTCAACCCATTTGACCTGTCATACATTATATATATGTAGAAAAAAATAGTTAACAGGTTAAACAATTGCAAAGTTAAAGTTCAAGGCCCTCTGTTAACAATCTGTTATTATAATTTACTCATAAAAAGACGCAAATGTAAAAAAGGGACCTTTTATCATTTATGGTGGACATGTGATAAAGGAAAGAAATATTGGAGTAGGACAGTGATGGCGAACCTTTTAGAGACTGAGTTCCCAAACTGCAACCCAAAACCCACTTATGTATCGTCGAGTGCCGGGTGGGTGTGGCCCATTAGGTGGGCGTGGCTGCGGTGGTAACGGCAGACTGGGTGGGACTAAAAAGTTCAATCAATCAATTCCAACTTTGCAGCATCTTTTTCCCCCCCGCGAGAAGTTGAAATTGACTGATTGAACCTTTTTTTTTTTTGCACACGGCGGCGGAGGCCTAAAGCGAAAAGGTTTTATAAAACCCAGCTGAAGGCCTAGGACTGGGGCAACGGCGCGCGTGCCCACAGAGAGGGCTCTGAGTGCCGCCTCTGGCACCCGTGCCATAGGTTCACCACCACTGGAGTAGGATTTACATCTTAATACAGAAGAATTCTCAAAGTGAATATAATTATAAAGAGAGAAACTTTTTATTTGGGTTTAATGGGTTTAATTGATGCTATTATCTTATTTTACCACACCAAAGGGAGTTGGAAATCAGTTGTCATGGTTCTGATAAATGAGACCAGTAGAAATAAGAACTCTGAGGCAATTGCTTTCCTCAAAGAACACTTTTAATGGCTACATAATATCAGCACGAACAAAGGTGAAACCAAGACTGAAAGTTACCCCCCCTAAAGGTTACAAAGAAAAAGTTGAACACCCCACCTCTTAGTGTGTCATAAATCACAATCCCGAATTAACAGCTTCCTAACGGTAGCTCCAGCCCGCCAAACATTAAGGCTGCTTGAACTTGGTTCCCACAAGAAAGTTATTGTTTTGACTAAACTATATGAATGCATCTCCCCCCTCCCATTGCTGTGGCAACTGAAAAGTGAGGAAACATGGCTGAATTCAGAGCATTTGAAGGTTTGACATCAGTGCTTTTTCTTTCTTTCCCCCCTTTCCCCTACACTTTTCCTTTCCCTTCTCCCTTACTATTATGTAAAAGTAAAAAGTTGAGGTTTGATGATATTATCTTATTTTACAACACCAAAGGGAGTTGGAAGTCAATGCTTTTTCTTTCTTTTTCCTCTTTCCCCTACACTTTTCCTTTCCCTTCTCCCTCCCCTATTTTCCTACTATTTTCTTTTGAATTTTTGTATTTTATATTATAAATCAATAAAGAATGATAAGTACAATGGTTTCTTATCTACCACAAATCATTATCTCTGATCTGGCTGGGATCAAATTCTCTCTTTTGGTTCTTAATAGTGAAATCTTTCCTTAGGTTTTTAATTGCGAATTATCCCAACAATTGCATCTCATTTCCAGAGTTCATAAGTCTCTGTTGTAAATATCTCTGCAATATCCATTGTTGAAAAATTCTCCCTAAAAACACAGCATTCATCTTGCCAGGAAAATCCAGTCCATCCTTCTTCAATTCCATTATCTCAGAATTTCTTGTAGTTATATTCCTTTCAATCTTTTCTGGGAGATCTATAACTTTCAAACCAAATAATTTCTTACAAAATAAGGCAAATATACGTGTCCCAGGATAATGTTGCAGGATCCAACCAGGGTCAGAGGTTTAGTCTTCTGAGCTTTCAGACTGATGCTAGATCCCATCCTCAGGAAACATCTCTATACCAGAATGTGTGCTTTGGGCTATTCTATGCACCAATGGGAAGGCATCACAAAAAGATGTCATTTTTAAAATGGCTCTGTAACTAATCTAAAAGGGTACCATTCAAGGCATTTTTTGACATGAACATCCAAAGAATGGGTATAGACTTGTCAAAGATGTGATGCTGTGCATGCATGTATTCTGCCCATGCAAGATTTAGACAGGCATGTTCAGCACATGTTCAGATTTGTCCTAGGTTTGTCATTCTGAGTGGGCTCTGTTAACAGTAGTATCTGCAGGTGATTGTGAACTTCAACAGTTTAAACACTGTCCTACATTTGAGAATAATATGGCAGCCTCCAAAGAAGGCATTTGATAAAGGGGCTTGTATGAGAGTAAATGACAGTTTGATATAAAACTGTTTCCTGAATCAGCTAAGTGGGGTCACTTATAACTAAGATATATAATATTAATGGAGGCAATTGCAATATGATGATTAAGCCCTGTCATTGTCAGTTCTGTCAGACACCCAATGGTGAATCCAATCATTGTATTAAAATTAGTATTTTCATTAGTTGAAACCATCAGTGTAATCTATGATATTTCTTCTTTTAGAAAGGAATTTTCCTGTGCATACTGGAATTAAAAATATTCTTAAGGCATGTATCGTAAAAACACCGCATCATTATTTAATGCGATGTCAACAAAATGAAGACAAGCTGGATGGAACTGATGAAACAGATATTATTAGAAACCATTAAAAACTACGTGGTTAGAATTGAAGAATCTGATGATATATCACCCCCAGGTGTTGGATAATCTCACCCAGTGCAACCATATCACATCATTCTTAGTTTTCCTCCAGTGTCACTGCACCATCTTTTGGCCCTTTTTAGCACCCTCACCTCCTGTGTACACCAAGGGGAGTTTCAGGACTGATGGATCAGAAGTTATACAGGCATGATCCTGTCCAGGGTCTTGCCTGCTTCCTGATTATATTTGTGAAAAAAACCTCTACAGGAGTTTGTCCATTTGTGACAAACACCTACACAGGGCCATGCAGCAGAATCCCCAAGATATCTCCCAGCTCCTTCTGAAACCCAAGTAGATCCATCAGTTACCAAGGATGAACTATTCATATAGGTCCTACCTTGCTGCAGAAGAGGTGAGCATTGGAAATTCTCACAGCCACCAGGATGTGGTCTGGCCATGAGAGGGGATAATGACAGATTCCCCCAGCAGATGACATTACTATTGCTCTGACAAGAAAATCATATCCGGAGTATGACCATTATCCAGAGTTGGGCCTTGGGTGATCTAGGATAGGTCCATGGTCATCCCATTGAGGTGAGACGGTTTCTCAGATCACCTGGTTGCAAAGGCTCTGCAAATTCCAGCCAGGGTTCACCCAGAGAAATCAGAATGATCTCATCAGCTGGCATTTAGAATCATCTTGTGCCTCTTATTCAAGTGCCAGGTACTCTGTTTGACTTTTCTCCATGGAAGGTGCTGTTGTACACAATCATCATACATGATTGAATTTCCTAGAAATTATTTAAATTGGATACTAGCACGTATTGGACTTTTGATGGAATTTATTTGGATTATATTTGTGCCAGAAATTTCATTGGCCTTTACTACCGAGAAGGCACATATATACAGCTGAAAGATCTTTTGAATTAATAGGTAACCACCAACACATGATGTGATCTAGAAAACTGACAGTGTTTGCTTGCTTCAGAAACAATTCACAAGCCCTAACCTTTTAAATGGAAAGGTCATTTGTATTTAAGTCCACTTCTTTTTCACATTCTAGTGTACATATGAATTAAGATGACCACTCAAGACAAATTGACAATTCATATTTAATCTATATATTTAGTCAGAGCTGTCTATCACACAATGAAATGTGTACATTATATTTTTTGTTTATCTGTCTGTGGAAATTCTCAGTCATCCAGGTCATATGGTAGTTACTCCAAAGGTGCTTTTTCACGAGGCAACTGGACTTTCTTGTTTTTCTTGGAAGATATTTTGCTTCTCATACAAGAAGCTTCTTCAGCTCTGACTGAATTTATAATCCTTGCCTGTCGGTGGTCATTTGCATTCTTTTGGAGATTTGTTGAGGCCACCTGAGGGTTTATCTGTGTCATCAGGGGCACCTGAGTAGTGCAAATGCATATGGAAAGTCCAGTTGTGTTGTGAAAAAGCATATTTTGGATATTTGTTTATCTGTATGCTTTTATAGTCCCAATTTCCAGAAGGAAGAAAAGCTCTGAGCTATATAAATTTCAGGGGACACGGCAATATAGAAGGCCAATCTTACTGCAATTGCTAGCTTAAATGTGCCAGTGGGGAAGATCTCCAACATCTACATATAAAGGATATCAGGAAAATGGAAAGATTTGTTAAAACTGTCTTTTCATGAGTTGATGTTTATCATTCAATTCGGGTCTCATCACAATGATAAAACACTTGGGAAGGAAGATGCACACCAATAAGCCAGCACTGGATGAGATCATGGAGAAGATCTCCACAGCTAAGGTATATTTTCCCTTTGTGCTTAGATAGGTTGGAATAAAGCACAGCCAAACACTGCAGAAGACCAACATGCTGAAGGTGATGAATTTGGCTTCGTTGAAACTATCGGGTAACTTCCTAGCTAGAAAAGCAGCAGAGAAGCTAACTAGAGCAAGAAAAGCCATAAAGCCCAAAACACAGTAGAACATGACTGAGTCTTCATTGCATTCCATGATGAGTTCTTCAGACACTGAGTGTGCATCAAAATCTGGGTATGGTGGGGACGTTATCAGCCACACACCACAAACACATATTTGAACAAGGGAGCAGGACAGAAGAATAAAACTGACCATTCTTCCCCCAACCCATTTCCTCAATCTGGAACCAGGTTTAGTGGCCATGAATGCTAGAACCACAACAAAGGTTTTGGCCAAGACACAAGAAACTGCCACAGAAAAGATGAGGCCAAAAGCTGGTTGTCGAAAGAGACACACAATCGTGTTGGGTTTCCCAATAAAAAGAAAGATGCAAAGGAAAGAGAGGAGGAGGGAAACTAGGAGGATGTAGGTGAGATTCCGGTTGTTGGCTTTGACAATGGGAGTGTCTTTGTGTTTCATGAAGATTGTGATTACCAAAGTTGTCATTAAAGAAAAGCAAAGTGAAAGAACAGTCAGGCTGATCCCCAAGGGTTCTTCATAGGACAAAAAGGTGATCCGCTTTGGAATGCACATATTTTTGTGAGTATTTGGATATTGATCTTCTGGACATGGAGAACAGTTGTCTACATCTGAAAAAGAACACAGTAGAATTGATGCAGTGGAGTACAGACAGTGTTGTACCCTCATGGCTTAGTCCTGTTTTATCTGGAAATTTCCTACCCTTCTTTTTTGATATTTTCCCCTCTGGACACCGACGGCAAGCATAGCAGCAAAAAGACCCCCCTTCTATCTTTTCCTTGCTGTATCCTGTCTCACAAGGATCATTACACCGAGATAAAGGTAATGCCTATCAATGAATAAAAACAAATATTTTAAGATACGGAAGAAAAAGAAGAGATATTCTTACTATGGAATAAACCGCATAAAAATAGATTGATAAGCAGAAGTAATGTGATTGCATCATTTTGAGATCTAACTGGTTTGAAATAATAGTTCATTAAATATCTACAATTATTGGTATCAATGTCTTTCTATATTCATCAACCCCAGTCTCTAAAGACAATTTTTGTGCTGGTTAAAGAGGGTTTTCTCAAATTCTTAATTTTGAAGTCACCAGACTGATGAAAGCCAGTACACTGGATTGTAGCTTTTATTCAAAACTATGTATTGTCCATAATTAACAGAGGGCCAAAATACGATGTCCTATACCAACTATTAGTAAAGTAAACATATATAGAGATATTTTTCCTTCCCTAGAACATTGATACTTAGGCTATTTCAGACATGAGGCTCTAAGACTTTCATCAATAAAGAAATTTTTACACTATATAAATGAAGACAGACCAAGCTAGATTCAGACAGCTAACCTGATTAAAACCTCCTGGCCAGGTGATGGAATCTATAGAAATATTGAAGAATTTGTCTGCTGGAACTGTGGGATCTACCATTCCAACTTGGATCCTAGCAAAGGATTGGTTTGAGAATGTGACCCAGTTGATAATGTCATATCCACCAATGAATTCTCCATTTTCATCAAAGCAGATCTTCTCACCAACACTGTTGTTGAATCTGACACTTCTCAGAAAAGAATGAACCTGAAATACAGAGACAGACAGAGGGGATAACGAGAGAAAAGGACAGAGGGAAGGAGAAATAATTTATATGTTCAAAATATAGATATGGATGTTTAAATAAAGAAAATATAAAAACTTTCATTTTAGCTGTAGGTCAGAATCAAACAAGTTACATAACAATCATTCCAACATAGAGGTAGAGGTAATATATCAGATTACTGAAATAAAATTCAAATAGAATTGCAAAAAAAAAAACAGCAGAAGAATTTTAACATTAAACTCCGTAGTTTAATTGCTAAAGCCTCTTAAGACAGATGACCTCTTAATAAATATATGAGAAATAATAAGATGTATATAAGGCTATAAAATATTTATACTATTCTTACCTAGAAAGAGATTTATACTTGCTGTAGGCATGCTAATTTTTTAAATTATTGCAACTGCAATTCAACAACCTAGAAGCAACATACCAACAAGAAACAACAAAACGTAACTGAAAGAGAGAGAGAGAGAGAGAGAGAGAGAGACAGACAGACAGAAAGACAGACAGACAGACAGACAGACAGACAGACAGACAGAATGAAAGACAGACAGCTTTCTGGTTACATTATGTTTTAACTTGTTATTATCTTATATATTTGAATATATTATCTTATACTCAAAAGAGAGAGAAAAATGCACAAGGCATATCAAGTTTCCATAAGCCAGACAGAGTTCAGGATCACTTTGTTTGGAGGTGTTATATACCTTCAATCATGGTTTGCGTACAGAAGCAGGCTATAATACGTGATATGCCCATTCCTGGCCAGCTAGCAAGAGACAAATGCAGTCAGGCTCCTTCTCCCCCAGCTAACGTGTTGTGAATGGGGAAATCTCTGTATCTCTACAGATCATAGGAATGGTCTTGAAGGACAGGAGGGGGAGTCAGTCAAATCAGAGGACCTTGAGGCTGGATCACGATAAATAACTTGAGAAAATATTTCAAACAAGCCCAGTTCTCCCTCTTCTTTGTGGCAACCTCTGAGATATTGGAACACTGATATCTGGTCACCCGTAGTCCTTATTTTCATTAAACTAGACATAATCAATTCCAGCAACTGTTCTTTATATGTTTTAAGCTCCAGTTCCTTGATCACTTTTGATGCTTTTCTCTGCACTCTTTCTAGAGTCTCAACATCTTTTTAAATATTGTGGTGACCAAAACTGGATGCAGTATTCCAAGTGTGGCATTACCAAGGCATTATAAAGTGGTATTAACACTTCATCTGATCTCGATTCTATCCCTCTGTTAATGCAGCCTAGAACTGTGTTGGCTTTTTTGGCAGCTGCCGCACACTGGTGGCTCATATTCAAGTAATTGTCCACTAGGACTCCAAGATCCCTCTCACAGTTACTACTATTGAGTGAGGTACCACCTGTACTGTACTTGTGAGTTTGATTTTTTTTCTTGCCTAAATGTAGAACCTTAGTTTTCTATTGTTGAGTTTCATTTTGTTAGATAACACCCAGAGTTCAAGCCTGTCAAGATCCTTCTGTATCTTAAGCCTATCTTCTGGATTGTTGGCTACTTGTGCCATCTGCAAATTTGATGAGTTCCCCATCTATCCACTCATCCAAATCATTGATGATGATGTTGAAGAGTACTGGACCTAAAAGAGAGCCTTGGGATACGCCACTACACACTTCCCTCCATGTAGACGCAGTTCCATTGAGGACTATATGTTGAGTGTAGTTGGTCAGCCCGTTACAAATCCATCTGGTGGAGATGCTGTCTAGCCCACATTTTTCTATCTTATCAAGTACCATGTTTCCCTGAAAATAAGTCCGGGTATTATTATTATTATTATTATTAGGGTAGGCCTTACATCATCTCCGGCACTGACAGTCCCACCCAGCCGGTCCACTTCTTCTTGGGCCGAAGTTCTGCAGCTACATTTGGGCCTGCATTTTTCAGTCAGGCCTTTCCTGAAGGCCTAAGCAACCAAATACCGAGCTATGGATTCAATACATAGCTTGGTGGTTGGCTGCTGAGGTCTTGCAAAACTGAGCTATGGATTGAAACCATAGCTCTGTTTTTGGCTGCACAGGACTTCCAGAAAGCCCTGTGACTGACAAATGCAGGACAGGCTGCAGAAGAGGCCTCAGAAGAAGAAATGGGCCGGCGAGGAGAGGCTTGGCTGCAAGGTAAGTGGGTGCAGGACAGGTGGGGCAGCTCCACACCCCCACCGCTGCCCTAGCTTGATTTTTAGGTCCTTATAAACTAGGGCTTATTTTGGGGGTATGGCTTATATTAGGTCCACCCGAAAAAATGAAGGTAAGGCTTATTTTTGGTGTAGGGCTTACTTTCGGGAAAACACGGTAGTAGGTTGTGGTCTACTTTACTAAATGCCTTACTAAAGTCCAAGTAAATTATATCCATAGCATTTCTCTGGTCCATTAATTTTGTCACCTGGTCAAAGAATACAATAAGATTTGTCTGGTATGATTTGTTTTTGACAAACCCATGTTGGCTTTTGTTTATGACTTTATTTGCCTCTAGATGTTCACTGATTCCTTGCTTGATTATCTTTTCCAGAAACTTCCCAGATATTGAGGTCAGGCTGACAGGACTATAGTTTCCTGGATCTATTTTTTTCCCTCACATCCATCTGAAGCAGACATGTCAAACTCACGACGTCACGTGACATCGTGAGACGTATCGGGACAATTTTGCCATTGATGGCAGTGGGGTGGGCACGGCTTCCGGATGATGCATCCAGCCCTGGGCCGGGCAGTTTGACAACCCTGATCTAAAGAGAATATGAGGGAGGGGTAAGGACATTCAAACATGCAGGAGTCTGTTACTGTAGCCCTTGTAATAAAGTTAGTCCTGACCTACATGGTCTTGGTTTCTCAGTCAGGTCTACCCCTTGCAGCTGATGATGTCTTCGAGGTCTCTGTGAATGAGGCATCACAGCAACACATAAGTACAGGTGGTTCTCCTTTAATGGCTGTTTGTTCAGTGACCATTTGCATTTGCAGTTGGGCAGAATGAGTGGTATTTATGATTTCCTTGAAATTCAGGCTGTCACAGGACTCCTGTGGTCACATGATCACAATTCTCCCATCTATCTGTCTGTCTGTCTGTCTGTCTGTCTGTCTGCATGCCTGTGTACCTACCTACCTACCTACCTACCTACCTATTATATAAAACACAAAAACAGAAACAAGAAATTAAGGAAGGAAAAAGAGAGGGGGAAAAAAGAATATGTGAGCTACAAGGGAAAAAAGAAAGAAAAGGCATTGACGTCTGACTCTTTTTAGCACTGTAGAAGATAAAAACACTCCAGCCTCAATGATCACAATTCTTGAACTTGGCAACTGGTCTGAACTTCTGATTATCATGGTATCCCATAGTTACATGATTGTGACTTGCAAACTTCCTTGCTGGCTTTTCACAATCAGAGTTAATGGGCAAGCCAGAAGGAAGTTGTAAGTTGTGATCACATGAGGTCTTTGCTTGAAAACCTGCGCAGTCCTCAATTAACAACAGTAACTGGGATCATCTGGAACTGCTATTGGTAAGTCCCATGATCAAGTAACATCACACTTTATAACAGATCACTTAGCAGTGGAAACTCAGCCCCAATTATCATCATTAAGTAAGAACTGCCTGCGTAAAGTGTAGCACAATGGAAGACAGACTCACTTACTTTTTGGTAAAGGTAAAGGTAAAGATTTCCCTTTCCAGATGTGTCTGAATCTAGTGTGTGGTGCATATCTCTGTTTCTTGGCTGAGGGAGCCAGCATTATCCAAAGTCATTTTCTGTGGTCATGTGGCCAGCATGGCTATACGCCAAAGGAGCGTGGAATGCTGTTACTTTCCCACTGAAATGGTACCTATTAATCTACTCACATTTGCATGCTTTCTGCCAAAGTGGTACCTATTAATCTACTCACATTTGCATGCTCTTGACCTGCTAGGTGGACAGGAGCTGGAGCAAGTAACGGGAACTCACGATGTTCGGTGGCACTTGGGTCAGATTTCCAGCTGACAGGTTCAGTGTCTTTAACTACTGAGCTATTGCATCCCTACTTTTAGATAATAAAATCTAAACGATGTAGATTTTAGGAAACTATATTCTTCCTAAGAAACCTTGTCTAAGTAGATGATGTTAGGCAGTGGGAATAGATGACCAAAGGGCCCTTTCTTTTATTGGATGTGTTCAAGTAAAGGCAGAATCAACATCTGCAGGAGCTGCTGGAATTTGAAATCCTACATTAAGTAGGTGCTGGATTTGGTGGCTTAAATGTCCATTTTGAAATCTATGATTCTTTCATCAAATAGGAGTACATATCTCTCACAAAAAATAGGCTCAAAATATCTTGCCTTGTTCCTTTTTTTATTAAGGCCCTGAGAGGTTAAAGCAGCCTCGATTCCCTTCCCTGTTTCTCCTAGAACTGTGTTCCTGGAAGCATATAAGGTTGTTCTCATCTCGATTCATTTGTTCTAAAATTATGCATGTGTTGCTGTGAATATCTGAGTGGTGAAATGCAAGTGACTCCCAATTGGTCTATGAAGAGGTGGGTACCCTATGCCTCGTGGAAAGGGAAGATCTCAGCATGCTGAATCTTTTTTTCAGAAAGGATGTCACAATATAATGATCAGTCCTTCCTCTACCATACGTGGATTGCATGAGAACACAATTGCAATGGACGCAGTGGCGTAGTGGCTTAATGACACTGGAACCTCTGCCAGAAATGGTTTGGACATTAATGGTTTGAGCCTGGCTCTGTAAGATGGGGTGAGTTCCTGCGGCTCGCTCCCCAGCTCCTACCCACCCAGAAGTTCGAAAGCAAAGAATATTGAAAGTAGATAAACAGGTACCACTATAGTGGGAGAAAGGTATCCGCATTCATGTTTGTGAAGTGTGGAAGCCAGCTCCGGATGTGGCCAGATGTGAGGCAACGCAACATGAGGTGAGGTAAAGTAGACCAGTAGAGGAGCCCGAAAGAGCCGGTAATCCAAGCATCATCAGTCAGCTGATGTAAGCTAGTTTGCCTCCTGTAGTGCACCAAGGATAAGCATGCAAAGCTGAATAGAATGAACTAGCAATTTAGACTGTCAGGACTGCATTGTGTCTAGCAATTCTAGATTTCCCTGACTTTGTATGCCAGATGCTAAATAAATAAATAAATACATGGAAAGATCCTCCTCTGGAAATGCCTAAAAACGTGAGTACAATAATACTTTCAACCATCAAAGAACTGGTTCTGGCTAAATGCAAACCTTCCAAACAAAGCATCTACAATAGAATAAAAACAACTTCAGCATATCAGGTAGAGAGTGTAGTACACTTCTTCCATTAACTTATAGACTGAACTTATGGCAGAATGATGGAATGTAGTAAAGAAGATGGATTCCTAGGATGGAGGAGATGCATTTCCGAGAAGTAAAAGGCAACTCATATGTGTGGGAGAAAGAAGATGAAGGTAACCCCTCTTATAGTTCACAGGATTTGAACTTATGGCAGAATGATGGAATGTAGTAAAGAAGATGGATTCCTAGGATGGAGGAGATGCATTTCAGAGAAGTAAAAGGCAACTCATATGTGTGGGAGAAAGAAGATGAAGGTAACCCCTCTTATAGTATGAAGGTAACCCCTCTTATATGTATTGTAGATACATAGAGTAAAGTGCTGAGTCCTGCAAGGTTTTTGTCTATAGGTGTGAAACAGTAAAGTAATCAGCTTGGAAGAATCATCATATGTTACCAAGAGGTTTTACATTTGACAGGCAGTCAATACAAAGAAGAGCAACTAAAATGATTAAAGGCCTGGAAAGTAAAACATAAGAAGAACGGTTGCAGGATTTGGGTTTGGCTAGTCTAGAGAAAAGAAGGACATGATAGCAGTCTTCCAGTATTCGAGGGGCTGCCACATAGAGGAGGGGGTCCTCTTATTTTCCATAGCACCAGAGTACAGGACAAGAAACTATTGATGGAAACTAATCAAGGAGAGAAGCAAATTGGAATTAAGGAGAAACTTCCTAAAAGCCAAGACAATTAACCAGTGGAAAGCTTGTCTTGAGAAGTTGTAGGTGCTTCATCACTGGAGGTTTCTAAGAAGAGACTGGACAGTCACTTGTCTGAAATTGCTTGAGCAGGAGGCTGGACTAGAAGACCTCCAAGGTTCCTTCCAACTCTATTCTAATTCTGATTCTAATTTCATGGACAGAAACATATTCTAAGTATTTCAAATGGTTAATGCAATACTACATCTCAATTTTAGATCTAAGGTCAATTGCCCCAAAGAATATTGTTTGTTAAAGTTTATGGACAGATCTTGAAACAACAGATATGGTGGTTTCTTACCTGCCACCACATTTGATTATGAAACTGTTTCCTTCCTTTTTTCATTATTGAAGTTTCCCTGGCTTTGGATAAATACAGAGATTGCAAAGCATGTGCCACAGCATAGACTGCATTGTAAATATTGTAACTCTGACCACTGATGCGTATTTCAAACACAGATGTAGGAAGGGTCTCAATTCTTTCCTGTCCAGTACAAGTTTTCTCAGTCATCTCCGTTCTTGAGTTTGAGAAGAAACAACCGAATGCCTGTTCCCAAAAATGTTTTCGAAAATGATCATGGTTGTCATTGTTTGGACTTAGATTGTGAAGAAATTCCTGGAAGTCTGGAACATGTTTTGTGTGAACTGCAAAGGATAAAGCACCATGTAGGAAATGGATGTCCCAAGTTTTATGAAGGGAAAATGAGGTGAAGTCTGTCTGAGCATTTATAAGCCAGATCTTTTGCTTCCTTGGTATATCCTCCACTTCTGAAAACCGGAGGAAAGTTCTCAGAAATGTTATGGTCTGAATTTTACCATATACAATTATCACATTGGCTGTGCTGTTCATGAGAACATGGTATATCTTTAGTCCTTCATCCATGGCATCAGTAAAATCAGTGTAAAAATCTAAATTTGGTAACTCTGCTATGAACTCAGTGCAGATGCCGTACTCTGAAAAGGTGGGGACCACCTTCTGGACAAATTTCTCTGCTTTCTCATCCTTTACTACAAGAATTCCAACCCAGATCCATCTTAAGTATTTCAATAGCTTCATGAGGCCCTTATGTTCGTGGGATTCATCTGGAAACATTTGCTGGAAGAAAACTGCTTGAGTCTCTTTATCCATGGCTGGAGCAGAGCCATAGGTCAACTGCAGGAAGACAAACATATGTGAATGCGAATGTCTAAGTGAACCTCTAAAAATGTGTACATTCATTTGAATCTCTAGGTGTCCTTGAGCTTATAAAATTAAACATTATGCAACTAGTTGTCTTTATTTGGAAATATCAACCAAGATATACTGATATATACTGAGGTTGACAAGAATTAAAAAAGAGGTGGTCAACCTATTCTCCAAAGCACCTGAAGGCAGGACAAAAGCAACAGATAGAAACTTATCAAAGAGAACTAACTTAGAACACTTAATCAGTTGAATGGCTTGCCTCCAGAAGTTGTGGGTGCTCCATCATTAGAGGTTTTTAAGAAGAGATTAGACAGCCATTTGTACATAATAGTGTAGAATTTCCTGCTTGAGCAGGGGTTGGTCTAGAAGACCTCCAAGGTCCCTTCCAACTCTTAATTCAGTGTCTGGTATTGGGGAATGTTTTTCTATGCCCAATATCCCCACTGTCTGTTCAGAGTTATGATTACTCGTGCTGCTATGGTAATCCTAGCAACCAAAAAATAGTATCTAGGAATCTGAATGTTGCTCCCATTTTTTAGAGAAAGAAGCCTGGAGACTTCTGGAGAGGAATGGCAATATAATAATGAATATCTTCAGCACATCTTACCTGAGGAACTTTGTAGATGCACAATACAGCTGCCATGTGAAGAGAGATATCAGGTCCCCCAATGACTGCAGCTAAAAGTTTTGGGACCCCACACTTGTAGTTAGGGATGAATTTGCCCTGAGTGAAAGGCAGGACCATTGAGGCGAAGTAGGTCCAGCTTGGACTGAAATGGCTGTTAAAAATATGGAAGCCCAGCGTGACATTGGGTAGGATCTGCGGATTTTCATTGATCTCTTTTAGAGTAAACACTAAGGCCAGGACATGCTGGTAAGTCTGAAAAATTATTCTGTAAAAAAACACATGAATAAAGGTCTGCTTCATATCATGGGACCTGCAATCCTTAAATACAAAACATTTAGTGGAAAGTGTTTTAGTGCCATATTTTGATTATTCAGCTAAGATCCTGGAAAATGCAAAGTGCAAGATTAGTTAATATATACCCCTACAAGAACTGGAGTTATTTTTAAGAGAAAAATTGGCTTCAAATTTCAAGCATTATTTCTGAAAACATGAGAAAGGTCCAGTATCATATTTCAGCTTCTCATAATGGTTTATATCAGGACATGCTGGTAATTCTGGAAAAAATATTCTGTAAAAAAACACATTAAGAAAGGTTTCCTTCATATCATGGCATCTGCAATCCTTCAGTATAACACCTTTAGTGGAATGTGTCAGTGCAATATCTAGAAACATACAAACACTGAAGTCTGATGGCAGAAAAAGAGCTAGTGGTATTATGATTCACCCTTTGAGCTATTTGTTTTCTTTTTAGTTTATTCATTTTTTAAAAAATATTTTTAATTTCTGTCAGATGATGGACATGT
This sequence comes from Azemiops feae, assembly GCA_023970755.1. Lineage (NCBI taxonomy): Eukaryota > Metazoa > Chordata > Lepidosauria > Squamata > Viperidae > Azemiops > Azemiops feae. The sequence goes on from JALGBA010002043.1 coordinate 59,808, forward strand.
ATTTAGCCCAAAGTTTAGTTCAAACTCAGTTACTGATTGCTGACTGCAATCTCTACTTGAAGTTGGTTCCAAGCTTCCAATAGACTTTCTGTAAAGTATTACCTTCTAACATTACTTTTTTATTTTATTTTATTCAAATACAAATAATACAAACATAACACATATAAACCTAAATAAAAAACAATATAAAAAATACAAATACTACAGTGTACCCACACCCCTGGAGACCATTTTTATTACCTATATTTCTTCTCATATAACAACTAACAATATACAATATATTCCAATTGTGCCTTTATCCCCTCCAAAACAGCATGTATTCTTGAGCAGGTTTATTCCCTTTGCCTTCCACCAAGACTGTTTTTATAAAATCATCCCATATTTCATTATAATTATTTACTTTAATCATCCCTTTTTTAAATTTAATTTCTGTTGTTAATTTATCATTTATTGCCATATTCCATATTTCATTATACCACTCATTTCTTTGAATATCCCAATTCCGTCTCCAATATTTAACCATTACTAATCTAGCTGCCATTATCAAATTTACAATCAATTCCTTTTTTTGCTTCATTTATATCTTGTTTTTCCACCAGTAACAGTAATGCGACCCTCGGTGACATATCTAAATTTACCTTCAAAAGTTCTCTAATTTCCCTAAACACCATGTCCCATATCTTTTGTGCGCTATCACTATCCCATCACATATGTTTATATGTTCCAATCTCTTTCCCGCACCTCCAGCAAATATTTGTATATTTAACATCTATTTGATTTAATTTGCGTGGTGTTAGGTACCACTCCATATCACTTTATATCTGTTTTCCTTAACTCTAATTGACATATTCTTATATACTCTTCTGTTCCAAATATTTTTCCAATCTTTATCGTTTATTTCTCCTAAATCTGTTTCCCAGATTAATTTTAAACCTTTTGCCTGATCTTCTAGTTCAGTTAATATTCTGTATATTTTCCCAATTCTTCCTTTACCTATATATTCTTCATTTTCCTCACTTTCTTTTATAATTATTTCAAATTTTGTTAACTGTCTATCTTTCTCCTCGCATTTTTCTTCCATTTTTATCCATTTCTCTAATTGTATTAGATTCAACCAATTTAACTTAGTATCTGATAAAACATACTTTAATTGTATTATATTCTTTATCTTGTTCTTCCAGTCTTCCCATTTATATATCTGATTTTTTTTTAATTTACTAATTCAATCTTTCAATTCAATCTTAGGGAATTTCTCCATTTCTACTACCGGTATTAAAGGAGAAATTCCTGGAATTAACCGGTATCTCCATTTATCCCATAATTCTATCAGGTTTTTTAAAAAGGGATTTTGAATTCTCTTAACAATTTTTTTAATATCTTTTTTAAACCAATATGTTTCTATAGGATCGCTTATTTCCCTTAATTCCTTCGATTCTATATCGCTCCACAATAAATCTCTATCTGCTATAATATCTGGGACCACCCTCAATTGATTGGCTACCCAATAATTTCTAACATTTGGAAGACCCAGCCCACCCTTTTTTAATGGTTCATACCATAAAGCTTTACTTATTCTTGCTCTCTTGCCTCCATTACAATACACCTCCAGCAATCTCTGTATTTCCTTTAATTCTTGATCCGAAAACTTAATTGGGATCATCCAAAACAAAAAGTTAATTTTTGGTAAAACTTTCATTTTTATTGCTGCAATTCTTCCAAACCATGATAATTTTACTTTTCCATATTTATCCATTTTATATCTTTCTTTAACTTCTCATAATTTATCTTCTTTAATTCTTGAATATTTTTTGGGATGTCAATACCTAAATATTTGATACTATCTACTATTTTTAATTTATATTTTTCTTTCAATACATCAATTTCTTCTTTACTATAGTTATATAACATCATTTCTGATTTTTCCCAATTTATTTGCAATCCACTATATTTCCCAAATTCATTCAAATGTGAATATACCCTCTCTGTAGTAGCTATGGGATTTTGAAATGTTAGTAATGTATCATCTGCAAATAAATTTTTGTTTTCTTACATACGCCAATTCCTTCAATCAATGAATCTTTCCTAATTGCATTTGCCAAAACCTCCATCAATAATACAAATAGAACTGGGGATAAAGGGCAACCCTGTCTCGTTCCCCGGCTTAAGGTTATTGTCTCTGTAACACCATCATTTATGACTATTATTGCCTTATTCTCTGAGTATAGTTGATTTATCACCTTTCTAATTTTTTCCCAAAGCCTAATTTCTCTATTAATATTTTCAGTGTAGGCCATTCCACACAATCAAAGGCCTTAAAAACATCTAATGCTAATAAACCAGCTTTTAATTTTTGATTCTTTATGTAATAGCCTAAATTTAATACCCTTCTTACTACATCTGATATCGGCCTCTTATAAATCCACACTGGTCATTTTTAATATAATTCTCTATAAATGTATTCAATCTATTTGTCAATAGTGCTGTAAAAATCTTAGCATCCTGATTAATAAGGGATATTGGTCTATATGATCCTGGATTTGTAAGGTCTTTATTAGGTTTCACTATCAATACTATCAGAGATTGCTCTAGCCAACATTCTAGAATTTTTATTACTATTTTCATAAAATTCCCTATTTAAATAAATTAGATTTCTTTGAACCTGTTCTAGCTCAATATTTTGCAACTCTTTTCTTTTAGCTGATAATTCTAACATAATCCTATTCTCTCTACTTTCTATATATTTACTCTCTAGTTCTTTAATTTCCTCCTCGAACCTTTTTATATATTTCTCTTTTTGTTTTTTTATATTATAAGAATATTTTATCCCTAAACTTCTTACCACTGCTTTCATTGCATCCCATATTACACCTATATTACTACCTCCTTCTTCATTTATAGTCCATATGTCTTTTAATTCTCTTTCCATTTTCTCTAAAATCTCTTTATTTTTAAAAATCATCGAATACATTCTCCATCTACTTGCCTGTTTATAACCACAATCAATTTCCATTTCCATAGTTACCATTGCATGATCTGATATTTTAATTATTTTTTATCTCTGCTTTCGTTATTTTAGATATTTCCAATGTTACAAATATATAATCTATTCTTATAAATTTTTTATGTCTACTAGAAAAATATGTATAACTCTTTTGATTGCCATGTAATTCTCTCCAAATATCTTTTAATCTATTTCTATTAATAAATTTTCTTAAATCTGTATTATTATACTTTATTTCTGCTTTTGATGGATTAGATTTATCAATTCCTATATCCATAACCATATTATAATCACCTGCCATTATCACATAACCTTTTTTTTTATTTTTTCTATTTCTTTATATACCCTATCATAAAACTCTCTTTGATTTGTATTAGGTGCATACAAATTTGCTAAAGTGATCTCTTGTCCATAAATCAAGCCTTGAATTATAAGAAATCTTCCCATATCATCCCTTTTTATGGCTTTTATCTTAAATTCACATCTTTTAGCTACCATGATTGTTATCCCTCTTGCTTTTGATGTACCAAATGCCTTTTCATATACATCAGCCCAATATAACCTAAGTTCATTCACCCCTTCTTTCTTTTGATGTGTTTCTTGTAAAAATACAATATCTATTTTCTCTTTATTAATTGATTTTTCAATTCTTGCTTGTTTATATTTCCCCCCCAAGCCATGTACATTCCATGTAGCTACCTTCAACGATTTCCCCATCTATTCCTTATATTACATATTCCTTTGGTCTCCATATGTGCTCTAACATAAATCTTACAAAATTAAACTACAAAGTAAGCATATTGACCCAAAACATAAATAGCCTCTTACCCACCCATAAACATATATTACTTTTGAACTACCCTCCAGTCAGTTTGAGGTTTTGTCCCTATGTTCTTGATTTTTGCTCAATATTGAAAATACTGCCTTCTAAACCTTATTCACACCCTTAATATATTTAAATAGCTCCAGTCATGTATAAAGAGACTGAAGCAGTTTTCTTCCAGCAAATATTTCCAGATGAATGCCATGAACATAAAGGCTTCATGCACCTATTGATGTTCCATCATGTCTCCCATTTCTCTTCTGTCCTTCAGACTAGTACATGGTCATTTCCTCCAAATTCTCCTGATATGTTTTGTCCCTCAGACCCTGCACCACTTTTGTTGAACATCTCTGGACTCATTCAATCTTACCAATATCTTTTTTTTTAAAAAAGTGAGATCTCCAGAATACATAGTATTCCAAATGGGGTTTGACTAAAGCCCTTTACCGCAGGATTAGGACGTATTTTTTCCTGCTCTTGTTCCCTTTAGTGATGCATCCATCTTTACTATTCAGCTCAGATCGTGAAAATGCAAAACAAATACTAGCACATATATACCCCTCCAGGAACTGGAGTTATTTATATTACAAAACAAACACTGGCTTGAAATTGGAATCACTATTTCTTAATAAATGAGAAAGGCCCAGTATCAAACCACAGCTTTTAAGAATGGCTTATATCCAGAAGGAAATTGCTGCGTTTTAGTACCAGAAATACCAAATGAAAACGTTATCAAGGGAAATATGCCCTCCCCCCAAATCTTAGTGATAGTTACATCCTCATAAATCAAGTCACACATTCCTCTATGGTTATAGATATTTAGATGTGGTTTGTTACGATTGGAAATTTGACCTCTCTTTCAACTTTACGTGGATGCTGAAATTTCACTTCACATAAAATAAACGTAGGCATCTTATTTAAGATGTGTCTTTTCAGGAGATTTTGACATTAGAGTAAAAGATTTCAAGCATAGTGTAATTTAGCAGAATGGTCTAGAGTCTGACAATGAATTGATGATGTACTTACACAGATCCATCTTGAAATGCATGAGAAGGATGTTGACTGAAATCAATAGGATCAGAAAATATAGACAATATAGAAATAATGCCAGCAATGTTGATGTCTCCAATCTGATGATAGGTGTGACGAATAGGAGGAGGCTCCTCAAGGTCACATTGAAGACTAGGATCCTTGCACACCACTTGAGGCATTACTATTAACAGCAGCTCCAAGAATACTAACATCTTCCATGAGTGTTTTCTTTCTGTGTACAAATGCCTCTGTCTGCCACAAGATATTTGAAGTGGATCAGTCTGACCTGTCTTTTTGAGATGTTCTTCAGACACAAATAGCAAGTGCAACATACTATCAATTCAATTCATGGGGCTCTGGGGCTCCCAGCCAATTTGATGGAATATCATGGGGATAATAAATATCATCCTTCAGGGTCAGTTCCTCCTTTTTCCATGGGATCCCATAGGAGCTGGAGGAGAGATACTGGCTAATTTCATAATGATAGTGAGAATGTCACATATGTGAACATTGTCAGAACATTTGAAGGCCTCCTGAGGCAGGAAGACATGAACCACAAGAGAAAAATAAAAGCATTAAGTCCATAAATGAAAAAAACAAATAATATAGGCATTGATCTATTCTATTCTATTCTATTCTATTCTATTCTATTCTATTCTATTCTATTCTATTCTACTCTACTCTACTCTACTCTACTCTATTCTATTCTATTCTATTCTATTCTATTCTATTCTATTCTATTCTATTCTATTCTATTCTATTCTATTCTATTCTATTCTATTCTATTCTATTCTATTCTATTCTATTCTATTCTATTCTATTCTATTGTCAACCCATTTGACCTGTCATACATTATATATATGTAGAAAAAAATAGTTAACAGGTTAAACAATTGCAAAGTTAAAGTTCAAGGCTCTCTGTTAACAATCTGTTATTATAATTTACTCATAAAAAGACGCAAATGTAAAAAAAGGGACCTTTTATCATTTATGGTGGACATGTGATAAAGGAAAGAAATATTGGAGTAGGACAGTGATGGCGAACCTTTTAGAGACTGAGTTCCCAAACTGCAACCCAAAACCCACTTATGCATCGTCGAGTGCCGGGTGGGTGTGGCCCATTGGGTGGGCGTGGCTTCGGTGGTAATGGCAGACTGGGTGGGACTAAAAAGTTCAATCAATCAATTCCAACTTTGCAACATCTTCCCCCCCCCCGCGAGAAGTTGAAATTGACTGATTGAATCTTTTTTTTTTTTGCACACGGCGGCGGAGGCCTAAAGCGAAAAGGTTTTATAAAACCGAGCTGAAGGCCTACGACTGGGGCAACAGCATGCGTGCCCACAGAGAGGGCTCTGAGTGCCGCCTCTGGCACCCGTGCCATAGGTTCACCACCACTGGAGTAGGATTTACATCTTAATACAGAAGATTCTCAAAGTGAATATAATTATAAAGCGAGAAACTTTTTATTTGGGTTTAATGGGTTTAATTGATGCTATTATCTTATTTTACCACACCAAAGGGAGTTGGAAATCAGTTGTCATGGTTCTGATAAATGAGACCAGTAGAAATAAGAACTCTGAGGCAATTGCTTTCCTCAAAGAACACTTTTAATGGCTACATAATATCAGCACGAACAAAGGTGAAACCAAGACTGAAAGTTACCCCCCCCCAAAGGTTACAAAGAAAAAGTTGAACACCCCACCTCTTAGTGTGTCATAAATCACAATCCCGAATTAACAGCTTCCTAACGGTAGCTCCAGCCCACCAAACATTAAGGCTGCTTGAACTTGGTTCCCACAAGAAAGTTATTGTTTTGACTAAACTATATGAATGCATCTCCCCCCTCCCATTGCTGTGGCAACTGAAAAGTGAGGAAACATGGCTGAATTCAGAGCATTTGAAGGTTTGACATCAGTGCTTTTTCTTTCTTTCCCCCCTTTCCCCTACACTTTTCCTTTCCCTTCTCCCTTACTATTATGTAAAAGTAAAAAGTTGAGGTTTGATGATATTATCTTATTTTACAACACCAAAGGGAGTTGGAAGTCAATGCTTTTTCTTTCTTTTTCCTCTTTCCCCTACACTTTTCCTTTCCCTTCTCCCTCCCCTATTTTCCTACTATTTTCTTTTGAATTTTTGTATTTTATATTATAAATCAATAAAGAAAGTCTACAATGGTTTCTCATCTACCACAAATCATGATCTCTGATCTGGCCGGGATCAAATTATCTCTTTTGGTTCTTAATAGTGAAATCTTTCCTTAGGTTTTTAATTGGGAATTATCCCAACAATTGCATCTCATTTCCAGAGTTCATAAGTCTCTGTTGTAAATATCTCTGCAATATCCATTGTTGAAAAATTCTCCCTAAAAACACAGCATTCATCTTGCCAGGAAAATCCAGTCCATCCTTCTTCAATCTTTTCTGGGAGATCTATAACTTTCAAACCAAATAATTTCTTACAAAATAAGGCAAATATACGTGTCCCAGGATAATGTTGCAGGATCCAACCAGGGTCAGAGGTTTAGTCTTCTGAGCTTTCAGACTGATGCTAGATCCCATCCTCAGGAAACATCTCTATACCAGAATGTGTGCTTTGGGCTATTCTATGCACCAATGGGAAGGCATCACAAAAAGATGTCATTTTTAAAATGGCTCTGTAACTAATCTAAAAGGGTACCATTCAAGGCATTTTTTGACATGAACATCCAAAGAATGGGTACAGACATGTCAAAGATGTGATGCTGTGCATGCATGTATTCTGCCCATGCAAGATTTAGACAGGCATGTTCAGCACATGTTCAGATTTGTCCTAGGTTTGTCATTCTGAGTGGGCTCTCTTAACAGTAGTATCTGCAGGTGATTGTGAACTTCAACAGTTTAAACACTGTCCTGTATTTGAGAATAATATGGCAGCCTCAGACTCCAAAGAAGCACTTGATAAAGGGGCTGTGTGAGAGTAAGACGACAGTTTGATATAAAACTGTTTCCTGAATCAGCTAAGTGGGGTCACTTATAACTAAGATATATAATATTAATGGAGGCAATTGCAATATGATGATTAAGCCCTGTCATTGTCAGTTCTGTCAGACACCCAATGGTGAATCCAATCATTGTATTAAAATTAGTATTTTCATTAGTTGAAACCATCAGTGTAATCTATGATATTTCTTCTTTTAGAAAGGAATTTTCCTGTGCATACTGGAATTAAAAATATTCTTAAGGCATGTATCGTAAAAACACCGCATCATTATTTAATGCGATGTCAACAAAATGAAGACAAGCTGGATGGAACTGATGAAACAGATATTATTAGAAACCATTAAAAACTACGTGGTTAGAATTGAAGAATCTGATGATATATCACCCCCAGGTGTTGGATAATCTCACCCAGTGCAACCATATCACATCATTCTTAGTTTTCCTCCAGTGTCACTGCACCATCTTTTGGCCCTTTTTAGCACCCTCACCTCCTGTGTACACCAAGGGGAGTTTCAGGACTGATGGATCAGAAGTTATACAGGCATGATCCTGTCCAGGGTCTTGCCTGCTTCCTGATTATATTTGTGAAAAAAACCTCTACAGGAGTTTGTCCATTTGTGACAAAAACCTACACAGGGCCATGCAGCAGAATCCCCAAGATATCTCCCAGCTCCTTCTGAAACCCAAGTAGATCCATCAGTTACCAAGGATGAACTATTCATATAGGTCCTACCTTGCTGCAGAAGGGGTGAGCATTGGAAATTCTCACAGCCACCAGGATGTGGTCTGGCCATGAGAGGGGATAATGACAGATTCCCCCAGCAGATGACATTACTATTGCTCTGACAAGAAAATCATATCCGGAGTATGACCATTATCCAGAGTTGGGCCTTGGGTGATCTAGGATAGGTCCATGGTCATCCCATTGAGGTGAGATGGTTTCTCAGATCACCTGGTTGCAAAGGCTCTGCAAATTCCAGCCAGGGTTCACCCAGAGAAATCAGAATGATCTCATCAGCTGGCATTTAGAATCATCTTGTGCCTCTTATTCAAGTGCCAGGTACTCTGTTTGACTTTTCTCCATGGAAGGTGCTGTTGTACACAATCATCATACATGATTGAATTTCCTAGAAATTATTTAAATTGGATACTAGCACGTATTGGACTTTTGATGGAATTTATTTGGATTATATTTGTGCCAGAAATTTCATTGGCCTTTACTACCGAGAAGGCACATATATACAGCTGAAAGATCTTTTGAATTTAGCCCATTTTTAATAGGTAACCACCAACACATGATGTGATCTAGAAAACTGACAGTGTTTGCTTGCTTCAGAAACAATTCACAAGCCCTAACCTTTTAAATGGAAAGGTCATTTGTATTTAAGTCCACTTCTTTTTCACATTCTAGTGTACATATGAATTAAGATGACCACTCAAGACAAATTGACAATTCATATTTAATCTATATATTTAGTCAGAGCTGTCTATCACACAATGAAATGTGTACATTATATTTTTTGTTTATCTGTCTGTGGAAATTCTCAGTCATCCAGGTCATATGGTAGTTACTCCAAAGGTGCTTTTTCACGAGGCAACTGGACTTTCTTGTTTTTCTTGGAAGATATTTTGCTTCTCATACAAGAAGCTTCTTCAGCTCTGACTGAATTTATAATCCTTGCCTGTCGGTGGTCATTTGCATTCTTTTGGAGATTTGTTGAGGCCACCTGAGGGTTTATCTGTGTCATCAGGGGCACCTGAGTAGTGCAAATGCATATGGAAAGTCCAGTTGTGTTGTGAAAAAGCATCTTTGGGATATTTGTTTATGTGTATGCTTTTATAGTCCCCATTTCCAGAAGGAAGAAAAGCTCTGAGCTATATAAATTTCAGGGGACACGGCAATATAGAAGGCCAATCTTACTGCAATTGCTGGCTTAAATGTGCCAGTGGGGAAGATCTCCAACATCTACATATAAAGGATATCAGGAAAATGGAAAGATTTGTTAAAACTGTCTTTTCATGAGTTGATGTTTATCATTCAATTCGGGTCTCATCACAATGATAAAACACTTGGGAAGGAAGATGCACACCAATAAGCCAGCACTGGATGAGATCATGGAGAAGATCTCCACAGCTAAGGTATATTTTCCCTTTGTGCTTAGATAGGTTGGAATAAAGCACAGCCAAACACTGCAGAAGACCAACATGCTGAAGGTGATGAATTTGGCTTCATTGAAACTATCGGGTAACTTCCTAGCTAGAAAAGCAGCAGAGAAGCTAACAAGAGCAAGAAAACCCATAAAGCCCAAAACACAGTAGAACATGACTGAGTCTTCATTGCATTCCATGATGAGTTCTTCAGACACTGAGTGTGCATCAAAATCTGGGTAAGGTGGGGACGTTATCAGCCACACAGCACAAACACACATTTGAACAAGGGAGCAGGATAGAAGAATAAAACTGACCATTCTTCCCCCCACCCATTTCCTCAATCTGGAACCAGGTTTGGTGGCCATGAATGCTAGAACCACAACAAAGGTTTTAGCTAAGACACAAGAAACTGCCACAGAAAAGATGAGGCCAAAAGCTGGTTGTCGAAGGAGACACACAATCGTGTTGGGTCTCCCAATAAAAAGAAAGATGCAAAGGAAAGAGAGGAGGAGGGAAACTAGGAGGATGTAGGTGAGATTCCGGTTGTTGGCTTTGACAATGGGAGTTTCTTTGTGTTTCATGAAGATTGTGATTACCAAAGTTGTCATTAAAGAAAAGCAAAGAGAAAGAACGGTCAGACTGATCCCCAAGGGTTCTTCATAGGTCAAAAAGGTGATCCGCTTTGGGATGCACATATTTTTGTGAGCATTTGGATATTGATTTTCTGGACATGGAGAACAATCGTCTACATCTGAAAAAGAACACAGTGGAATTGATGCAGTGGATTACAGACAGTGTTGTACCCTCATGGCTTAGTCCCTGGAAATTTCCTACCCTTCTTTTTTGATATTTTCCCCTCTGGACACCGACGGCAAGCATAGCAGCAAAAAGACCCCCCTTCTATCTTTTCCTTGCTGTATCCTGTCTCACAAGGATCATTACACCGAGATAAAGGCAATGCCTATCAATGAACAAAAACGAATATTTTAAGATACGGAAGAAAAAGAAGAGACATTCTTACTATGGAATCAACCATATAAAAATGGATTGATAAGCAGAAGTAATGTGATTGCATCATTTTGAGATCTAAGTGGTTTGAAATAATAATTCATTAAATATCTACAATTATTGCTATCAATGTCTTTCTATATCCATTAACCCCAGTCTCCAAAGACAATTTTTGTGCTGGTTTAAAGATGGTTTTCTCAAATTCTTAATTTTGAAATCACCAGACTGATGAAAGCCAGTACACTGTATTGTAGCTTCTACTTCAAAACCATGTATTGTCCATAATTAACAGAGGGTCAAAGTAATGAGTATAATGTTTTATACCAACTATTAAAAAAGTAAACATTCGTACAGATTTTTTCCCCATCCTTAGAACATTGATATTTAGGCTAATTCAGAGATGAGGCTCTAAGACTTTCATCCATAAAGAAAGTTTTACACTATATAAATGAAGGCAGACCAAACTAGATTCAGACAGCTAACCTGATTAAAGCCTCCTGGCCAGGTGATGGAATCTATAGAAATATTTAAGAATTTGTCTGCTGGAACTGTGGGATCTACCATTCCAACTTGGACCCTAACAAAGGATTGGTTTGAGAACGTGACCCAGTTGATAACATCATATCCACCAACGAATTCTCCATTTTCATCAAAGGAGATCTTCTCACCAACACTGTTGTTGAATCTGACACTTCTCAGAAAAGAATGAACCTGAAATACAGAGACAGCCAGAGAGGGAAAACGAGAGAAAAGGACAGAGGGAAGGAGAAATAATTTATATGTTCAAAACATAGATATGGATGTTTAAATAAAGAAAATATAAAAACTTTCATTTTAGGTGTAGGCCAGAATCAAACAAGTAAAATAACAATCATTCCAACATAGAGGTAGAGGTAAAATATCAGATTACTGAAATAAAATTCACATAGAATTGCAAAATAAAAAAAACCGGCACAACAATTTAAAAATTAACAACAACAACAACAACAACAATAATAATAATGTTGGAATGGATCTTGGCGGTCACCTTCTAGTCCAATCTCCTGCTCAGGCAGGAAACCGTATACCATTTCAGACAAATGGCTTTCTAATCTCTTCTTAAAAACTTCCAGTATTGGAGCATTCACAGCCTCTGGAGGCAGGTTGTTCCACTGATTATTGTTCTAACTGCCAGGAAGTTTCTCTTATATCTAGGTTGCTTCCCTCCTTGAATAGTTTCCATCTGTTGCTTCTTGTCCTGCCTTCAGGTGCTTTGGAGAATAGCTTGACTCCCTCTTCTTTGTGGTAGCCCCTGAGATATTGGAACACTGCTATCATGTCCCTCCTCATCCTTCTCTTCATTAAACTAGACACACCTAATTCCAGCAACCGTTCGTTATATGTTTTAGCCTTCAGTCCCCTTGCTAAAGCCTCTTAAGACAGATGACCTCTTAATAAATATATGAGAAATAATAAGATGTATATAAGGCTATAAAATATTTATACTATTCTTACCTAGAAAGTGATTTATACTTGCTGTAGGCATGCTAAAGTTAGTTTTTAATTATTGCAGCTGCAATCCAGCAACCTAGAAGCAACATACTAACAAGATAAAACAAAATGTAACTGAAAAAGTCTATATGTACACATATAAGTATATATGTATATATATATGTGTGTATATATATATATATGTGTGTGTGTGTGTGTGTGTGTGTGTGTACACACATACACAGAGAGAGAGAGAGAGAGAGAGAGACAGACAGACAAACAGACAGCTTTCTTGTTACATTATGTTTTAACTTGTTATTGTCTTATATATTTGAATATATTATCTTATATTCAAAAGAGAGAGAAAAATGTTCATAAGGCATATCAAGTTTTCATAAGCCAGACAGAGTTCAGTATCGCTTTGTTTGGAGGTGTTATATACCTTCAATCATGGTTTGCATTCTGAAATGGGCTATAATATGTGATATGCCCACTCCTGGCCAGCTAGCAAGAGACAAAAGCAGTCAGGCTCCTTCTCCCCCAGCTAATGTTTGTGAATGGGGAAATCTGTGTATCTCTACAGATCATAGGAATGGTCTTGAAGGTTAGAGAGGGAGCCAGTGAAATAAGAGGACCATAAGGCTGGACCACGATAAATAATTTGAGAAAACATTTCAAACAAACCCAGTTCTCCCTCTTCTTTGTGGCAACCCCTGAGATATTTGAACACTGATATCTGGTCACTCCTAATCCTTATTTTCATTAAACTGGACATAACCAATTCCAGCAACCATTCTTTATATGTTTTAAGCTCCAGTCCCCTGATCACCTTTGTTGCTCTTCTCTGCAGTCTTTCTAGAGTCTCAACATCTTTTTTAACATTGTGGTGACCAAACCTGGATGCAGGATTCCAAGTGTGGCCTTATCAAGACATTAGATTGTGGTATTAACACTTCATGTGATCTTGATTCTATCCGTCTGTTAATGCAGCCTAGAACTGTGTTGACCTTTTTGGCAGCTGCTGGCTTATATTTAAGTGATTGTCTACTAGGTCTCCAAGATCCCTCTTACAGTTACTACTATTGAGTGAGGTACCACCTGGTTAGATCAGGGGTCCCCAACTAAAGTCCAAGTAAATTATATCCACAGCATTCCTCTGGTCCACTAATTTTGTCACCTGGTCAAAGAATGCAATAAGATTTGTCTGGCATGATCTGTTTTTGACAAACCCATGTTGGCTTTTGGTTATGACTTTGTTTGCCTCTAGGTGTTCGCTGATTCGTTGCTTGATTATCTTTTCCAGAAACTTCCCAGGTATTGAGATCAGGCTGATACATCTGTAGGTTCCTGGATCTATTTTTTTTCTCACATTCATCTAAAGAGAATGTGAGGGAGGGGTAAGGACATTCAAACTTGCAGGATTCTGTTACTGTAGCTCTTGCAATAAAATTAGTTCTTACCTACATGGTCTTGGCATCTCAGTCAGGTCTACTCTTTGTGGCTGACGAGGTCTTGGAGGTCTCTGTGAATGAGGCAGCACAGTAACTCATAAGTACAGGTAGTTCTCCTTTAATGGCCACTTGTTCAGCAACCATTTGCATTTGTAATGGTGCGGAATGTGTGGTACTTATGATTTCCTTGAAATTCAGGAAATCGCAGGACTCCTGCCTCAATGATCACAATTCTCGAACTTGGCAACTAGTCTGAACTTCTGATTATCATAGTATCCCATAGTTACATGATTGCGATTTGCAAAATTCCTTGCTGGCTTTTCACAATAAGAGTTAATGGGGATGCCGGAAGGAAGTCGGAAATTGTGATCACATGTGGTCCTTGCTTGAAAACCTGTGCAGTCCTCAATTAACAACAGTAACAGGGATCATCTGGAACTGCTATTGCTAAGCCCCATGATCCAATAACATCACACTTTATAACAGATCACTTAGCAATGGAAACTCAGGCCCCAATTATCATCGTTAAGTAAGGACAACCTGCGAAAGGTGCAGTATAATGGAAGACAGACTCACTTACTTTTAGGTAAAGGTAAAGGTAAAGATTTCCCTGTCCAGTTGTGTCTGAATCTAGTGTGTGGTGCTTATCTCCATTTCTTGGCTGAGGGAGCCAGCATTATCCAAAGACATTTTCTGTGGTCATGTGGCCAGCATGGCTATACGCCAAAGGAGCATGGACTGCTGTTACTTTCCTACCAAAGTGGTACCTTTTAATCTACTCACATTTCATGCTTTCCGCTGAAGTGGTACCTATTAATCTACTCACATTTGCATGATCTCAATGTGCTAGGTGGACAGGAGCTGGAGAAAGTAATGGGAAATCACTCTGTTTGGTGGCACTTGGGTCTCAAACCTGGCTATCAGATTTCCAGCTGACAGGTTCAGTGTCTTTAACCATTGAGCCATTGCAACCCCACTTTTAGATAGTAAAATCTAAACTTAATGTAGAAAATAATTTTAGGAAACTATATTCTTCCTAAGAAACCTTGTCTAAGTAGATGATGTTAGGCAGTGGGAATAGATGACCAAAGGGCCCTTTCTTTTATTGGATGCATTCAAGTAAAGGCAGAATCAACATCTGCAGGAGCTGCTGGAATTTGAAATCCTACATTAAGTAGGTGCTGGATTTGGTGGCTTAAATGTCCATTTTGAAATCTATGATTCTTTCATCAAATAGGAGTACATATCTCTCACAAAACGTAGGTTCAAAATAATACCTTGCCTTTGTACTTTTTTTTTATTAAGGCCCTGAGATATTAAAGCAGCCTTGATTCCCTTCCCTGTTTCTCCTAGAACTGTGTTCCTGGAAGCATATAAGGCTATTCTCATCTCCATTCATTTGTTCTAAAATTATGCATGTGTTGCTGTGAATATGTGGGTGGTGAAATGCAAGTGACTCCCAATTGGTCTATGAAGAGGTGGGAACCCTATGCCTCATGGAAAGGGAAGATCTCAGCATGCTGAATCTTTTTTTCAGAAAGGATGTCACAATATAATGATCAGTCCTTCCTCTACCACACATGGATTGCATGAGAACACAATTGCAAGGGACGCGGTGGCGCAGTGGCTTAATGACACTGGAACTGCTGGCCAGAAAGGGTTTGGACTTTGGTGGTTCGAGCCTGGCTTTGTGAGATGGGGTGAGCTCCTGCCGCTCGCTCCCCAGCTTCTGCCCAACCAGCAGTTCGAAAGCATGCAATATTGCAAGTAGATAAACAGGTACCACTATAGTGGGAAAAACGTAGCTGCATTTATGTTTGCGAAGTGTGGAAGACACCAGTGGATGTGGCCAGATGTGAGGCAATGCAACATGAGGTGAGGTGTAGTAGACCAGCAGAGGAGCCCGTAAGAGCTGGCAACCCAAGCCTCATCTGTCAGCTGGTGTATGCTTGTTTGCCCCCTGTAGTGCACCAAGGATAAGCATGCAAAGCTGAACAGAATGAATTAGCAATTTAGACTGTCAGGACTGCATTGTATCTAGCAATTCTAGATTTCCCTGAGTTTGTATGCCAGATGTTAAATAAATAAATAAATGCATGGAAAGATCCTCTTCTGGAAATGCCTAAAAACATGAGTACAATTATACTTTCAACCATCAAAAACTGGTTGTGGTGAAATTCAAACCTTCCAAACACAGCATCTAGAATAGAATAAAAAGCAACTTCAGCATATCATGTAGAGTGTCAATGCTGCTAACATCGAATGTTTTTGCCTGACATTACATGTGGATGCAGACATTTACTATTTAACCTGTGTATTACTTTAGAGCCACTATTATATAGTATGGAGGGTGTGTGTGTGAAAGAATGTGCTTGGGAACTAGTTAGCCATAACAATATTTCAGCAGAGCATCTTCAAAGCTGGATGAAATACGAGGAGATAAAATATAGCGCATTATGGAACGGGAGGGAAAGTTCACACTTTAAACTAATTGGAGAATGTGATTAATGACTGTCAAATGAGGGAGGGGAATGTGCTCAGATACTGTGGGAAGAAGTAGGAGGGTTCAGATTTTGTGTCATGCCTCCGTCCCAGCCTGACTCCAAGGAAGAGATGGAGTTCCCTGTTGAGGCCCAGGAGGGGGTGTCTGTAGCTTCGGAGGACTATAGGGAGGAGCAGGCTGAGGCAGGCCAGGGCCCTTCTGGTTTGGAACAGGGAAGGCTGAGTTCAGGCGAGGAGCAAGGCCCCCCCACCGGATCCTAGAGCAAGGAGAACAGAGAGGAGGAGAGAACAACGGAGGCAGGCTCTCTTGCTTGGGAGGAGAACATCCCGCCCCACTTCACAAGGCACACCTGGGGATTAGCATTTAAGGAGACGCTGTGGGGTGGGGCATTTGCCGGGAACAAACGTGAAATCTTGCTATTGTCATGACTTGTGCTCTTGTAACCGGGACGCTTTGTATTCTGGACCAGTTTGTTTCCTGCTTCCTGATCACAGCTTACATTCCTGATCTCTCCTTGCAGTCGGCAGTTTGCAGTTCGCAGTTCGCAGCCAAGCCGAGAGTAAAAGGACTTTTTACGTTTTGTTGTTATCTGTCTTGTCTTGAGAATTTTGTAAACTTTCCTGGCTATCTTGGTTGAACTCTTGCCAGCATATGGGGGAGCATTTGGGTGAACATTGGCAGTGATTCCAGGACTGTAGCTCTTGTCAGCCTACTGCCTTGCCTCCGTTCGGGGCCCTGGGTCATCACATTTTGGCTTGATGTTATGGTTCCGAAGGAAGAGGCTTTTCAAAGAAACATGAGGCATTGTTTTCCTTTAAGAATCTTTTTATGGCAACATAGCTTCAGCACATACATAAGCGAAGCCAAAATCTGAACCCTCCTACTTCTTCCCACACTATCTGAGCACATTCCCCTCCCTCATTTGACAGTCATTAATCACATTCTCCAATTAGTTTAAAGTGTGAACTTTCCCTCCCGTTCCATAACGCGCTATATTTTATCTCCTCGTATTTCATCCAGCTTTGAAGATGCTCTGCTGAAATATCGTTATGGCTAACTAGTTCCCAAGCACATTCTTTCACTCCCCCCCTCCATACTATCTAATAGTGGCTCTAAAGTAATACACAGGTTAAATAGTAAATGTCTGCATCCACATATAATGTCAGGCAAAAACATTCGATGTTAGCAGCATTGACATAGAGAGTGTAGAACACTTCTTCCATTAACTTATAGACTGAACTTATGGCAGAGTGATGGAACGTAGTAAAGAAGATGGATTCCCAGGATGGAGGAGATGCGTTTCAGAGAAGTAAAAGGCAACCCATATGTGTGGGAGAAAGAAGATGAAGGTAACCCTCTCTTATACTTCACAGGATAGATTGTAGATACATAGAGTAGAGTGCTGAGTTCTGCAAGGCTTTGTCTATAGGTGTGAAAGAATAAAGAAACCAGCTTGAAAGAATCATCATGTATTACCAAGAGGTTTTGAGCTTGACAGCAGTTAATACAAAGAAGAGCAACTAAAATGATTAAAGGCCTGGAAAGTAAAACATATGAAGAACGATTGCAGGATTTGGGTTTGGCTAGTCTAGAGAAAAGAAGGACATGATAGCAGTCTTCCAGTATTTAAGACGCTGCCACAAAGAGGAGGGGGTCCTCTTATTTTCCAAAGCACCAGAGTACAGGACAAGAAACCATGGATGGAAACTAATCAAGGAGAGAAGCAAATTGGAATTAAGGAGAAACTTCCTAAAAGCCAAGACAATTAACCAGTGGAAAGCTTGTCTTGAGAAGTTGTAGATGTTTCATCACTGGAGGTTTCTAAGAAGAGATTGGACAGTCACTTGTCTGAAATGGTATAGGAAGTTTTACTTTAGCAGGGGGCAGGACTAGAAGACCTCCAAGGTTCCTTCCAGCTCTATTCTGATTCTGATTCCAATTTCATTGACATAAACATATTCTAACTATTTCAAATGGTTAATTCAATACCACATCTCAATTTTATGTCTAAGGTCAGTTGCCCTAATGTTTATGGACAGATCTTGAAAAAATAGATAAGGTGGTTTCTTACCTGCCACCACATTTGATTGTGAAACTGTTTCCTTCCTTTTTTCATTATTGATGTTTCCCTGGCTTTGGATAAATACAGAGATTGCAAAGCATGTGCCACAGCATAGACTGCATTGTAAATATTGTAACTCTGGCCACTGATGTGTGTTTCAAACACAGATGTAGGAAGAGTCTCAAGCTTCTCCTGTCCAGTACAAGTTTTCTCAGTCATCTCTGTTCTTGAGTTTGAGAAGAAACAATCAAATGCCTGTTCCCAAAAATCTTTTCGAAAATGATCATGGTGGTCATTGTTTGGACTTAGATTGCGAAGAAATTCCTGGAAGTGTGGAACATGTTTTGTGTGAACTGCAAAGGATAAAGCACCATGTAGGAAATGGATATCCCAAGTTTTATGTAGGGAAAGTGAGGTGAAGTCTGTCTGAGCATTGATAAGCCAGATCTTTTGCTTCTTTGGTATATCCTCCACTTTAGAAAACTGGAGGAAAGTTCTCAGAACTGATATGGTCTGAATTTTACCATATACAATTATCACATTGGCTGTGCTGTTCATGAGAACATGGTATATCTTTAGTCCTTCATCCATGGCATCAGTAAAATCACTGTAAAAATCTATGTTTGGTAACTCTCCTATGAACTCAGTGCAGATTCCGTACTCAGAAAAGATAGGGACTACTTCCTGGACAAATTTCTCTGCTTTCTCATCCTTTACTACAAGAATTCCAACCCAGATCCATCTTAAGTACTTCAATAGCTGCATGAGGCCCTTATGTTCGTGGGATTCATCTGGAAACATTTGCTGGAAAAAAACTGCTTGAGTCTCTTTATCCATGGCTGGAGCAGAACCATAGGTCAACTGCAGGAAGACAAACATATGTGATTGCGAAAGTCTAAGTGAACCTCTGAAAATGTGTTTTCATTTGAATCTTTGGGTGCCCTTGAGCTTATAAACTGAAACATTATGCAACTAGTTGTCTTTATTTGGGAATATCAACCAAGATATACTGATATATACTGAGGTTGACAAGAATTAAAGAAGAGGTGGTCAACCTATTCTCCAAAGCACCTGAAGGCAGGACAACTGACCTGAGACCTAAAATTGAGAGAAAGAAGCATACAGACCTCTGGGGAGGTATGGCAAAATAATAGTAATAATATATATTTCAGCACAGCTTACCTGAGGAACTTTGTAGATGGACAATACAGCTGCCATGTGAAAAGAGATATCCGGTCCTCCAATGACTGCAGCCAAAGGTTTTGGGACCCCACACTTGTAGTTAGGGATGAATTTGCCATGAGTGAAAGGCAGAACCATTGAGGCAAAGTAGGTCCAGCTTGGACTAAAATGGCTGTTAAAAATATGGAAGCCCAACGTGACATTGGGTAGGATCTGCGGATTTTCATTGATCTCTTTTAGAGTAAACGCTAAGGCCAGGACATGCTGGTAATTCTGAAAAAATACTCTGTAAAGAAACACATGAAGAAAGGTCTGCTTCATATCATGGCACCTGCAATCCTTAAATACAAAACATTTAGTGGAAAGTGTTTTAGTGCCGTATTTTGATTATTCAGCTAAGTTCCTGGAAAATGCAAAACGTAACATTACTTCGTATATACTCTTAAAGGAACTGGAGTTATTTTAAAGATAAAAATTGGCTTGAAATTGGAAGCATTCTTTCTGAAAACATGAGAAAGGTCCAGTATCAAACCTCAGCTTTTCATAATGGCTTATATCAGAAAGAAATTGCTGAATTTTGGTACCAGAAATATCAAATAAAGAAAGATATCATGGGAAATATATCCCACTCCCCAGATCTTAGCAGTAGTTACATCTTCATAAATTAAGCCATTCATACCTCTATAGTTATATTTAGATGTAATTTATTATAAACATTTGTCAACTTAATGGGGAAACTGAAGCTATATATAACTTCACATTGAATAAACAGCAATGTCCAATATTAAAGGGGCTGCCAGAAAGAAGAGGGGGTCAAGCTATTCTCCAAAGCACCTGAAGGCAGAAAAAAAAGCAATGGATGGAAACTAATCAAGAAAAGAAGTAAGCTAGAACCAAGGAGAAATTTCCTGAGAGGGAGAACAATCAACCAGTGGAACGACTTGCCTCCAGAAGCTGTGGGTTCTCCAACACTGGAGGTTTTAAAGAAGAGATTGGACATTTGTCTGAAATGGTATAGGGTCTACAGCTTGAGCAGGGGGTTGGACTAGAAAACCTCCAATAATTTTGTTATCCTACCCTACCCTACCCTACCCTACCCTACCCTACCCTACCCTACCCTACCCTATCCTATCCTATCCTATCCTATCCTATCCTATCCTATCCTATCCTATCCAATATGTTTTTTTCTGGAGCTTTTGTCACTATAGGAAAACATTTCAAACATCATGTGATTTAACAGCAAGGTCTAGAACTTGACAATGAATTGATGATGTACTTACATAAGTCCATCCTGAAGTGCCTTAGAAGGATGTTGACTGAAATCAATGGGAGTAGAAAATGTAAACAATGCAGAAATAATGCCAGCAATATTGATGTCTCCAATCTGATGATATGTGTGACGAATAGGAAGAGGCTCCTCAAGGTCACACTGAAGGCTAGGATCCTTGCACACCATTTGAGGCAATACTATTAACAGCAGCTCCATGAATACTAACATCTTCCATGAGTGTCTTCTATTTGTGTACAAATGCCTCTGTCTGCCACAAGACATTTGAAGCGGATCAGATTGAACTGTCTTCTTGAGATGTTTTTCAAACACATATAGCGAATGTAACATACTATCAAATCAATTCACGGAGTTCTGGGGCTCCCAATCTTGGGATGGAATATGATGGGGACAATAAATATCTTCCTTCAGAGTCAGTTCCTCCTTCTTCCATGGGATCCCATAGGATCTGGATGAGAGAAACTGGCTAATTTCATAATGCTAATGAGATAGTCACATATGTAAACATCTTCAAAACATTTGAAGACCTCCTGAGGCAGGAAGACATGAGCCACAAGAGAAAAATAAAAGCATTAAGTCCATAAATGAAAAAACAAATAATATAGGCATTGATATATTCTATTCTATTCTATTCTATTCTATTCTATTCTATTCTATTCTATTCTATTCTATTCTATTCTATTCTATTCTATTCTGTTCTGTTCTGTTCTGTTCTGTTCTGTTCTGTTCTCTTCTCTTCTCTTCTCTTCTCTTCTCTTCTCTTCTCTTCTCTTCTCTTCTCTTCTCTTCTATTCTATTCTATTCTATTCTATTCTATTGTCAACCCATTTGACCTGTCATACATTATATATATGTAGAAAAAAATAGTTAACAGGTTAAACAATTGCAAAGTTAAAGTTCAAGGCCCTCTGTTAACAATCTGTTATTATAATTTACTCATAAAAAGTCTGCAAATGTAAAAAAGGGACCTTTTATCATTTATGGTGGACATGTGATAAAGGAAAGAAATATTGGAGTAGGATTTACATCTTAATACAGAAGATTCTCAAAGTGAATATAATTATAAAGACAGAAACTTTTTATTTGGGTTTAATGGGTTTAATTGATGCTATTATCTTATTTTACCATACCAAAGGGAGTTGGAAATCAGTTGTCATGGTTTTGATAAATGAGACCAGTAGAAATAAGAACTCTGAGGCAATTGCTTTCCTCAAAGAACACTTTTAATGGCTACATAAGATCAGCACGAACAAAGGTGAAACCAAGACTGAAAGTTACCCCCCCCCAAAGGTTACAAAGTAAAAGTTGAACTCCCCACCTCTTAGTGTGTCATAAATCACAATCCCGAATTAACAGCTTCCTAACGGTAGCTCCAGCCCACCAAACATTAAGGCTGCTTGAACTTGGTTCCCACAAGAAAGTTATTGTTTTGACTAAACTATATGAATGCATCTCCCCCCTCCCATTGCTGTGGCAACTGAAAAGTGAGGAAACATGGCTGAATTCAGAGCATTTGAAGGTTTGACATCAGTGCTTTTTCTTTCTTTTTTCCCTTTCCCCTACACTTTTCCTTTCCCTTCTCCCTCCCCTATTTTCCTACTATTTTCTTTTGAATTTTTGTATTTTATATTATAAATCAATAAAGAAAGTCTACAATGGTTTCTTATCTACCACAAATCATGATCTCTGATCTGGCCGGGATCAAATTCTCTCTTTTGGTTCTTAATAGTGAAATCTTTCCTTAGGTTTTTAATTGGGAATTATCCCAACAATTGCATCTCATTTCCAGAGTTCATAAGTCTCTGTTGTAAATATCTCTGCAATATCCATTGTTGAAAAATTCTGCCTAAAAACACAGCGTTCATCTTGCCAGGAAAATCCAGTCCATCCTTCTTCAATTCCATTATCTCAGAATTTCTTGTAGTTATATTCCTTTCAATCTTTTCTGGCAGATCTATAACTTTCAAACCAAATAATTTCTTACAAAATAAGGCAAATATACGTGTTCCAGGATAATGTTGCAAGATCCAACCTGGGTCAGTCACCAGAATCAGAGGTTTAGTCTTCTGAGCTTTCAGACTGATGCTAGATCCCACCCATGCATGATTGAAACAGGCATGTTCAGCACATGTTCAGATTTGTCCTAGGTTTGTCATTCTGAGTGGGCATTGTTAACAGTAGTGTCTGCAGCTGATTGTGAATTTCAGCAGTTTAAACACTGTCCTACATTTGAGAATAATATGGCAGCCTCAGACTCCAAAGAAGCACTTGATAAAGGGGCTATGTGAGAGTAAGACGACAATTTGATATAAAACTGTTTCCTGAAGCAGCTAAGTGGGGTCACTTATAACTAAGATACATAATATTAATGGAGGTGATTGCAATATGATGATTAAGCCCTGTCATTGTCAGTTCTGTCAGACTCCCAGTGGTGAATCCAATCATTGTATTAAAATTAGTATTTTCATTAGTTGAAACCAGTGCTTTTTTTGTAACAAAAGAGGTGTGGGAACTCACATCTTGTTAATCTTTTATTTACCTTTCGCACGTAGTCAGCCTGCATGCACCGTTTTAATGATTTTAATAATAATAATAATAATAAAGTTGGAAGGGACCTTGGACGTCATCTAGTCCAACCCCCTGCTCAGGTAGGAAACCCTGCCTATACCATTTCAGACAAATGGCTGTCCAATATCTTCTTAAAGACCTCCAGTGTTGGAGCATTCACAGCTTCTGGAGGCAGGTTGTTCCACTGATTAATTGTTCTAACTGTCAGGAAGTTTCTCTTTATTTCTAGGTTGCTTCTCTCTTTGGTTAGTTTCCATCCATTGCTTCTTGTCTTGCCTTCAGGTGCTTTGGAGAATAGCTTGAATCCCTCTTCTTTGTGGCAACCCCTGAGATATTGGAATACTGCTATCGTGTCCCCCCTCGACCTTTTGTCGCTGACCTGCTACGCTCAACAGGGCGATTCAAGTTCATGTGGACCAAATATCAAATTTTCAAAAGTTACTTTTAAAACTTGGAAAATCTGTCAAAAAAAGGTGTGGGAACTCTGTTCCGGGGAGCTCTATGACAAAAAAAAGCACTGGTTGAAACCATCAGTGTAATGTATGATATTTCATCTTTTAGAAAGGAATTTTCCTGTGGATACTGGAATTACACATATTCTTAAGGCATGTATCGTAAAACTATTGCATCATTGTTTAATGTGATGTCAACAAAATGAAGACTAGCTGGATGGAACTGATGAAACAGATGTTAAAAACCATTAAAACTAACTGGTTAGAACTGAAGAAGCTGATGATATCTCATCCCAAGGTGTTGGATAATCTCAGTGCAACCATGTCACATCATTCTTAGTTTTCCTCCAGTGTCACTGCACCATCGTTTTGGCCTTTTTAGCACCCTCACCTCCTGTGTACACCAAGGGGAGTTTCAGGACTGATGGACCAGAAGTTATATAGGCATGATCCTGTCCAGGGTCTTGCCTGCTTTCTGATTATATTTGTGAAAAAAACCTCCACAGGGGGTTGTCCATTTGTGACAAAAACCTACACAGGGCCATGCAGCAGAATCCCCAAGATATCTCCCAGCTCCTTCTGAAACCCAAGTAGATCCATCAGTTGCCAAGGATGAACTATTCATATAGGTCCTACCTTGCTGCAGAAGGGGAGAGCATTGGAAATTCTCACAGCCACCAGGATGTGGTCTGGCCATGAGAGGGGATAATGACAGATTCCCCCAGCAGATGACATTACTATTGCTCTGAAAAGAAAATCATATCCGGAATAAGACCAGTATCCAGAATCGGGCCTCGGGTGGTCTGGGATAGGTCTATGGCCACCCCATTGAGGTGAGACGGTTTCTCAGATCACCTGGTTGTAAAGGCTCTGCACATTCCAGCCAGGGTTCACCCAGAGAAACCAGAATGATCTCATCAGCTGGCATTTAGAATCATTGTGTGCCTCTCATTGAAGTGCCAGGTACTCTGTTTGATTTATGACCATGGAATGTGCTGTTCTACACAGTCATCATACTTCATTGAATTTCCCAGAAAGAGACCATTATTTAAATTGGATACTAGCATCTATTGGACTTTTGATGGAATTTATTTGGATTATTTTTGTGCCAGAGATTTCATTGGCCTTTGCTATTGAGGAGAAGGCATATATATATCCAGCTGGAAGATCTTTTGAATTTAGCCCATTTTCTTAGGTAACCCCCTACACATTATGCTTGCTTCAGAAACAATTCATAAGCCCTAACTTTTTAAATGAAAAGGTCATTTGTACTTAAGTCCACTTCTTTTTCACATTCTAGTCTGTATATGAATTAAGATGACCACTCAAGACAAATTGACAATTCATATTTAATCTATATATTTAGTCAGAGCTGTCTATCACACAATGAAATGTGTACGTTATATTTTTTGTTTATCTGTCTATGGAGATTCTCAGTCATCCAGGTCATATGGTAGTTACTCCAAAGGTGCTTTTTCACGAGGCAACTGGACTTTCTTGTTTTTCTTGGAAGACATTTTGCTTCTCATGCAAGAAGCTTCTTCAGCTCTGACTGGATAATGGGGAATGGATTTATACTCCTTGCAGGCTGGTGGTCATTTGCACTCTTTTAGAGATTTGTTGAGGCCACCTGGGGTTTATATAAATTTCAGGGGACACAACAATATAGAAGGCCAATCTTACTGCAATTGCTGGCTTAAATGTGCCAGTGGGGAATATCTCCAACATCTACATATAAAGGATATCAGGAAAATGAAAAGACTTGTTAAAACTGTCTTTTCATGAGTTGATGCTTATTATTCAGTTCGGGTCTCATCACAATGACAAAACACTTGGGAAGGAAGATGCACACTAATAAGCCAGCACTGGATGAGATCATGGAGAAGATCTCCACAGCTAAGGTATATTTTCCCCTTGTGCTTAGATAGGTCGGAATAAAGCACAGCCAAACACTGCAGAAGACCAACATGCTGAAGGTGATGAATTTGGCTTCGTTGAAACTATCTGGTAACTTCCTAGCTAGAAAAGCAGCAGAGAAGCTAACTAGAGCAAGAAAACCCATAAAGCCCAAAACACAGTAGAACATGACTGAGTCTTCATTGCATTCCATGATGAGTTCTTCAGACACTGAGTGTGCATCAAAATCTGGGTATGGTGGGGACGTTATCAGCCACACACCACAAACACACATTTGAACAAGGGAGCAGGACAGAAGAATAAAACTGACCATTCTTCCCCCAACCCATTTCCTCAATCTGGAACCAGGTTTAGTGGCCATGAATGCTAGAACCACAACAAAGGTTTTGGCCAAGACACAAGAAACTGCCACAGAAAAGATGAGGCCAAAAGCTGGTTGTCGAAAGAGACACACAATCGTGTTGGGTTTCCCAATAAAAAGAAAGATGCAAAGGAAAGAGAGGAGGAGGGAAACTAGGAGGATGTAGGTGAGATTCCGGTTGTTGGCTTTGACAATGGGAGTGTCTTTGTGTTTCATGAAGATTGTGATTACCAAAGTTGTCATTAAAGAAAAGCAAAGTGAAAGAACAGTCAGGCTGATCCCCAAGGGTTCTTCATAGGACAAAAAGGTGATCCGCTTTGGAATGCACATATTTTTGTGAGTATTTGGATATTGATCTTCTGGACATGGAGAACAGTTATCTTCATCTGAAAAAGAACACAGTAGAATTGATGCAGTGGAGTACAGACAGTGTTGTACCCTCATGGCTTAGTCCTGTTTTATCTGGAAATTTCCTACCCTTCTTTTTTGATATTTTCCCCTCTGGACACGGACGGCAAGCATAGCAGCAAAAAGACCCTCCTTCTATCTTTTCCTTGCTGTATCCTGTCTCACAAGGATCATTACACCGAGATAAAGGTAATGCCTATCAATGAATAAAAACAAATATTTTAAGATACGGAAGAAAAAGAAGAGATATCCTTACTATGGAATAAACCGCAGAAAAATAGATTGATAAGCAGAAGTAATGTAATTGCATCATTTTGAGATCTAACTGGTTTGAAATAATAGTTCATTAAATATCTACAATTATTGGTATCAATGTCTTTCTATATTCATCAACCCCAGTCTCTAAAGACAATTTTTGTGCTGGTTAAAGAGGGTTTTCTCAAATTCTTAATTTTGAAGTCACCAGACTGATGAAAGCCAGTACACTGGATTGTAGCTTTTATTCAAAACTATGTATTGTCCATAATTAACAGAGGGCCAAAATACGATGTCCTATACCACCTATTAGTAAAGTAAACATATATATAGATATTTTTCCTTCCCTAGAACATTGATACTTAGGCTATTTCAGACATGAGGCTCTAAGACTTTCATCAATAAAGAAATTTTTACACTATATAAATGAAGACAGACCAAGCTAGATTCAGACAGCTAACCTGATTAAAAGCTCCTGGCCAGGTGATGGAATCTATAGAAATATTGAAGAATTTGTCTGCTGGAATTGTGGGATCTACCATTCCAACTTGGATCCTAGCAAAGGATTGGTTTGAGAATGTGACCCAGTTGATAATGTCATATCCACCAATGAATTCTCCATTTTCATCAAAGCAGATCTTCTCACCAACACTGTTGTTGAATCTGACACTTCTCAGAAAAGAATGAACCTGAAATACAGAGACAGACAGAGGGGATAACGAGAGAAAAGGACAGAGGGAAGGAGAAATAATTTATATGTTCAAAATATAGATATGGATGTTTAAATAAAGAAAATATAAAAACTTTCATTTTAGCTGTAGGTCAGAATCAAACAAGTTACATAACAATCATTCCAACATAGAGGTAGAGGTAATATATCAGATTACTGAAATAAAATTCAAATAGAATTGCAAAAAAAAAACCAGCAGAAGAATTTTAACATTAAACTCCGTACTTTAATTGCTAAAGCCTCTTAAGACAGATGACCTCTTAATAAATATATGAGAAATAATAAGATGTATATAAGGCTATAAAATATTTATACTATTCTTACCTAGAAAGAGATTTATACTTGCTGTAGGCATGCTAATTTTTTAAATTATTGCAACTGCAATTCAACAACCTAGAAGCAACATACCAACAAGAAACAACAAAATGTAACTGAAAGAGAGAGAGAGAGAGAGACAGACAGACAGACAGAAAGACAGACAGACAGACAGACAGACAGACAGACAGACAGACAGAATGAAAGACAGACAGCTTTCTGGTTACATTATGTTTTAACTTGTTATTATCTTATATATTTGAATATATTATCTTATATTCAAAAGAGAGAGAAAAATGCACAAGGCATATCAAGTTTCCATAAGCCAGACAGAGTTCAGGATCACTTTGTTTGGAGGTGTTATATACCTTGAATCATGGTTTGCATACAGAAGCAGGCTATAATACGTGATATGCCCATTCCTGGCCAGCTAGCAAGAGACAAATGCAGTCAGGCTCCTTCTCCCCCAGCTAATGTGTTGTGAATGGGGAAATCTCTGTATCTCTACAGATCATAGGAATGGTCTTGAAGGACAGGAGGGGGAGTCAGTCAAATCAGAGGACCTTGAGGCTGGATCACGATAAATAACTTGAGAAAATATTTCAAACAAGCCCAGTTCTCCCTCTTCTTTGTGGCAACCTCTGAGATATTGGAACACTGATATCTGGTCACCCGTAGTCCTTATTTTCATTAAACTAGACATAATCAATTCCAGCAACTGTTCTTTATATGTTTTAAGCTCCAGTTCCTTGATCACTTTTGATGCTTTTCTCTGCACTCTTTCTAGAGTCTCAACATCTTTTTAAATATTGTGGTGACCAAAACTGGATGCAGTATTCCAAGTGTGGCATTACCAAGGCATTATAAAGTGGTATTAACACTTCATCTGATCTCGATTCTATCCCTCTGTTAATGCAGCCTAGAACTGTGTTGGCTTTTTTGGCAGCTGCCGCACACTGGTGGCTCATATTCAAGTGATTGTCCACTAGGACTCCAAGATCCCTCTCACAGTTACTACTATTGAGTGAGGTACCACCTGTACTGTACTTGTGAGTTTGATTTTTTTTCTTGCCTAAATGTAGAACCTTAGTTTTCTATTGTTGAGTTTCATTTTGTTAGATAACACCCAGAGTTCAAGCCTGTCAAGATCCTTCTGTATCTTAAGCCTATCTTCTGGATTGTTGGCTACTTGTGCCATCTGCAAATTTGATGAGTTCCCCATCTATCCACTCATCCAAATCATTGATGATGATGTTGAAGAGTACTGGACCTAAAAGAGAGCCTTGGGATACGCCACTACACACTTCCCTCCATGTAGACGCAGTTCCATTGAGGACTATATGTTGAGTGTAGTTGGTCAGCCCGTTACAAATCCATCTGGTGGAGATGCTGTCTAGCCCACATTTTTCTATCTTATCAAGTACCATGTTTCCCTGAAAATAAGTCCGGGTATTATTATTATTATTATTATTAGGGTAGGCCTTACCTCATCTCCGGCACTGACAGTCCCACCCAGCCGGTCCACTTCTTCTTGGGCCGAAGTTCTGCAGCTACATTTGGGCCTGCATTTTTCAGTCAGGCCTTTCCTGAAGGCCTAAGCAACCAAATACCGAGCTATGGATTCAATACATAGCTTGGTGGTTGGCTGCTGAGGTCTTGCAAAACTGAGCTATGGATTGAAACCATAGCTCTGTTTTTGGCTGCACAGGACTTCCAGAAAGCCCTGTGACTGACAAATGCAGGACAGGCTGCAGAAGAGGCCTCAGAAGAAGAAATGGGCCGGCGAGGAGAGGCTTGGCTGCAAGGTAAGTGGGTGCAGGACAGGTGGGGCAGCTCCACACCCCCACCGCTGCCCTAGCTTGATTTTTAGGTCCTTATAAACTAGGGCTTATTTTGGGGGTATGGCTTATATTAGGTCCACCCGAAAAAATGAAGTAAGGCTTATTTTTGGTGTAGGGCTTACTTTCGGGAAAACACGGTAGTAGGTTGTGGTCTACTTTACTAAATGCCTTACTAAAGTCCAAGTAAATTATATCCATAGCATTTCTCTGGTCCATTAATTTTGTCACCTGGTCAAAGAATACAATAAGATTTGTCTGGTATGATTTGTTTTTGACAAACCCATGTTGGCTTTTGTTTATGACTTTATTTGCCTCTAGATGTTCACTGATTCCTTGCTTGATTATCTTTTCCAGAAACTTCCCAGATATTGAGGTCAGGCTGACAGGACTATAGTTTCCTGGATCTATTTTTTTCCCTCACATCCATCTGAAGCAGACATGTCAAACTCACGACGTCACGTGACATCGTGAGACGTATCGGGACAATTTTGCCATTGATGGCAGTGGGGTGGGCACGGCTTCCGGATGATGCATCCAGCCCTGGGCCGGGCAGTTTGACAACCCTGATCTAAAGAGAATATGAGGGAGGGGTAAGGACATTCAAACATGCAGGAGTCTGTTACTGTAGCCCTTGTAATAAAGTTAGTCCTGACCTACATGGTCTTGGTTTCTCAGTCAGGTCTACCCCTTGCAGCTGATGATGTCTTCGAGGTCTCTGTGAATGAGGCATCACAGCAACACATAAGTACAGGTGGTTCTCCTTTAATGGCTGTTTGTTCAGTGACCATTTGCATTTGCAGTTGGGCAGAATGAGTGGTATTTATGATTTCCTTGAAATTCAGGCTGTCACAGGACTCCTGTGGTCACATGATCACAATTCTCCCATCTATCTGTCTGTCTGTCTGTCTGTCTGTCTGCATGCCTGTGTACCTACCTACCTACCTACCTATTATATAAAACACAAAAACAGAAACAAGAAATTAAGGAAGGAAAAAGAGAGGGGGAAAAAAGAATATGTGAGCTACAAGGGAAAAAAGAAAGAAAAGGCATTGACGTCTGACTCTTTTTAGCACTGTAGAAGATAAAAACACTCCAGCCTCAATGATCACAATTCTTGAACTTGGCAACTGGTCTGAACTTCTGATTATCATGGTATCCCATAGTTACATGATTGTGACTTGCAAACTTCCTTGCTGGCTTTTCACAATCAGAGTTAATGGGCAAGCCAGAAGGAAGTTGTAAGTTGTGATCACATGAGGTCCTTGCTTGAAAACCTGCGCAGTCCTCAATTAACAACAGTAACTGGGATCATCTGGAACTGCTATTGGTAAGTCCCATGATCAAGTAACATCACACTTTATAACAGATCACTTAGCAGTGGAAACTCAGCCCCAATTATCATCATTAAGTAAGAACTGCCTGCGTAAAGTGTAGCACAATGGAAGACAGACTCACTTACTTTTTGGTAAAGGTAAAGATAAAGATTTCCCTTTCCAGATGTGTCTGAATCTAGTGTGTGGTGCATATCTCTATTTCTTGGCTGAGGGAGCCAGCATTATCCAAAGTCATTTTCTGTGGTCATGTGGCCAGCATGGCTATACGCCAAAGGAGCATGGAATGCTGTTACTTTCCCACTGAAATGGTACCTTTTAATATACTCACATTTGCATGCTTTCTGCCGAAGTGGTACCTATTAATCTACTCACATTTGCATGCTTTCTGCCAAAGTGGTACCTATTAATCTACTCACATTTGCATGCTTTCTGCCAAAGTGGTACCTATTAATCTACTCACATTTGCATGCTCTTGACCTGCTAGGTGGACAGGAGCTGGAGCAAGTAACGGGAACTCACGATGTTTGGTGGCACTTGGGTCAGATTTCCAGCTGACAGGTTCAGTGTCTTTAACTACTGAGCTATTGCATCCCTACTTTTAGATAATAAAATCTAAACGATGTAGAAAATAATTTTAGGAAACTATATTCTTCCTAAGAAACATAGTCTAAGTAGATGATGTTAGGCAGTGGGAATAGATGACCAAAGGGCCCTTTCTTTTATTGGATGTGTTCAAGTAAAGGCAGAATCAACATCTGTAGGAGCTGCTGGAATTTGAAATCCTACATTAAGTAGGTGCTGGATTTGGTGGCTTAAATGTCCATTTTGAAATCTATGATTCTTTCATCAAATAGGAGTACATATCTCTCACAAAAAGTAGGCTCAAAATATCTTGCCTTGTTCCTTTTTTTATTAAGGCCCTGAGAGGTTAAAGCAGCCTCGATTCCCTTCCCTGTTTCTCCTAGAACTGTGTTCCTGGAAGCATATAAGGTTGTTCTCATCTCGATTCATTTGTTCTAAAATTATGCATGTGTTGCTGTGAATATTTGAGTGGTGAAATGCAAGTGACTCCCAATTGGTCTATGAAGAGGTGGGTACCCTATGCCTCGTGGAAAGGGAAGATCTCAGCATGCTGAATCTTTTTTTCAGAAAGGATGTCACAATATAATGATCAGTCCTTCCTCTACCATACGTGGATTGCATGAGAACACAATTGCAATGGACGCAGTGGCGTAGTGGCTTAATGACACTGGAACCTCTGGCCAGAAATGGTTTGGACATTAATGGTTTGAGCCTGGCTCTGTAAGATGGGGTGAGTTCCTGCGGCTCGCTCCCCAGCTCCTACCCACCCAGACGTTCGAAAGCATACAATATTGAAAGTAGATAAACAGGTACCACTATAGTGGGAGAAACGTATCCGCATTCATGTTTGTGAAGTGTGGAAGCCAGCTCCGGATGTGGCCAGATGTGAGGCAACGCAACATGAGGTGAGGTAAAGTAGACCAGTAGAGGAGCCCGAAAGAGCCGGTAATCCAAGCATCATCAGTCAGCTGATGTAAGCTAGTTTGCCCCCTGTAGTGCACCAAGGATAAGCATGCAAAGCTGAATAGAATGAACTAGCAATTTAGACTGTCAGGACTGCATTGTGTCTAGCAATTCTAGATTTCCCTGACTTTGTATGCCAGATGCTAAATAAATAAATAAATACATGGAAAGATCCTCCTCTGGAAATGACTAAAAACGTGAGTACAATAATACTTTCAACCATCAAAGAACTGGTTCTGGCTAAATGCAAACCTTCCAAACAAAGCATCTACAATAGAATAAAAAACAACTTCAGCATATCAGGTAGAGAGTGTAGAACACTTCTTCCATTAACTTATAGACTGAACTTATGGCAGAATGATGGAATGTAGTAAAGAAGATGGATTCCTAGGATGGAGGAGATGCATTTCAGAGAAGTAAAAGGCAACTCATATGTGTGGGAGAAAGAAGATGAAGGTAACCCCTCTTATAGTTCACAGGATAGATTGTAGATACATAGAGTAAAGTGCTGAGTCCTGCAAGGTTTTTGTCTATAGGTGTGAAACAGTAAAGTAATCAGCTTGGAAGAATCATCATATGTTACCAAGAGGTTTTACATTTGACAGGCAGTCAATACAAAGAAGAGCAACTAAAATGATTAAAGGCCTGGAAAGTAAAACATAAGAAGAACGGTTGCAGGATTTGGGTTTGGCTAGTCTAGAGAAAAGAAGGACATGATAGCAGTCTTCCAGTATTCGAGGGGCTGCCACATAGAGGAGGGGGTCCTCTTATTTTCCATAGCACCAGAGTACAGGACAAGAAACTATTGATGGAAACTAATCAAGGAGAGAAGCAAATTGGAATTAAGGAGAAACTTCCTAAAAGCCAAGACAATTAACCAGTGGAAAGCTTGTCTTGAGAAGTTGTAGGTGCTTCATCACTGGAGGTTTCTAAGAAGAGACTGGACAGTCACTTGTCTGAAATTGCTTGAGCAGGAGGCTGGACTAGAAGACCTCCAAGGTTCCTTCCAACTCTATTCTAATTCTGATTCTAATTTCATGGACAGAAACATATTCTAAGTATTTCAAATGGTTAATGCAATACTACATCTCAATTTTAGATCTAAGGTCAATTGCCCCAAAGAATATTGTTTGTTAAAGTTTATGGACAGATCTTGAAACAACAGATATGGTGGTTTCTTACCTGCCACCACATTTGATTATGAAACTGTTTCCTTCCTCTTTTCATTATTGAAGTTTCCCTGGCTTTGGATAAATACAGAGATTGCAAAGCATGTGCCACAGCATAGACTGCATTGTAAATATTGTAACTCTGACCACTGATGCGTATTTCAAACACAGATGTAGGAAGGGTCTCAATTCTTTCCTGTCCAGTACAGGTTTTCTCAGTCATCTCCGTTCTTGAGTTTGAGAAGAAACAACCGAATGCCTGTTCCCAAAAATGTTTTCGAAAATGATCATGGTGGTCATTGTTTGGACTTAGATTGTGAAGAAATTCCTGGAAGTCTGGAACATGTTTTGTGTGAACTGCAAAGGATAAAGCACCATGTAGGAAATGGATGTCCCAAGTTTTATGAAGGGAAAATGAGGTGAAGTCTGTCTGAGCATTTATAAGCCAGATCTTTTGCTTCCTTGGTGTATCCTCCACTTCTGAAAACCGGAGGAAAGTTCTCAGAAATGTTATGGTCTGAATTTTACCATATACAATTATCACATTGGCTGTGCTGTTCATGAGAACATGGTATATCTTTAGTCCTTCATCCATGGCATCAGTAAAATCAGTGTAAAAATCTAAATTTGGTAACTCTGCTATGAACTCAGTGCAGATGCCGTACTCTGAAAAGGTGGGGACCACCTTCTGGACAAATTTCTCTGCTTTCTCATCCTTTACTACAAGAATTCCAACCCAGATCCATCTTAAGTATTTCAATAGCTGCATGAGGCCCTTATGTTCGTGGGATTCACCTGGAAACATCTGCTGGAAGAAAACTGCTTGAGTCTCTTTATCCATGGCTGGAGCAGAGCCATAGGTCAACTGCAGGAAGACAAACATATGTGAATGCGAATGTCTAAGTGAACCTCTAAAAATGTGTACATTCATTTGAATCTCTAGGTGCCCTTGAGCTTATAAAATTAAACATTATGCAACTAGTTGTCTTTATTTGGAAATATCAACCAAGATATACTGATATATACTGAGGTTGACAAGAATTAAAAAAGAGGTGGTCAACCTATTCTCCAAAGCACCTGAAGGCAGGACAAAAAGCAACAGATAGAAACTTATCAAAGAGAACTAACTTAGAACACTTAATCAGTTGAATGGCTTGCCTCCAGAAGTTGTGGGTGCTCCATCATTAGAGGTTTTTAAGAAGAGATTGGACAGCCATTTGTACATAATAGTGTAGAATTTCCTGCTTGAGCAGGGGTTGGTCTAGAAGACCTCCAAGGTCCCTTCCAACTCTTAATTCAGTGTCTGGTATTGGGGAATGTTTTTCTATGCCCAATATCCCCACTGTCTGTTCAGAGTTATGATTACTCGTGCTGCTATGGTAATCCTAGCAACCAAAAAATAGTATCTAGGAATCTGAATGTTGCTCCCTTTTTTTAGAGAAAGAAGCCTGGAGACTTCTGGAGAGGAATGGCAATATAATAATGAATATCTTCAGCACATCTTACCTGAGGAACTTTGTAGATGCACAATACAGCTGCCATGTGAAGAGAGATATCAGGTCCCCCAATGACTGCAGCTAAAAGTTTTGGGACCCCACACTTGTAGTTAGGGATGAATTTGCCCTGAGTGAAAGGCAGGACCATTGAGGCGAAGTAGGTCCAGCTTGGACTGAAATGGCTGTTAAAAATATGGAAGCCCAGTGTGACATTGGGTAGGATCTGCGGATTTTCATTGATCTCTTTTAGAGTAAACGCTAAGGCCAGGACATGCTGGTAAGTCTGAAAAAGTATTCTGTAAAAAAACACATGAATAAAGGTCTGCTTCATATCATGGCACCTGCAATCCTTAAATACAAAACATTTAGTGGAAAGTGTTTTAGTGCCATATTTTGATTATTCAGCTAAGATCCTGGAAAATGCAAAGTGTAAGATTAGTTCATATATACCCCTACAAGAACTGGAGTTATTTTTAAGAGAAAAATTGGCTTCAAATTTCAAGCATTATTTCTGAAAACATGAGAAAGGTCCAGTATCATACTTCAGCTTCTCATAATGGTTTATATCAGGACATGCTGGTAATTCTGAAAAAAAATATTCTGTAAAAAAACACATTAAGAAAGGTTTCCTTCATATCATGGCATCTGCAATCCTTCAGTATAACACCTTTAGTGGAATGTGTCAGTGCAATATCTAGAAACATAGAAACACTGAAGTCTGATTGCAGAAAAAGAGCTAGTGGTATTATGAGTCACCCTTTGAGCTATTTGTTTTCTTTTTAGTTTATTCATTTTTTAAAAATATTTTTAATTTCTGTCAGATGATGGACATGTATTTAGCCCAAAGTTTAGTTCAAACTCAGTTACTGATTGCTGACTGCAATCTCTACTTGAAGTTGGTTCCAAGCTTCCAATAGACTTTCTGTAAAGTATTACCTTCTAACATTACTTTTTTATTTTATTTTATTCAAATACAAATAATACAAACATAACACATATAAACCTAAATAAAAAACAATATAAAAAATACAAATACTACAGTGTACCCACACCCCTGGAGACCATTTTTATTACCTATATTTCTTCTCATATAACAACTAACAATATACAATATATTCCAATTGTGCCTTTATCCCCTCCAAAACAGCATGTATTCTTGAGCAGGTTTATTCCCTTTGCCTTCCACCAAGACTGTTTTTATAAAATCATCCCATATTTCATTATAATTATTTACTTTAATCATCCCTTTTTTAAATTTAATTTCTGTTGTTAATTTATCATTTATTGCCATATTCCATATTTCATTATACCACTCATTTCTTTGAATATCCCAATTCCGTCTCCAATATTTAACCATTACTAATCTAGCTGCCATTATCAAATTTACAATCAATTCCTTTTTTTGCTTCATTTATATCTTGTTTTTCCACCAGTAACAGTAATGCGACCCTCGGTGACATATCTAAATTTACCTTGAAAAGTTCTCTAATTTCCCTAAACACCATGTCCCATATCTTTTGTGCGCTATCACTATCCCATCACATATGTTTATATGTTCCAATCTCTTTCCCGCACCTCCAGCAAATATTTGTATATTTAACATCTATTTGATTTAATTTGCGTGGTGTTAGGTACCACTCCATATCACTTTATATCTGTTTTCCTTAACTCTAATTGACATATTCTTATATACTCTTCTGTTCCAAATATTTTTCCAATCTTTATCGTTTATTTCTCCTAAATCTGTTTCCCAGATTAATTTTAAACCTTTTGCCTGATCTTCTAGTTCAGTTAATATTCTGTATATTTTCCCAATTCTTCCTTTACCTATATATTCTTCATTTTCCTCACTTTCTTTTATAATTATTTCAAATTTTGTTAACTGTCTATCTTTCTCCTCGCATTTTTCTTCCATTTTTATCCATTTCTCTAATTGTATTAGATTCAACCAATTTAACTTAGTATCTGATAAAACATACTTTAATTGTATTATATTCTTTATCTTGTTCTTCCAGTCTTCCCATTTATATATCTGATTTTTTTTTAATTTACTAATTCAATCTTTCAATTCAATCTTAGGGAATTTCTCCATTTCTACTACCGGTATTAAAGGAGAAATTCCTGGAATTAACCGGTATCTCCATTTATCCCATAATTCTATCAGGTTTTTTAAAAAGGGATTTTGAATTCTCTTAACAATTTTTTTAATATCTTTTTTAAACCAATATGTTTCTATAGGATCGCTTATTTCCCTTAATTCCTTCGATTCTATATCGCTCCACAATAAATCTCTATCTGCTATAATATCTGGGACCACCCTCAATTGATTGGCTACCCAATAATTTCTAACATTTGGAAGACCCAGCCCACCCTTTTTTAATGGTTCATACCATAAAGCTTTACTTATTCTTGCTCTCTTGCCTCCATTACAATACACCTCCAGCAATCTCTGTATTTCCTTTAATTCTTGATCCGAAAACTTAATTGGGATCATCCAAAACAAAAAGTTAATTTTTGGTAAAACTTTCATTTTTATTGCTGCAATTCTTCCAAACCATGATAATTTTACTTTTCCATATTTATCCATTTTATATCTTTCTTTAACTTCTCATAATTTATCTTCTTTAATTCTTGAATATTTTTTGGGATGTCAATACCTAAATATTTGATACTATCTACTATTTTTAATTTATATTTTTCTTTCAATACATCAATTTCTTCTTTACTATAGTTATATAACATCATTTCTGATTTTTCCCAATTTATTTGCAATCCACTATATTTCCCAAATTCATTCAAATGTGAATATACCCTCTCTGTAGTAGCTATGGGATTTTGAAATGTTAGTAATGTATCATCTGCAAATAAATTTTTGTTTTCTTACATACGCCAATTCCTTCAATCAATGAATCTTTCCTAATTGCATTTGCCAAAACCTCCATCAATAATACAAATAGAACTGGGGATAAAGGGCAACCCTGTCTCGTTCCCCGGCTTAAGGTTATTGTCTCTGTAACACCATCATTTATGACTATTATTGCCTTATTCTCTGAGTATAGTTGATTTATCACCTTTCTAATTTTTTCCCAAAGCCTAATTTCTCTATTAATATTTTCAGTGTAGGCCATTCCACACAATCAAAGGCCTTAAAAACATCTAATGCTAATAAACCAGCTTTTAATTTTTGATTCTTTATGTAATAGCCTAAATTTAATACCCTTCTTACTACATCTGATATCGGCCTCTTATAAATCCACACTGGTCATTTTTAATATAATTCTCTATAAATGTATTCAATCTATTTGTCAATAGTGCTGTAAAAATCTTAGCATCCTGATTAATAAGGGATATTGGTCTATATGATCCTGGATTTGTAAGATCTTTATTAGGTTTCACTATCAATACTATCAGAGATTGCTTCCAGGAACTTGGAATAATTTCCCCTTCCATTATTTTATTAAGCATTAACCTCATCTTCGGCACCAATAATCCTTTAAATTTTTTATAATATTCTGCGCCTAGTCCATCTAACCCTGGTGCTTTACCTATTTTCAATTTATTAATAACTTCCAGCATCTCCTCCTCTTCTATTTGTAATTCCGTTATTTCTTTATCACATTCTCAAATTTTACAGTTTAAATTCTTTTCTATATATGCCTGACTTTCATTCAAATTTATTTCCTTTCCCTTATATAACTTTTCAAAAAACTTCTGAAATATCAACAATTTTTCTCTCATCATGTTACATCTTTCTCCCTTTTCGTTCTTTATTACTCCAATCAGGCTTTTTGCCTTTTTAACTTGTGTGGCTCTAGCCAACATTCTAGAATTTTTATTACTATTTTCATAAAATTCCCTATTTAAATAAATTAGATTTCTTTGAACCTGTTCTAGCTCAATATTTTGCAACTCTTTTCTTTTAGCTGATAATTCTAACATAATCCTATTCTCTCTACTTTCTATATATTTACTCTCTAGTTCTTTAATTTCCTCCTCGAACCTTTTTATATATTTCTCTTTTTGTTTTTTTATATTATAAGAATATTTTATCCCTAAACTTCTTACCACTGCTTTCATTGCATCCCATATTACACCTATATTACTACCTCCTTCTTCATTTATAGTCCATATGTCTTTTAATTCTCTTTCCATTTTCTCTAAAATCTCTTTATTTTTAAAAATCCTCGAATACATTCTCCATCTACTTGCCTGTTTATAACCACAATCAATTTCCATTTCCATAGTTACCATTGCATGATCTGATATTTTAATTATTTTTATCTCTGCTTTCGTTATTTTAGATATTTCCAATGTTACAAATATATAATCTATTCTTATAAAATTTTTATGTCTACTAGAAAAATATGTATAACTCTTTTGATTGCCATGTAATTCTCTCCAAATATCTTTTAATCTATTTCTATTAATAAATTTTCTTAAATCTGTATTATTATACTTTATTTCTGTTTTTGATGGATTAGATTTATCAATTCCTATATCCATAACCATATTATAATCACCTGCCATTATCACATAACCTTTTTTTTCATTTTTTCTATTTCTTTATATACCCTATCATAAAACTCTCTTTGATTTGTATTAGGTGCATACAAATTTGCTAAAGTGACCTCTTGTCCATAAATCAAGCCTTGAATTATAAGAAATCTTCCCATATCATCCCTTTTTATGGCTTTTATCTTAAATTCACATCTTTTAGCTACCATGATTGTTATCCCTCTTGCTTTTGATGTACCAAATGCCTTTTCATATACATCAGCCCAATATAACCTACGTTCATTCACCCCTTCTTTCTTTTGATGTGTTTCTTGTAAAAATACAATATCTATTTTCTCTTTATTAATTGATTTTTCAATTCTTGCTTGTTTATATTTCCCCCCCAAGCCATGTACATTCCATGTAGCTACCTTCAACGATTTCCCCATCTATTCCTTATATTACATATTCCTTTGGTCTCCATATGTGCTCTAACATAAATCTTACAAAATTAAACTACAAAGTAAGCATATTGACCCAAAACATAAATAGCCTCTTACCCACCCATAAACATATATTACTTTTGAACTACCCTCCAGTCAGTTTGAGGTTTTGTCCCTATGTTCTTGATTTTTGCTCAATATTGAAAATACTGCCTTCTAAACCTTATTCACACCCTTAATATATTTAAATAGCTCCAGTCATGTATAAAGAGACTGAAGCAGTTTTCTTCCAGCAAATATTTCCAGATGAATGCCATGAACATAAGGGCTTCATGCACCTATTGATGTTCCATCATGTCTCCCATTTCTCTTCTTTCCTTCAGACTGTACATAGTCATTTCCTCCAAATTCTCCTGATATGTTTTGTCCCTCAGACCCTGCACCATTTTTGTTGAACATCTCTGGACTCATTCAATCTTACCAATATCTTTTTTTTTAAAAAAGTGAGATCTCCAGAATACATAGTATTCCAAATGGGGTTTGACTAAAGTCCTTTACCGCAGGATTAGGACCTATTTTTTCCTGCTCTTGTTCCCTTCATTGATGCATCCATCTTTACTATTCAGCTCAGATCGTGAAAATGCAAAACAAATACTAGCACATATATATCCCTCCAGGAGCTGGAGTTATTTATATTACAAAACAAACACTGGCTTGAAATTGGAATCACTATTTCTTAATAAATGAGAAAGGCCCAGTATCAAACCACAGCTTTTAAGAATGGCTTATATCCAGAAGGAAATTGCTGCGTTTTAGTACCAGAAATACCAAATGAAAACGTTATCAAGGGAAATATGCCCTCCCCCCAAATCTTAGTGATAGTTACATCCTCATAAATCAAGTCACACATTCCTCTATGGTTATAGATATTTAGATGTGGTTTGTTACGATTGGAAATTTGACCTCTCTTTCAACTTTACGTGGATGCTGAAATTTCACTTCACATAAAATAAACTTAGGCATCTTATTTAAGATGTGTCTTTTCAGGAGATTTTGACATTAGAGTAAAAGATTTCAAGCATAGTGTAATTTAGCAGAATGGTCTAGAGTCTGACAATGAATTGATGATGTACTTACACAGATCCATCTTGAAATGCATGAGAAGGATGTTGACTGAAATCAATAGGATCAGAAAATATAAACAATATAGAAATAATGCCAGCAATGTTGATGTCTCCAATCTGATGATAGGTGTGACGAATAGGAGGAGGCTCCTCAAGGTCACATTGAAGACTAGGATCCTTGCACACCACTTGAGGCATTACTATTAACAGCAGCTCCAAGAATACTAACATCTTCCATGAGTGTTTTCTTTCTGTGTACAAATGCCTCTGTCTGCCACAAGATATTTGAAGTGGATCAGTCTGACCTGTCTTTTTGAGATGTTCTTCAGACACAAATAGCAAGTGCAACATACTATCAATTCAATTCATGGGGCTCTGGGGCTCCCAGCCAATTTGATGGAATATCATGGGGATAATAAAAATCATCCTTCAGGGCCAGTTCCTCCTTTTTCCATGGGATCCCATAGGAGCTGGAGGAGAGATACTGGCTAATTTCATAATGATAGTGAGAATGTCACATATGTGAACATTGTCAGAACATTTGAAGGCCTCCTGAGGCAGGAAGACATGAGCCACAAGAGAAAAATAAAAGCATTAAGTCCATAAATGAAAAAAACAAATAATATAGGCATTGATCTATTCTATTCTATTCTATTCTATTCTATTCTATTCTATTCTATTCTATTCTATTCTATTCTATTCTATTCTATTCTATTCTATTCTATTCTATTCTATTCTATTCTATTCTATTCTATTCTATTCTACTCTACTCTACTCTACTCTACTCTACTCTACTCTACTCTACTCTGTTCTGTTCTATTCTATTCTATTCTATTCTATTCTATTCTATTCTATTCTATTCTATTCTATTCTATTCTATTCTATTCTATTCTATTCTATTCTATTCTATTCTATTCTATTCTATTCTATTCTATTCTATTCTATTGTCAACCCATTTGACCTGTCATACATTATATATATGTAGAAAAAAATAGTTAACAGGTTAAACAATTGCAAAGTTAAAGTTCAAGGCCCTCTGTTAACAATCTGTTATTATAATTTACTCATAAAAAGACGCAAATGTAAAAAAGGGACCTTTTATCATTTATGGTGGACATGTGATAAAGGAAAGAAATATTGGAGTAGGACAGTGATGGCGAACCTTTTAGAGACTGAGTTCCCAAACTGCAACCCAAAACCCACTTATGTATCGTCGAGTGCCGGGTGGGTGTGGCCCATTAGGTGGGCGTGGCTGCGGTGGTAACGGCAGACTGGGTGGGACTAAAAAGTTCAATCAATCAATTCCAACTTTGCAGCATCTTTTTCCCCCCCGCGAGAAGTTGAAATTGACTGATTGAACCTTTTTTTTTTTTGCACACGGCGGCGGAGGCCTAAAGCGAAAAGGTTTTATAAAACCCAGCTGAAGGCCTAGGACTGGGGCAACGGCGCGCGTGCCCACAGAGAGGGCTCTGAGTGCCGCCTCTGGCACCCGTGCCATAGGTTCACCACCACTGGAGTAGGATTTACATCTTAATACAGAAGAATTCTCAAAGTGAATATAATTATAAAGAGAGAAACTTTTTATTTGGGTTTAATGGGTTTAATTGATGCTATTATCTTATTTTACCACACCAAAGGGAGTTGGAAATCAGTTGTCATGGTTCTGATAAATGAGACCAGTAGAAATAAGAACTCTGAGGCAATTGCTTTCCTCAAAGAACACTTTTAATGGCTACATAATATCAGCACGAACAAAGGTGAAACCAAGACTGAAAGTTACCCCCCCTAAAGGTTACAAAGAAAAAGTTGAACACCCCACCTCTTAGTGTGTCATAAATCACAATCCCGAATTAACAGCTTCCTAACGGTAGCTCCAGCCCGCCAAACATTAAGGCTGCTTGAACTTGGTTCCCACAAGAAAGTTATTGTTTTGACTAAACTATATGAATGCATCTCCCCCCTCCCATTGCTGTGGCAACTGAAAAGTGAGGAAACATGGCTGAATTCAGAGCATTTGAAGGTTTGACATCAGTGCTTTTTCTTTCTTTCCCCCCTTTCCCCTACACTTTTCCTTTCCCTTCTCCCTTACTATTATGTAAAAGTAAAAAGTTGAGGTTTGATGATATTATCTTATTTTACAACACCAAAGGGAGTTGGAAGTCAATGCTTTTTCTTTCTTTTTCCTCTTTCCCCTACACTTTTCCTTTCCCTTCTCCCTCCCCTATTTTCCTACTATTTTCTTTTGAATTTTTGTATTTTATATTATAAATCAATAAAGAATGATAAGTACAATGGTTTCTTATCTACCACAAATCATTATCTCTGATCTGGCTGGGTTCAAATTCTCTCTTTTTGTTCTTCAGAGTGAAATCTTTCCTTAGGTTTTTAATTGCGAATTATCCCAACAATTGCATCTCATTTCCAGAGTTCATAAGTCTCTGTTGTAAATATCTCTGCAATATCCATTGTTGAAAAATTCTCCCTAAAAACACAGCATTCATCTTGCCAGGAAAATCCAGTCCATCCTTCTTCAATTCCATTATCTCAGAATTTCTTGTAGTTATATTCCTTTCAATCTTTTCTGGGAGATCTATAACTTTCAAACCAAATAATTTCTTACAAAATAAGGCAAATATACGTGTCCCAGGATAATGTTGCAGGATCCAACCAGAGTCAGAGGTTTAGTATTCTGAGCTTTCAGACTGATGCTAGATCCCATCCTCAGGAAACATCTCTATACCAGAATGTGTGCTTTGGGCTATTCTATGCACCAATGGGAAGGCATCACAAAAAGATGTCATTTTTAAAATGGCTCTGTAACTAATCTAAAAGGGTACCATTCAAGGCATTTTTTGACATGAACATCCAAAGAATGAGTACAGACATGTCAAAGATGTGATGCTGTGCATGCATGTATTCTGCCCATGCAAGATTGAGACAGGCATGTTCAGCACATGTTCAGATTTGTCCTAGGTTTGTCATTCTGAGTGGGCTCTGTTAACAGTAGTATCTGCAGGTGATTGTGAACTTCAACAGTTTAA
The DNA here is from genome assembly GCA_023970755.1 of Azemiops feae. Classification (NCBI taxonomy): domain Eukaryota; kingdom Metazoa; phylum Chordata; class Lepidosauria; order Squamata; family Viperidae; genus Azemiops; species Azemiops feae. The sequence continues at coordinate 104,249 of JALGBA010002043.1, forward strand.
ACACTGTCCTGCATTTGAGAATAATATGGCAGCCTCAGACTCCAAAGAAGCATTTGATAAAGGGGCTGTGTGAGAGTAAGATGACAGTTTGATATAAAACTGTTTCCTGAATCAGCTAAGTGGGGTCACTTATAACTAAGATATATAATATTAATGGAGGCAATTGCAATATGATGATTAAGCCCTGTCATTGTCAGTTCTGTCAGACACCCAATGGTGAATCCAATCATTGTATTAAAATTAGTATTTTCATTAGTTGAAACCATCAGTGTAATCTATGATATTTCTTCTTTTAGAAAGGAATTTTCCTGTGCATACTGGAATTAAAAATATTCTTAAGGCATGTATCGTAAAAATACCGCATCATTATTTAATGCGATGTCAACAAAATGAAGACAAGCTGGATGGAACTGATGAAACAGATATTATTAGAAACCATTAAAAACTACGTGGTTAGAATTGAAGAATCTGATGATATATCACCCCCAGGTGTTGGATAATCTCACCCAGTGCAACCATATCACATCATTCTTAGTTTTCCTCCAGTGTCACTGCACCATCTTTTGGCCCTTTTTAGCACCCTCACCTCCTGTGTACACCAAGGGGAGTTTCAGGACTGATGGATCAGAAGTTATACAGGCATGATCCTGTCCAGGGTCTTGCCTGCTTCCTGATTATATTTGTGAAAAAAACCTCTACAGGAGTTTGTCCATTTGTGACAAACACCTACACAGGGCCATGCAGCAGAATCCCCAAGATATCTCCCAGCTCCTTCTGAAACCCAAGTAGATCCATCAGTTACCAAGGATGAACTATTCATATAGGTCCTACCTTGCTGCAGAAGGGGTGAGCATTGGAAATTCTCACAGCCACCAGGATGTGGTCTGGCCATGAGAGGGGATAATGACAGATTCCCCCAGCAGATGACATTACTATTGCTCTGACAAGAAAATCATATCCGGAGTATGACCATTATCCAGAGTTGGGCCTTGGGTGATCTAGGATAGGTCCATGGTCATCCCATTGAGGTGAGACGGTTTCTCAGATCACCTGGTTGCAAAGGCTCTGCAAATTCCAGCCAGGGTTCACCCAGAGAAATCAGAATGATCTCATCAGCTGGCATTTAGAATCATCTTGTGCCTCTTATTCAAGTGCCAGGTACTCTGTTTGACTTTTCTCCATGGAAGGTGCTGTTGTACACAATCATCATACATGATTGAATTTCCTAGAAATTATTTAAATTGGATACTAGCACGTATTGGACTTTTGATGGAATTTATTTGGATTATATTTGTGCCAGAAATTTCATTGGCCTTTACTACCGAGAAGGCACATATATACAGCTGAAAGATCTTTTGAATTTAGCCCATTTTTAATAGGTAACCACCAACACATGATGTGATCTAGAAAACTGACAGTGTTTGCTTGCTTCAGAAACAATTCACAAGCCCTAACCTTTTAAATGGAAAGGTCATTTGTATTTAAGTCCACTTCTTTTTCACATTCTAGTGTACATATGAATTAAGATGACCACTCAAGACAAATTGACAATTCATATTTAATCTATATATTTAGTCAGAGCTGTCTATCACACAATGAAATGTGTACATTATATTTTTTGTTTATCTGTCTGTGGAAATTCTCAGTCATCCAGGTCATATGGTAGTTACTCCAAAGGTGCTTTTTCACGAGGCAACTGGACTTTCTTGTTTTTCTTGGAAGATATTTTGCTTCTCATACAAGAAGCTTCTTCAGCTCTGACTGAATTTATAATCCTTGCCTGTTGGTGGTCATTTGCATTCTTTTGGAGATTTGTTGAGGCCACCTGAGGGTTTATCTGTGTCATCAGGGGCACCTGAGTAGTGCAAATGCATATGGAAAGTCCAGTTGTGTTGTGAAAAAGCATCTTTGGGATATTTGTTTATCTGTATGCTTTTATAGTCCCAATTTCCAGAAGGAAGAAAAGCTCTGAGCTATATAAATTTCAGGGGACACGGCAATATAGAAGGCCAATCTTACTGCAATTGCTGGCTTAAATGTGCCAGTGGGGAAGATCTCCAACATCTACATATAAAGGATATCAGGAAAATGGAAAGATTTGTTAAAACTGTCTTTTCATGAGTTGATGTTTATCATTCAATTCGGGTCTCATCACAATGATAAAACACTTGGGAAGGAAGATGCACACCAATAAGCCAGCACTGGATGAGATCATGGAGAAGATCTCCACAGCTAAGGTATATTTTCCCTTTGTGCTTAGATAGGTTGGAATAAAGCACAGCCAAACACTGCAGAAGACCAACATGCTGAAGGTGATGAATTTGGCTTCATTGAAACTATCGGGTAACTTCCTAGCTAGAAAAGCAGCAGAGAAGCTAACAAGAGCAAGAAAACCCATAAAGCCCAAAACACAGTAGAACATGACTGAGTCTTCATTGCATTCCATGATGAGTTCTTCAGACACTGAGTGTGCATCAAAATCTGGGTAAGGTGGGGACGTTATCAGCCACACAGCACAAACACACATTTGAACAAGGGAGCAGGATAGAAGAATAAAACTGACCATTCTTCCCCCCACCCATTTCCTCAATCTGGAACCAGGTTTGGTGGCCATGAATGCTAGAACCACAACAAAGGTTTTGGCTAAGACACAAGAAACTGCCACAGAAAAGATGAGGCCAAAAGCTGGTTGTCGAAGGAGACACACAATCGTGTTGGGTCTCCCAATAAAAAGAAAGATGCAAAGGAAAGAGAGGAGGAGGGAAACTAGGAGGATGTAGGTGAGATTCCGGTTGTTGGCTTTGACAATGGGAGTTTCTTTGTGTTTCATGAAGATTGTGATTACCAAAGTTGTCATTAAAGAAAAGCAAAGAGAAAGAACGGTCAGACTGATCCCCAAGGGTTCTTCATAGGTCAAAAAGGTGATCCGCTTTGGAATGCACATATTTTGGTGAGCATTTGGATATTGATCTTCTGGACATGGAGAACAATCGTCTACATCTGAAAAAGAACACAGTGGAATCGATGCAGTGGATTACAGACAGTGTTGTACCCTCATGGCTTAGTCCCTGGAAATTTCCTACCCTTCTTTTTTGATATTTTCCCCTCTGGACACCGACGGCAAGCATAGCAGCAAAAAGACCCCCCTTCTATCTTTTCCTTGCTGTATCCTGTCTCACAAGGATCATTACACCGAGATAAAGGCAATGCCTATCAATGAACAAAAACGAATATTTTAAGATACGGAAGAAAAAGAAGAGACATTCTTACTATGGAATCAACCATATAAAAATGGATTGATAAGCAGAAGTAATGTGATTGCATCATTTTGAGATCTAATTGGTTTGAAATAATAATTCATTAAATATCTACAATTATTGCTATCAATGTCTTTCTATATCCATTAACCCCAGTCTCCAAAGACAATTTTTGTGCTGGTTTAAAGATGGTTTTCTCAAATTCTTAATTTTGAAATCACCAGACTGATGAAAGCCAGTACACTGTATTGTAGCTTTTACTTCAAAACCATGTATTGTCCATAATTAACAGAGGGTCAAAGTAATGAGTATAATGTTTTATACCAACTATTAGAAAAGTAAACATTCGTACAGATTTTTTCCCCATCCTTAGAACATTGATATTTAGGCTAATTCAGAGATGAGGCTCTAAGACTTTCATCCATAAAGAAAGTTTTACACTATATAAATGAAGGCAGACCAAACTAGATTCAGACAGCTAACCTGATTAAAGCCTCCTGGCCAGGTGATGGAATCTATAGAAATATTTAAGAATTTGTCTGCTGGAACTGTGGGATCTACCATTCCAACTTGGACCCTAACAAAGGATTGGTTTGAGAACGTGACCCAGTTGATAACATCATATCCACCAACGAATTCTCCATTTTCATCAAAGGAGATCTTCTCACCAACACTGTTGTTGAATCTGACACTTCTCAGAAAAGAATGAACCTGAAATACAGAGACAGCCAGAGAGGGAAAACGAGAGAAAAGGACAGAGGGAAGGAGAAATAATTTATATGTTCAAAACATAGATATGGATGTTTAAATAAAGAAAATATAAAAACTTTCATTTTAGGTGTAGGCCAGAATCAAACAAGTAAAATAACAATCATTCCAACATAGAGGTAGAGGTAAAATATCAGATTACTGAAATAAAATTCACATAGAATTGCAAAATAAAAAAAACCGGCACAACAATTTAAAAATTAACAACAACAACAACAACAACAATAATAACAATAATAATGATGTTGGAATGGATCTTGGCGGTCACCTTCTAGTCCAATCTCCTGCTCAGGCAGGAAACCGTATACCATTTCAGACAAATGGCTTTCTAATCTCTTCTTAAAAACTTCCAGTATTGGAGCATTCACAGCCTCTGGAGGCAGGTTGTTCCACTGATTATTGTTCTAACTGCCAGGAAATTTCTCCTTATATCTAGGTTGCTTCCCTCCTTGAATAGTTTCCATCCGTTGCTTCTTGTCCTGCCTTCAGGTGCTTTGGAGAATAGCTTGACTCCCTCTTCTTTGTGGTAGCCCCTGAGATATTGGAACACTGCTATCATGTCCCTCCTCATCCTTCTCTTCATTAAACTAGACACACCTAATTCCAGCAACCGTTCGTTATATGTTTTAGCCTTCAGTCCACTTGCTAAAGCCTCTTAAGACAGATGACCTCTTAATAAATATATGAGAAATAATAAGATGTATATAAGGCTATAAAATATTTATACTATTCTTACCTAGAAAGAGATTTATACTTGCTGTAGGCATGCTAAAGTTAGTTTTTAATTATTGCAGCTGCAATCCAACAACCTAGAAGCAACATACTAACAAGATAAAACAAAATGTAACTGAAAAAGTTTATATGTACACACATATATATATATATATGTGTGTGTGTGTGTGTGTGTGTACACACATACACACAGAGAGAGAGAGACAGACAGACAGAAAAACAGACAGCTTTCTCATTACATTATGTTTTAACTTGTTATTGTCTTATATATTTGAATATATTATCTTATATTCAAAAGAGAGAGAAAAATGTTCATAAGGCATATCAAGTTTTCATAAGCCAGACAGAGTTCAGTATCACTTTGTTTGGAGGTGTTATATACCTTCAATCATGGTTTGCATTCTGAAATGGGTTATAATATGTGATATGCCCACTCCTGGCCAGCTAGCAAGAGACAAAAGCAGTCAGGCTCCTTCTCCCCCAGCTAATGTTTGTGAATGGGGAAATCTGTGTATCTCTACAGATTATAGGAATGGTCTTGAAGGTTAGAGAGGGAGCCAGTCAAATAAGAGGACCATAAGGCTGGACCACGATAAATAATTTGAGAAAACATTTCAAACAAACCCAGTTCTCCCTCTTCTTTGTGGCAACCTCTGAGATATTGGAACACTGATATCTGGTCACTCCTAATCCTTCTTTTCATTAAACTGGACATAACCAATTCCAGCAACCGTTCTTTATATGTTTTAAGCTCCAGTCCCCTGATCACCTTTGTTGCTCTTCTCTGCACTCTTTCTAGAGTCTCAACATCTTTTTTAACATTGTGGTGACCAAAACTGGATGCAGGATTCCAAGTGTGGCCTTATCAAGACATTAGATTGTGGTATTAACACTTCATGTGATCTTGATTCTATCCGTCTGTTAATGCAGCCTAGAACTGTGTTGACCTTTTTGGCAGCTGCTGGCTCATATTTAAGTGATTGTCTACTAGGTCTCCAAGATCCCTCTTACAGTTACTACTATTGAGTGAGGTACCACCTGGTTAGATCAGGGGTCCCCAACTAAAGTCCAAGTAAATTATATCCACAGCATTCCTCTGGTCCACTAATTTTGTCACCTGGTCAAAGAATGCAATAAGATTTGTCTGGCATGATCTGTTTTTGACAAACCCATGTTGGCTTTTGGTTATGACTTTGTTTGCCTCTAGGTGTTCGCTGATTTGTTGCTTGATTATCTTTTCCAGAAACTTCCCAGGTATTGAGATCAGGCTGATACATCTGTAGGTTCCTGGATCTATTTTTTTTCTCACATTCATCTAAAGAGAATGTGAGGGAGGGGTAAGGACATTCAAACTTGCAGGATTCTGTTACTGTAGCTCTTGCAATAAAATTAGTCCTGACCTACATGGTCTTGGCTTCTCAGTCAGGTCTACTCTTTGCGGCTGACGAGGTCTTGGAGGTCTCTGTGAATGAGGCAGCACAGTAACTCATAAGTACAGGTAGTTCTCCTTTAATGGCCACTTGTTCAGCAACCATTTGCATTTGTAATGGTGCGGAATGTGTGGTACCTATGATTTCCTTGAAATTCAGGAAATCGCAAGACTCCTGCCTCAATGATCACAATTCTCGAACTTGGCAACTAGTCTGAACTTCTGATTATCATAGTATCCCATAGTTACATGATTGCGATTTGCAAACTTCCTTGCTGGCTTTTCACAATAAGAGTTAATGGGGATGCCGGAAGGAAGTCGGAAATTGTGATCACATGTGGTCCTTGCTTGAAAACCTGTGCAGTCCTCAATTAACAACAGTAACAGGGATCATCCGGAACTGCTATTGCTAAGCCCCATGATCCAATAACATCACACTTTATAACAGATCACTTAGCAATGGAAACTCAGGCCCCAATTATCATCGTTAAGTAAGGACAACCTGCGAAATGTGCAGTATAATGGAAGACAGACTCACTTACTTTTAGGTAAAGGTAAAGGTAAAGATTTCCCTGTCCAGTTGTGTCTGAATCTAGTGTGTGGTGCTTATCTCCATTTCTTGGCTGAGGGAGCCAGCATTATCCAAAGACATTTTCTGTGGTCATGTGGCCAGCATGGCTATACGCCAAAGGAGCATGGACTGCTGTTACTTTCCTACCAAAGTGGTACCTTTTAATCTACTCACATTTGCATGCTTTCTGCTGAAGTGGTACCTATTAATCTACTCACATTTCATGCTTTCCGCTGAAGTGGTACCTATTAATCTACTCACATTTGCATGCTCTCAATCTTCTAGGTGGACAGGAGCTGGAGAAAGTAATGGGAAATCACTCTGTTTGGTGGCGCTTGGGTCTCAAACCTGGCTATCAGATTTCCAGCTGACAGGTTCAGTGTCTTTAACTATTGAGCCATTGCAACCCCACTTTTAGATAGTAAAATCTAAACTTAATGTAGAAAATAATTTTAGGAAACTATATTCTTCCTAAGAAATCTTGTCTAAGTAGATGATGTTAGGCAGTGGGAATAGATGACCAAAGGGCCCTTTCTTTTATTGGATGCATTCAAGTAAAGGCAGAATCAACATCTGCAGGAGCTGCTGGAATTTGAAATCCTACATTAAGTAGGTGCTGGATTTGGTGGCTTAAATGTCCATTTTGAAATCTATGATTCTTTCATCAAATAGGAGTACATATCTCTCACAAAACGTAGGTTCAAAATAATACCTTGCCTTTGTACTTTTTTTTATTAAGGCCCTGAGATATTAAAGCAGCCTTGATTCCCTTCCCGGTTTCTCCTAGAACTGTGTTCCTGGAAGCATATAAGGCTATTCTCATCTCCATTCATTTGTTCTAAAATTATGCATGTGTTGCTGTGAATATGTGGGTGGTGAAATGCAAGTGACTCCCAATTGATCTATGAAGAGGTGGGTACCCTATGCCTCATGGAAAGGGAACATCTCAGCATGCTGAATCTTTTTTTCACAAAGGATGTCACAATATAATGATCAGTCCTTCCTCTACCACACATGGATTGCATGAGAACACAATTGCAAGGGACGCGGTGGTGCAGTGGCTTAATGACACTGGAACTGCTGGCCAGAAAGGGTTTGGACTTTGGTGGTTCGAGCCTGGCTTTGTGAGATGGGGTGAGCTCCTGCCGCTCGCTCCCCAGCTTCTGCCCAACCAGCAGTTCGAAAGCATGCAATATTGCAAGTAGATAAACAGGTACCACTATAGTGGGAAAAACGTAGCTGCATTCATGTTTGCGCAGTGTGGAAGACACCAGTGGATGTGGCCAGATGTGAGGCAATGCAACATGAGGTGAGGTGTAGTAGACCAGCAGAGGAGCCCGTAAGAGCTGGCAACCCAAGCCTCATCTGTCAGCTGGTGTATGCTTGTTTGCCCCCTGTAGTGCACCAAGGATAAGCATGCAAAGCTGAACAGAATGAATTAGCAATTTAGACTGCCAAGACTGCATTGTATCTAGCAATTCTAGATTTCCCTGAGTTTGTATGCCAGATGTTAAATAAATAAATAAATGCATGGAAAGATCCTCTTCTGGAAATGCCTAAAAACATGAGTACAATTATACTTTCAACCATCAAAAACTGGTTGTGGTGAAATTCAAACCTTCCAAACACAGCATCTAGAATAGAATAAAAAGCAACTTCAGCATATCATGTAGAGTGTCAATGCTGCTAACATCGAATGTTTTTGCCTGACATTACATGTGGATGTAGACATTTACTATTTAACCTGTGTATTACTTTAGAGCCACTATTATATAGTATGGAGGGTGTGTGTGTGAAAGAATGTGCTTGGGAACTAGTTAGCCATAACAATATTTCAGCAGAGCATCTTCAAAGCTGGATGAAATACGAGGAGATAAAATATAGCGCATTATGGAACGGGAGGGAAAGTTCACACTTTAAACTAATTGGAGAATGTGATTAATGACTTTCAAATGAGGGAGGGGAATGTGCTCAGATACTGTGGGAAGAAGTAGGAGGGTTCAGATTTTGTGTCATGCCTCCGTCCCAGCCTGACTCCAAGGAAGAGATGGAGTTCCCTGTTGAGGCCCAGGAGGGAGTACTGTAGCTTCGGAGGACTATAGGGAGGAGCAGGCTGAGGCAGGCCAGGGCCCTTCTGGTTTGGAACAGGGAAGGCTGAGTTCAGGCGAGGAGCAAGGCCCCCCCACCGGATCCTAGAGCAAGGAGAACAGAGAGGAGGAGAGAACAACGGAGGCAGGCTCACTTGCTTGGGAGGAGAACATCCCGCCCCACTTCACAAGGCACACCTGGGGATTAGCATTTAAGGAGATGCTGTGGGGTGGGGCATTTGCCGGGAACAAACGTGAAATCTTGCTATTGTCATGACTTGTGCTCTTGTAACCGGGACACTTTGTATTCTGGACCAGTTTGTTTCCTGCTTCCTGATCACAGCTTACATTCCTGATCTCTCCTTGCAGTCGGCAGTTTGCAGTTTGCAGTTCGCAGCCAAGCCGAGAGTAAAAGGACTTTTTACGTTTTGTTGTTATCTGTCTTGTCTTGAGAATTTTGTAAACTTTCCTGGCTATCTTGGTTGAACTCTTGCCAGCATATGGGGGAGCGTTTGGGTGAACATTGGCAGTGATTCCAGGACTGTAGCTCTTGTCAGCCTACTGCCTTGCCTCCGTTCGGGGCCCTGGGTCATCACATTTTGGCTTGATGTTATGGTTTCGAAGGAAGAGGCTTTTCAAAGAAACATGAGGCATTGTTTTCCTTTAAGAATCTTTTTATGGCAACATAGCTTCAGCACATACATAAGCGAAGCCAAAATCTGAACCCTCCTACTTCTTCCCACACTATCTGAGCACATTCCCCTCCCTCATTTGACAGTCATTAATCACATTCTCCAATTAGTTTAAAGTGTGAACTTTCCCTCCCGTTCCATAACGCGCTATATTTTATTTCCTCGTATTTCATCCAGCTTTGAAGATGCTCTGCTGAAATATCGTTATGGCTAACTAGTTCCCAAGCACATTCTTTCATTCCCCCCCTCCATACTATCTAATAGTGGCTCTAAAGTAATACACAGGTTAAATAGTAAATGTCTGCATCCACATATAATGTCAGGCAAAAACATTCGATGTTAACAGCATTGACATAGAGAGTGTAGAACACTTCTTCCATTAACTTATAGACTGAACTTATGGCAGAGTGATGGAACGTAGTAAAGAAGATGGATTCCCAGGATGGAGGAGATGCGTTTCAGAGAAGTAAAAGGCAACCCATATGTGTGGGAGAAAGAAGATGAAGGTAACCCTCTCTTATACTTCACAGGATAGATTGTAGATACATAGAGTAGAGTGCTGAGTTCTGCAAGGCTTTGTCTATAGGTGTGAAAGAATAAAGAAACCAGCTTGAAAGAATCATCATGTATTACCAAGAGGTTTTGGGCTTGACAGCAGTTAATACAAAGAAGAGCAACTAAAATGATTAAAGGCCTGGAAAGTAAAACATATGAAGAACGATTGCAGGATTTGGGTTTGGCTAGTCTAGAGAAAAGAAGGACATGATAGCAGTCTTCCAGTATTTAAGACGCTGCCACAAAGAGGAGGGGGTCCTCTTATTTTCCAAAGCACCAGAGTACAGGACAAGAAACCATGGATGGAAACTAATCAAGGAGAGAAGCAAATTGGAATTAAGGAGAAACTTCCTAAAAGCCAAGACAATTAACCAGTGGAAAGCTTGTCTTGAGAAGTTGTAGATGTTTCATCACTGGAGGTTTCTAAGAAGAGATTGGACAGTCACTTGTCTGAAATGGTATAGGAAGTTTTACTTTAGCAGGGGGCAGGACTAGAAGACCTCCAAGGTTCCTTCCAGCTCTATTCTGATTCTGATTCCAATTTCATTGACATAAACATATTCTAAGTATTTCAAATGGTTAATTCAATACCACATCTCAATTTTATGTCTAAGGTCAGTTGCCCTAATGTTTATGGACAGATCTTGAAAAAACAGATATGGTGGTTTCTTACCTGCCACCACATTTGATTGTGAAACTGTTTCCTTCCTTTTTTCGTTATTGATGTTTCCCTGGATTTGGATAAATACAGAGATTGCAAAGCATGTGCCACAGCATAGACTGCATTGTAAATATTGTAACTCTGGCCACTGATGCGTGTTTCAAACACAGATGTAGGAAGAGTCTCAAGCTTCTCCTGTCCAGTACAAGTTTTCTCAGTCGTCTCTGTTCTTGGGTTTGAGAAGAAACAATCAAACGCCTGTTCCCAAAAATCTTTTCGAAAATGATCACAGTGGTCGTTGTTTGGACTTAGATTGCGAAGAAATTCCTGGAAGTGTGGAACATGTTTTGTGTGAACTGCAAAGGATAAAGCACCATATAGGAAATGGATATCCCAAGTTTTATGTAGGGAAAGTGAGGAGAAGTCTGTCTGAGCATTTATAAGCCAGATCGTTTGCTTCTTTGGTGTATCCTCCACTTCAGAAAACCGGAGGAAACTTCTCAGAACTGATATGGTCTGAATTTTACCATATACAATTATCACATTGGCTGTGCTGTTCATGAGAACATGGTATATCTTTAGTCCTTCATCCATGGCATCAGTAAAATCACTGTAAAAATCTATGTTTGGTAACTCTCCTATGAACTCAGTGCAGATTCCGTACTCAGAAAAGATAGGGACTACTTCCTGGACAAATTTCTCTGCTTTCTCATCCTTTACAACAAGAATTCCAACCCAGATCCATCTTAAGTACTTCAATAGCTGCATGAGGCCCTTATGTTCGTGGGATTCATCTGGAAACATTTGCTGGAAAAAAACTGCTTGAGTCTCTTTATCCATGGCTGGAGCAGAGCCATAGGTCAACTGCAGGAAGACAAACATATGTGATTGCGAAGGTCTAAGTGAACCTCTGAAAATGTGTACATTCATTTGAATCTCTGGGTGCCCTTGAGCTTATAAACTGAAACATTATGCAACTAGTTGTCTTTATTTGTAAATATCAACCAAGATATACTGATATATACTGAGGTTGACAAGAATTAAAGAAGAGGTGGTCAACCTATTCTCCAAAGCACCTGAAGGCAGGACAGCTGACCTTAGACCTAAAATTGAGAGAAAGAAGTATACAGACCTCTGGGGAGGTATGGCAAAATAATAATATATATTTCAGCACAGCTTACCTGAGGAACTTTGTAGATGGACAATACAGCTGCCATGTGAAAAGAGATATCCGGTCCCCCAATGACTGCAGCCAAAGGTTTTGGGACCCCACACTTGTAGTTAGGGATGAATTTGCCTTGAGTGAAAGGCAGAACCATTGAGGCGAAGTAGGTCCAGCTTGGACTAAAATGGCTGTTAAAAATATGGAAGCCCAACGTGACATTGGGTAGGATCTGTGGGTTTTCATTGATCTCTTTTAGAGAAAACGCTAAGGCCAGGACATGCTGGTAATTCTGAAAAAATACTCTGTAAAGAAACACATGAAGAAAGGTCTGCTTCATACCACGGCATCTGCAATCCTTAAATACAAAACATTTAGTGGAAAGTGTTTTAGTGCCGTATTTTGATTATTCAGCTAAGTTCCTGGAAAATGCAAAACGTAACATTACTTCGTATATACTCTTAAAGGAACTGGAGTTATTTTTAAGATAAAAATTGGCTTGAAATTGGAAGCATTCTTTCTGAAAACATGAGAAAGGTCCAGTATCAAACCTCAGCTTTTCATAATGGCTTATATCAGAAAGAAATTGCTGAATTTTGGTACCAGAAATATCAAATAAAGAAAGATATCATGGGAAATATATCCCACTCCCCAGATCTTAGCAGTAGTTACATCTTCATAAATTAAGCCATTCATACCTCTATAGTTATATTTAGATGTGATTTATTATAAACATTTTTCAACTTAATGGGGAAACTGAAGCTATATATAACTTCACATTGAATAAACAGCAATGTCCAATATTTAAGGGGCTGCCAGAAAGAAGAGGGGGTCAAGCTATTCTCCAAAGCACCTGAAGGCAGAAAAAAAAGCAATTGATGGAAACTAATCAAGGAAAGAAGTAAGCTAGAACCAAGGAGAAATTTCCTGAGAGGGAGAACAATCAACCAGTGGAACGACTTGCCTCCAGAAGCTGTGGGTTCTCCAACACTGGAGGTTTTAAAGAAGAGATTGGACATTTGTCTGAAATGGTATAGGGTCTACAGCTTGAGCAGGGGGTTGGACTAGAAAACCTCCAATAATTTTGTTATCCTAGCCTAGCCTAGCCTACCCTACCCAACCCTACCCTACCCTACCCTACCCTACCCTACCCTACCCTATCCTATCCTATCCTATCCTATCCTATCCTATCCTATCCAATACGTTTTTTTCTGGAGCTTTTGTCACTATAGGAAAACATTTCAAACATCATGTGATTTAACAGCAAGGTCTAGAACTTGACAATGAATTGATGATGTACTTACATAAGTCCATCCTGAAGTGCCTTAGAAGGATGTTGACTGAAATCAATGGGAGTAGAAAATGTAAACAATGCAGAAATAATGCCAGCAATATTGATGTCTCCAATCTGATGATATGTGTGACGAATAGGAAGAGGCTCCTCAAGGTCACACTGAAGGCTAGGATCCTTGCACACCATTTGAGGCAATACTATTAACAGCAGCTCCATGAATACTAACATCTTCCATGAGTGTCTTTTATTTGTGTACAAATGCCTCTGTCTGCCACAAGATATTTGAAGTGGATCAGATTGAACTGTCTTCTTGAGATGTTTTTCAAACACAAATAGCGAATGCAACATACTATCAAATCAATTCACGGAGTTCTGGGGCTCCCAACCTTGGGATGGAATATGATGGGGACAATAAATATCTTCCTTCAGAGTCAGTTCCTCCTTCTTCCATGGGATCCCATAGGATCTGGATGAGAGAAACTGGCTAATTTCATAATGCTAATGAGATAGTCACATATGTAAACATCTTCAAAACATTTGAAGACCTCCTGAGGTAGGAAGGCATGAGCCACAAGGGAAAAAAATCATTATATCCATAAATGAAAATCGAGTACAAATGTAAATAAATATAGGCATTGATATGTAGATCTATCCTATCCTATCCTATCCTATCCTATCCTATCCTATCCTATCCTATCCTATCCTATCCTATTCTATTCTATTCTATTCTATTCTATTCTATTCTATTCTATTCTATTCTATTCTATTCTATTCTATTCTATTCTATTCCATTCCATTCCATTCCATTCCATTCCATTCCATTCCATTCCATTCCATTCCATTCCATCCCATCCCAATCTTTATTTCTGTTCTCTTTTCTTGTCTAGTCTACTCTAGTCTTCCACTATACTACTCTACATTCCATTCCATTCCATTCCATCCCATCCCATCCCATCCCATCCCATCCCATCCCATCCCATCCCATTCCATTCCATTCCATCCCATTCCATCCCATCCCATCCCATCCCATCCCATCCCATCCCATCCCATCCCATCCCATCCCATTCCATTCCATCCCATTCCATCCCATTCCATTCCCCTCCCCTATCCTATCCTATCCTATCCTATCCTATCCTATCCTATCCTATCCTATCCTATCCTATCCTATCCTGTCCTGTCCTATCCTATCCTGTCCTGTCCTGTCCTGTCCTGTCCTATCCTGTCCTATCCTATCCTATCCTATCCTATCCTATCCTATCCTATCCTATCCTTGGGCAGCATATTGTTCTAAAGAAAAGGCTCTTTTCCTGGATCCTTCCAGCCTAAAACCCTTCACTAATGAGATCCACAGCAGGTCTCTTCTGCTAGTGCCAGTGGGACAGAATAATCCCAATGGGCTGTCAAAAAATAGTAAAATAATCTTGCAGGTCTTAGTGTGCTCCCCCCCAAACAATCACAATGATTAGGTATTTCTTCAGGAAGGAAGAAAAAAGTCAAGATGGCAATAATCATCATGTGACCAATGCCCCACCCTTTTAAAGCTGGATTGTAGAAAATGGGCGTGGTTTAAATCAGATGGTTGTGGCCACTATCTTGATTTTTTTTAATCTTCTGCCTTAAGACAGTCATGAATAGCACTAATGATGTTACCTAGTTTGATAATGAATTGTCTGCAAGCAAAGCACCAAGTTAGGAGAGCACTAAGGAACCCACAATTCTGTCATGGTCCCATCAGAGCTGGTTTGGAGGAGGAGATGGAACTAGGACTGTCCGATGACACATCTCCCCTGAAAAGTTTGGAGAGGCCAGGAGCTGAGGACGATGCTGTCCCAGGCTCCTCAGTCATTGGGGGAGATGGTTGACAAGACAGAGCTGCCTACCTTCATAGGCACAGGGGAGGATCGGCTACTGACAGACAGTAGTGCTGATAGGCAGCAGATCCCCTCTGATGAGGAACAGCTGCCTCTCCCACTTGATCCAAGGGCATGGAGAGTGGAGCTTAGACAAGCTCAGAGAAGGGCTACAAGACTACTCGGGAGAAGTTCACTGTGAACGCTGTAACATTGGATGTTCTTGCTCTGACAACTGATGGAAATTGCAGCCATTTTTACTTTGCTTTTAACATGCTTTTTCTTCTGTTTAGAAATCAGATGTTGATGGGGGATGGGGTGAATGCTTGAGCTCAGCTAGCCATAATAACAATGCAGCTCCATGGGAAACTGAAGGACACAAACTGATAACATTTTGGTGGGCTAAGGAGCTGGGAAGAGAGCCTGCACTCCTGGCTAATTGGAGAATGTGATTTATGACTGCTTTGTGGGGGTGGGACTTGCATTCTGTTACATTGTATCTGGGGTAAGGGAATCTAGTTTTGGGTTCAACTATGTAGTGCCGATACTTTGTTTTCTGAATAAAATGTTCTTTGAGGAAGAATTCTTGCCTTGAAGTTCTTTTGATGGGTTTCATCTATCGCAGGGCTTTTCAACCTGTGATACACATACCACCAGTGGTATGCAAGCACCTGGCTGGTGGTACGCGTAGGACGGGTTGAAAAAAAAAGTAAAAAAAAAGTGTAAAAGTGGATGAGGTGAAGCGTAGCAGCGCCGCACAGGCTTGTGGCAAAGTCAGCTGGAACTGCACATTGCCTGGGTCCTACTGAGAGCCCAGGATCAAAGCGCACAGCTCCAGCTGATTGGCGGCAGCCTTGGGGGTAGCAGACAGCCTCACGCCGTCTTCAGTGGAGAGACAAAAAAAAAAGTTCCATAAGACTTTCTAACTTCTCGCAAGAAGTTAGAAAGTCTCATGGAACTTTTTTTTTCCACCCACAAACACGTGGTGAAGGCAGAGAAGCAAAAGGAGAAAGGGAGTGCAGCTGAAAGCAGGTGAGTAAAAAAATGCTTGGGGGAGGTGAGGGCATCTGGGCGGGGGCGGGGGCGCCATCCTTACCTTGCATGGTGGTGGGAAGGTTAATGGCGGATGCGGGGCCCCCAGGAGGAGCTGCACAAAGTGCACGCAAAAGGCAGAGGTGCTGCCCGGGGCCAGAGGGGAGGCAGGGCAGATTGTGGGCAGCGACAGCAACAGGGAGGCCGATTGCGCATGTGCGCGAGGCAGAGGTGCTGCCTGGGGCCAGAGAGGAGGCTGGGCAGATTGCGGCAGCGACGGGGAGGCTGATCGCGTGTGTGCGCAAGGCAGAGGTGCTGCCCAGGGCCAGAGGGGAGGCCGGGCAAATTGCGGGCAGCGGCAGCGACGGGGAGGCCGATCATGCATGTGCACGAGGCAGAGGTGCTGCCCGGGGCCAGAGGGGAGGCTGGGCAGATTGCAGGCAGCGGCAGAGACGGGGAGGCTGATCGTGCATGTGCGTGAGGCAGAGGTGCTGCCTGGGGCCAGAGGGGAGGCCGGGCAGATTGTGGGCACTGGCGCCTGTGCCTCGCCCCCTGGCCAGGAAGGTGTGCCAGAGTCCTGGCTGCCGGGAAGGTGATCGGCCTGCTCCTCTCCCATCGCCCGCTCTGCCCAGTTCGAGCCTGGCTGGAGCAGCGTTGGTACTTCCAAAGGTCATACCGGCAGCCCTCGGCCGCTCCCCTCCCCTCCGTGCCTCCAAATCGATCCCCGGGCCGGCTGGCCAGGTGAGCAGAAGATCGGAGAGAGAGAAAGAGGGAGAGAAAGAGGGAAAGAGAAATAGAGAGAGGGGGAGAGAGAGGGAGAAAGAGAGAGGGAGAGAGAAAGAGAGAGAGAGAGAGAGAGAGAGAGAGAGAGAGAGAGAGAGAGAGAGAGAGAGAGAAAGAAAGGGAGACAGAGGGAGAAAGAGAGAGGGAGAGAGAGCCCGGGATTGGCGTGTGCAGGTACAGCTGAGCCGTGCTTTTCTGCGCTGTTTTGCTGTTTTTGCAAAGTTGCCCCGGGTTGGTGGAAAAGCCGCCGGTCTCCCTGCTGCAAGCGTGGGAAGCGCCGGAGCTCCTGATGAACCACGTTTAAGGGAGAGAGAGAGAGACCCAAGCTTGACCTGCACGGTTGGGCTGTTTCTGCTTTTCCTTTGCAACTTGGAAGAATAATAGTAATAATAAGAGGAAAAGTTCTTGCATTATTTCCAGACGTTTCCTCTCCGTCCCCCCACCCCATCCCAAGAAGCAGTATTTGTAGTTTGGACTAGCAGGTTGCTTGGCTGCTCTCCTCCTTTGCTTGTGGGGGGTGCGCTCGCTGCCCTTTGCAAAAGATGGAGCCCCCGCGGTTTTGCATTGCAAGGAGATTACTTTGCTATGGGAAGAACGATGTACATGGAGTGGATCGGGGAACCTGGCTCAAACGCTGGGCCCCAGTAGGGGAAAAATGACTGGGAGAAGTAGCCGGTTCGTAACGTACATGCCTGAAAATGGGAGGTGAACCGACGATATCCCCGCCCTGCCTCTGCACTCTCCTCTGCCTCTGTGCACGCACAGGCAGGGCTGTGATGTCAGGCAGGGCCGTGATGTGTTGCTGCCTGCCAAAACCAGGCTGGGGTCTGGGCAGCGTAGCACAGGACAATGGAAGGAAGGAAGGAAGGAAGGAAGGAAGGAAGGAAGGAAGGAAGGAAGGAAGGAAGGAAGGAAGGAAGGAAGGAAGGAAGGAAGGAAGGGACAATGGGAGCTGCAGCGCTGCAGCCTTCCAGTCCCGTGAGCATCCCTGCACCATTCGGCTGTGGTCCAGGCCTCGCATTCATCAGCTGTTCGGCGGCTGGGAGACAGCCTTTCAGCTTCAGGCCACGCCATCAGCCCTTGGCTCACTGCCGCAGCCTCGCACCCATCAGTTGTTTGGCGGCTAAGAGTAGGAGCCGCTCAGCTGTTCGTCGGGACGCCCATGCGGCCTTGCACCCATCAGTTGTTCGGTGGCCAGAAGTCGGAGCCGCTCAGATGTTCGGCGGGACGCCCACAGAGCTGACACCCATGCTGCCAGGTAGAACGGCGCCGGCCACTGGTCTCCTTTGCCACCCCACCCATCGTCCTCGACCTCTCCCCCGCCCGTTCATGTTGAGCCCGTGGGGGCTTGACAGGGAGAGAGGGAGGGAAGGAGGAAGGGACAAAGAGGGAGGTGAAGGAAAGGAAGGAAAGAAGGAAGGAAGGGAGGGACAATGGGAGAGAGGGAGGGAAGGAGGAATGGACAAAGGGAGGTGAAGGGAAGGAAGGAAGGAAGGGACAATGGGAAAGAGGGAGGGAAGGAGGAAGGGACAAAGAGGGAGGTGAAGGAAAGGAAGGAAGGGACAATGGGAGAGAGGGAGGGAAGGAGGAAGGGACAAAGAGGGAGGTGAAGGAAAGGAAGGAAGGAAAGAAGGAAGGAAGGGACAATGGGAGAGAGGGAGGGAAGGAGGAAGGGACAAAGGGAGGTGAAGGAAAGGAAGGAAAGAAGGAAGGAAGGGACAATGGGAGAGAAGGGAGGGAAGGAAGGCAGGCACCCACCCCAGTCCCATCCCCCTCCACCAGAGACCCACGGATTCCCCCCCACAGGCACCCTGCAACCTGAGTGATCAGCTGGCCATGCCCCCCGGCCATTGATCACATGATCCTGGGACACTGTGAACGTCATAAGTATGAAACAGTTGCCAAGCATCCGAATGTAAATCACATGACCCTGGGGATGCTGCAACAGTCATAAGTGTGAAAAATGGTCATAATTCGCTTTTTTCAGTGCCGTTGTAACTTCAAACAGTCACTAAGCGAATTGTTGTAAGTCGAGGACTACCTGTACTTTCTCATTTTATCCTTTTTTTTTTTTTGGTCATGTTTTTGATATCTTGCTGGGCGAGTGGTGGTACTCGGATATTGCCTTATCCGAAAAGTGGTACAATGGGTGAAAAGGTTGAAAAGCCCTGATCTATCAGAACCATGACATTAACCCCAAACTCTTTTCTACCTTCACCACCTTGGGGTCCTGAGCTCCAGTCACCTTCCCTAAATTGAGGGATAGGCTGACAAAGACTCTGGGAAGATCTCAGCATGGAGAAGGAAGAAGCACCTGTAACCAGCACCCCAGCCTTGGCGGCTGCCTCAGTGGAGGGAGCGCAAGCCACCGCACTGGTGGAGAAAGAAACTTTAAAAGCCTTGCAGCTAGGGGCAAGACCAAAGACGCAAGAGCTGATCTGGTCATCGGAGTGGACCCGGAGAAAGAAACTTTAGAAGCCTTGCAGCTAGGGGCAAGACCAAAGACTCAAGAGCTAATCTGGTCATCGGAGTGGACCCTGCCCAGTGGAGACTCCAAGCATCTCGAGGCAACCATGCCAAAAACAAGCTCTTCAAAAGTGTTCGAAGCCAACTTGCAGGCAGGAGCCTCTAGAGAATCATGCTTCCCAGACCATCGGGGGGCCAAGAGATTGGCAGCCACTGAGGACTCTGGGGAATGGAAGTAACTGTCTGCAGTCTGCAGCCAATCAGTGGAGAAGTTAGTGGAGAGATTTGAGGGGCTAGAGGTGAGAAGCGGGGAGCAACTTTCCCACTCCTTGCATGCAAATGAACACAATGATCGGTAGCGCCGACACCAATCTGTGCCTAAGAACCCCGGCCCCACTGATGGAGCGCAAGTGGCTTCCCCGTCTTCAAAGCCACCAGCGTTAACCTCCAGCCTGGTGAGGAAGGAGAGTCCCGGCCACCACTCGGGACACGGCAGTCCGGGTCGTCACTGCTCCTCTAGGACTCCAGAACACTGCTCATGACACAAGAGCCCCAGCTACCAGAGAAGCCTTGGTCGGTGTCGATTATCGTGATCTCCCAACAGGCGCCGCCAGATCATCACAGGTATTGTGGGAGTCCTGACCATCATTGCTATTGGTCACACAGCCCTGAGCATCACCGTCAGTGCTGCCCGAGCCCGAGCCCTGCGCAGAGAGAAGATCCAAATATGAACGTTCAACGAGATTTGATTCAATAGCTGCGCGACCTGTTGGACAGATAGCAACAGGTTGGGGTGCCAGACCACTGGGGGGCCTGCAGCAATTGTGGATGCTGCAATGACCTCCGCTGGGAGGTCAACAACCGATAGGAATGCAGCAGCCATGAGGGGGCCACAGTCCATGAATGCACAGCAGCCGATGGGGGGCCTGCAGCAACTGGGGATGCCGCTGCCACTAGGAGGTCAGCAATACTTGGGC
This sequence comes from Azemiops feae, assembly GCA_023970755.1. Lineage (NCBI taxonomy): Eukaryota > Metazoa > Chordata > Lepidosauria > Squamata > Viperidae > Azemiops > Azemiops feae. The sequence goes on from JALGBA010002043.1 coordinate 124,565, forward strand.
ATGCAGCAGCAATGGGGGTGGCAGCAGCCCCTGAATGCACAGCAACTGCTGGGAGCCCTGCAGCAATTGGGAATGCGGCAGCCACCGTTGGGAGGTCAACAGCCATTAAGAGTGCAGCAGCAATGGGGGGGCAGCAGCCCATGATGGCACCACCCCTTAAAGTGACTTTTGATGGTGATCCAGAGAAGCTGATTTTCTTCCTCAATCAAGTATGTTCCCACTTGAATCGCAATGCCAATTTCTACCCAGATCCAGCTTCTATGGTCGACGTTGTTGCGGCTAATCTGGAAGAGGAAGCCAGGCCAAAACCAGAGCAGACCAGGTGGCCGCCTCCACAAAAACCCACAGCCATCACAGCCGTGGAAACCCCCAAGCCACCTGCCAGTCCACCAATCAAATGCTTCAGGTGTGGACAACAGGGGCACTGAGCGGCGAATTGTCCAATCCCGTACCCCCAACAGGGAGGTAGATTGGGGCCACCACTGAGGAAAAAACCAGCCCAACAGCTGGCAAAAGAGAAATCAAGCAGGATCATGCAAGAGCCCGTTACCCAGGTCACGTCGCCCACACAGGAGAGCACCGAGGCCCAAGCTGGACCTACCGCTGCTATGCCCTCCTATGACAGTAACGATGAAGGGAAGAAAAACCCGGTTCGTCTCTGCGTGGATTATAAGGGGTTAAATGCTGTGAGCATAGAAAACAAGTACCTCCTCACCCTCTTGAAGGACCTATTAACCCATCTAGCAAAGGGGCATGTCTTCACTAAATTAACCTAACAGAAGCATACTACTGAGTACAAATAAGAGAAGGAGATGCATGGAAGACCACTTTAAACTGTCCTATGGGCAGCTACCAGTTCAAAGTTATACCATTTGGACTACAGGGGGCTTCAGCTGTCTTCATGCAGCTGATCAACCAGGTACTACACGATCATTTGTACAAGGTGTTTTTGGTGTATCTTGATGATATCCTGATATACAGCAAGAATATGGCTGACCATGTGAAATTAGTGTGAGAAGTGTTAAAGAAACTATTAAATGCCAAACTATATGTTAAATTGTCAAAGTGTGAATTCCATCAGACCCGACTGGATTATTTAGGCTACAGAATTTCCAGTGAGGGTACTGAAATGGATCCTGGAAAAGTGAAAGCCGTAATCAAATAGCAATCCCCAAAGACTCGCAAACAGCTTCAAAGCTTTCTGGGGTTTGCCAACTTTTACCGTCAATTCATCCCCTCATTTGCTGAAATTGCTTTACCTCTCACGGATTTGTTAAAGACTGGCAAGGATGGGGGAAAGCCACGACCGGGCCAGCTGCTAACATGGACTATGAACTGTCAAATTGCTTTTGAGAGTCTGAAAAGACTATTTGCGGTCGAGCCAGTCCTAAAGCACCCCTGCCCGAGGAAGCCCTTTGTTATTCAAGCTGATGCCAGCGACATAGCTGTCGGAGCTGTACTATTGCACAAGAACCATGAGGGGGTCCTGCAACCCTGTGCCTACACCTCAAAAAAGTTCGCCGACTGTGAGAGAAGGTGGGCAGTGTGGGAGAAGGAAGCCTTTGCAATCCGTTGGGCTCTGTTAAACTGGTGACACTACCTAGAAGGGAGCAAGGTGCCTTTCGAAGTATGGACTGATCACAAAAACTTAGAGGCACTGAAAACTCCTCACAAGCTTTCCCCGAAACAAGTACGGTGGGCACAGTATTTTAACCGGTTTAATTTCACCCTGAAGTATATTCCGGAAGGGAGAAAATTTTAGCTGACGCTCTATCCAGATTGCCTCAATACAAGAGTCAGCATGAAGAGATTAACAAATCAATCATACCTACACCACAAGTTGCATCTCAACTAACGCTGCCAAGAGCCCCATCTTCAAGAGTCCCAAACCCCGACAATCCTGGGATGAGAAAACTAAAACAGGAACTACTCAATGATCAATGGTTCAAGGACAATCAAGCCACCCTGATGTGTAGGGACAGATTAACCTACAAAGGGGGAAGTTGTATTTGCCCGAAACCCTCCACCTCAATGCTCTCCATCATGGCCATGATGTGAAACAAGCTGGATACTTCGGCTATTTAAAAATTCTGCATTTGGTTCGCCGGCAATTTTGGTGGACAGGTTTGAAATGAGATGTAGAGAACTACATCAAAAGCTGTGCGGTGTGTGCCACCATGAAGAGGATTCTGGGAAAGCCCCCTGGACTGTTACAACTGGTCATGGACCCTTCCCAGCCATGGGAAGAAATTGCTATGGATTTTATAGTTGAGTTACCTGAGAGTAGAGGAAATACGGTGATTTGGACTGTGATTGATCTTTTTTCGAAGCAGGCTCATTTCATTGCCTGCAAAGGATTCCCATTGGCCCAGAAACTAGCTAAGATGTTTCTTAAGCACATTTACAGGCTGCACGGTGCACCAAAGTGAATAATCTCTGACAGGGGAGTGCAATTTATGGCCAAATTCTGGAGGGGTTTTCTCAAACTAGTTGGTTCATTGCAGAGGCTGTCATCGGCTTTTCACCATCTATGAATGGGGAGGCTGAAAAAGCGAACTCAATGGTGGAGCAGTACCTCAGATGCTATGTGGATTATCAGCAGATGAACTGGACTGACCTTCTCCTTTCCCAGAGGTGGCTTATAATAACACTGTTCACAGCAGCACCGGTTTTATGCCTTTTAAGATTGCCATGGGAAAGGAATTCAACCCAATACCTGAGTATCCTCATGGACCCTCTGCTTCCCAAACTCTTGACCAGTGGGTGAAGGGGTGGGGAGAGGTTTGGGACAAAATGAAACTCGTTCTGAAAAAGGCTTCCGAGACATACAAAAAATAAGCAGATAAAAAGAGAGCTCCCCAAAGATCGTTCCAGGTTGGGGAAAAAGTTTACTTATCCACAAAATATTTACAACTCAAGCTGCCTACTAAGAAGTTGGGACTGAAATACCTCAGTCCCTTCCCCATCGTAAGGATCATAAATCCAGTTACAGTGGAGTTAAAGCTTCCCACACTCTTAGGGAAAGTCTGCCCTTATTCCATTGTAGCCTATTGAAACCTTTTCAGGGTTCTACTCTATAACCTCCCCCTAAGAAGGCACCTGGCCAACTAGTGGTAGCCGGACAGACACATTATGAAGTGAAGTGTATTCTTGATTCTAGACATTACAAGGGAAAGTTGCAGTATTTAGTACAGTGGAAAGGATATCACGAGGCCACTTGGGTAAAATCTAGTGATGTAAAAGCCGACAGGCTCATTCATAAATTCTATGATAAACACCCTAATAAACTGAGAGGCAACCCCTAACCTATGGTTTTGTTTGAATTGCAGGATTTATCCTTTTTGCAAAGGGGGGGGGATGTCAATGCTGTAACATTGGATGTTCCTGCTCTGACAACTGATGGAAATTGCAGCCATTTTTACTTTGCTTTTAACATGCTTTTTCTTCTGTTTAGAAATCAGATGTTGATGGGGGATGGGGTGAATAATAATAATAATAATAATAATAATAATAATAATAATAATAATAATAATAATAATAATAATAATAATAATAATAATAATAATAATAATAATAATAATAATAATAATAATAATAATAATAACAACAACAATAACAACAACAACAACAACAACAACAACAACAACAACAACAACAACAACAACAACCCGTGGCTGGGCCTGGACGGCTATCGGGTGCAGTCCCTATGGTTATGGGATTACCGATCTCCGGACCGGTAGTGGCTTAGCCACCGTTAACCAACCCAGGCACCCCCCATCACTAATGATGAGAAGAAACAAAAAAAATTCCATACCGGATCGGTCGTCGCCCGGGTCAACAAGGACCGCGTCAGATGCTATGGCTCCTGGGCATCTGTCAGAAAATGGGCCACAGGGCTCAGTTGCTACTGCTGGGGAACCAGAGCGTACAACTGTAAAGCGACTGGAACAAAAGCGCAAAACCTGGACAACCGAAGAAAATCGAGAAATCATCCAATGTTACTACCAGGCGGAACCAACAGCCAGGGGGTTTCAAAAAAGAATGATGCAACTGTGGAAGGAAAAACATCCAGAAAGTGATGTAATTGAACAACGATTAATGGATCAAAGACGCTACATCATCCGTAATAAAGTTTTTACAGATATGGAAATGCAACAACTAGAAACATTGGCTAAAAAGAAAACAAGTAATGATGATGAACAGGCTGAAAAAAATGTTCCAACACCTGAACAAACTAACCAACAAACTGACCAACCAGCAGAAGAAGCCGCCACACAGGGTGAAGATTCCCCTGTACAACAACTCAAAAATGTAGAGCTAAGTGATCTAGCAAAAATGCTGAAAGAAAAGATAGAAAACCACATCAATGAAAACACAGAAAGAAAAAGACTGCCTGCCATTCGTGAAGTGCATAGCAAACGAGTGAAAGATATACTAAATGCTGTGAACAACATATTAACCTCCATCCCATCCAGCACACTGTATGAAACAAACCAACCAATGTACAGTACAGCTGCCGTTATAACTGCAGAATTGGGTTATAAAATGCCAAAAAAGAAGCCCACTGGAACACCAAAGTGGAAAATTCGACTTGAAAATAAAATAAAAAAACTACGAGGAGATGTCAGAAAATTGAAATACTTGAAAGAAGGAGAACTAAAGAATGAAAAGCTGAAAAATAGTTTATACAAAAAGTATAATCTGGAGGAAAAAACAATAACGGAAACTATGGAAGAACTAAAACAGCGTGTAATAGCAACAGCAAAGAAAATTGAAAGATACGAAGGACAAATAAAACAATATCGTGAAAATGTCCAGTTCAGAAGAAACCAGCACCTCTTCTACCAGTCACTTGACGAAAATCAAGTCCAAACTAGTGTTCTCCCGTGTAAAGAAAAAACTTTAAACTTTTGGAAAGAACTGTGGGAAAACCCAGTGGAACATAATAAAACTGCCTCCTGGATCAAAGATATCCAAAAAGAAGCAACACAAAACAAAATGGAGAATACTGTAATAACCGCTGATATGCTTGCAAAATAAGTAAAGAAGGCCAAGAACTGGAGTGCACCTGGCCTGGACGAGCTGCATGGATACTGGTTGAAACATCTCACCAGCCTCCATCACCGCATGGCCACTCAGTTTGATGAAATGCTCCAAAATGCCACAAGTGAAGAATGGTTAACAGCTGGCCGAACATACTTGATAATGAAGGACCCAGAAAAAAGCACAGAACCAAGTAACTACCGTCCAATTACTTGTTTGCCAACAACGTTCAAACTTTTTACAAGAATACTGGCAAATTCAGTATTCAACCATCTGATGGAAAACAGTCTGTATCCGGTAGAACAAAAAGGAAATTATAAAAAATCAAGAGGAACAAAAGATCAGCTGCTCATTGACAAAATGGTACTTAAAAATGCAAAACGACAGAAAATGAACTTAAATATGGCGTGGAGAAGAAGGCATTCGACTCATTACCCCATAGTTGGATTAATGCGTGTTTGGAAAACTTTGGAATCAGCAAAAATATATGTACATTCTTGAAAGCAAATATGCAAAAATGGAAAACAGCCCTAACAGTAAATGGGGAGAACATTGGTGAAATTAACATCAGACGAGGAATTTTCCAAGGGGACTCACTTTCACCACTACTGTTCAACATCGCATTAATTCCATTGACAATAATCTTACGAAACACAAAACAGGGATACTACATCTCAAGCCAGCATGGCAAGATAAACCATCTGCTGTACATGGATGACTTAAAACTGTACGCGAAAAGCCACACTGAACTTGAATCAATACTCAATGCAGTCCAACTATTTAGCAGCGACATCAGAATGAACTTTGGACTTGAAAAATGTGCTGTACTATCCATGCAACGAGGAAAAATGGCAAAAACAGAAGGAATAGAACTGGGAAATGGAAGTATTGTAAAAGCACTAGCAAAAGATGACGGTTACAAATACCTAGGCATATTGGAAGCAGATAACATCTTGAATGGAAAAGTCAAAGAGTCAACGCAAAAGGAATACATCAGGAGAGTCCGCAAAATTTTAAAATCAAAGCTGAATGCTGTAAACATAATTAAAGCCATTAATACATGGGCAGTCCCAGTGATACACTACTCAGCTGGAATTATCAACTGGACTTTGGCTGAACTGGAAAACCTAGACCGGAAAACACGTAAACTTTTGAATATGCACCACGCTCTACATCCACGAAGTGACATCGACAGGTTGTACCTGCCAAGAAAAATAGGGGGCAGAGGACTATTGCAAATCCACCAAACTGTAGAAGAAGAAAAACGAAGTTTGAATGACTATGTGAAACAAAGTACAGAAAAACTGCTGCAGGCTGTGAAAACAGAGAGCACTATAAAAATAACAGAAACAAAGGCAGAATATAAGGAAAAATGGCTGGATGACAGATTAAATAGATGGAAAACCAAAGCTTTGCATGGACAGCATTTGAAAAACATTGAAGGAAAATGTGATAACAACTTGACATGGGCATGGCTTAAGATGGGAACCATCAAGAAAGAAACAGAAGGCTTAATACTGGCTGCTCAAGAACAAGCATTACCAACTAATGCCATGAAAGCGAAGATACAAAAATCCACTGACAATCCAAATTGCCAACTTTGCAATGACAAAGTTGAAACTGTTTCACACCTAATCTGTGAGTGCAACAAAATCGCACAAACTGATTACAAATCTAGACATGATCGAGTTGCTAAATTAATCCACTGGGCATTGTGTAAAAAATATGACTTGCCTATGTCCGAAAAGTCGTGGGAACACAGGGTGGAAAAAGTTGTTGAGAATGAGAGGGTGAAGATCTTGTGGGACTTTCGAATACAGACAGATCGCCATTTGGAACACAATACGCCGGATATCACAGTTGTAGAGAACCGAAGCGTACAGCTGATTGATATCGCTGTACCAGGAGATGCCAGAGTCGAAGAAAAAGAACTGGAAAAAATTACGAAATATCGCGACCTGGCCATCGAAACTGCGCAATTATGGATGAAACATGTAACAGTGGTACCCATTGTCATCGGGGCACTGGGAACTATGTCCAAAACCTTTGCAAAATACATCAAGAAATTGCAGCTTCCTGCAACAACTCCAGCAATGTTACAAAAAACTGCGCTACTTGGAACATCTTATATTTTAAGAAGGTACCTGGTTGACACCTAGGATGCTGGTAGCAACCCGTGTCAACCATCAGCGCCAGCCAATTTGAATGTTCAGTTGGCTGAGGTTCATGTTTAATGAATAAAAGATAATAATAATAATAATAATAATAATAATAATAATAATAATAATAATAATAATAATAATAATAATAATAATACATAATATATAAGAATATAATCATAATAATAATAATAATAATAATACTAGTAATAATTAATATAATATAATGATAATATAATAAAGTTGGAAGGGACCTTGGAGGTCATCTAGTCCAACCCCCTGCTCAGGCAGGAAACCCTATACCATTTCAGACAAATGGCTGTCCAGTCTCTTCTTAAAAACTTCCAGTGTTGCAGCAATTCACCACTTCTGGAGGCAGGTTGTTCCACTGGTTAATTGTTCTAACTGTCAGGAAGTTTCTCCTTAGTTCTAGGTTGCTTCTCTCCTTGATTAATTTCCATCCATTGCTTCTTGTCCTGCTTTCAGGTGCCTTGGAATATAGCTTCACTCCCTCTTCTTTGTGGCAGCCCCTGAGATATTGGAACACTGCTATCATGTTCCCCCTCGTCCTTCTCTTCATTAAACTAGACATACCCAATTCCAGCAACTGTTCCGCATATGCTTTAGCCTCCAGTCCCCTAATCATCTTTGTTGCTCTTCTCTGTACTCTTTCTAGATTCTCAACGTCTTTTTTACATCGTGGTGACCAAAACTGGATGCAGTATTCCAAGTGTGGCCTTACCAAGGCATTGTAGAGTGGTATTAATACTTCGTGTGATCTTGATTCTATCCCTCTGTTAATGCAGCCTAGCACTGTGTTGGCCTTTTTGGCAGCTGCAGCACACTGTTGGCTCATATTTAAGTGATTTTCCACTAGACTCTGAGGTCCCTCTCACAGTTACTGCTATTGAGCAAGGTACCCCCTATACTATACCTGTACATTTGGTTTTTCTTGCCTAAATGTAGAACCTTGCTTTTTTCACCATTGAATTTCATTTTGTTAGATAGTGCCCAGTGTTCAAGTCTGTCCGAGATCCTCTGTATCTTATGTCCTGTCTTCTGGATTGTTGGCTATTCCTGCCAGCTTGTGTCGTCTGCAAATTTTATGATTTCCCCTCGATCCCCTCGTCCAAATCGTTGATGAGATTTGACGAGCACTGGTCCCCAGAAACAAGGCCCCGGGCACCCACTACACACTTCCCTCCATGTGATGCGGTTTCCATTGAGGACCACACCCTGAGTACGGCTGGTCAGCCAGCCACGGGTCCATCTGGTGGTGATGCTGTCTAACCCACATTTTTCTATCTTATCAAGTAATGGGTTGTTATCTACTTTATCAAATGCCTTACTGAAGTCCAAGTAAATTATATCCAC
>JALGBA010002044.1:0-25000 GCA_023970755.1 Azemiops feae
CTCCTCTTCCTTCTCCTCCTCCTCCTCCTCCTGCCTGCAACCCCACTCCCTTCTAGCACTGATGATGTTCCCTAGTTTGGTAGTGGAAATGTGTGCAAGAACACGCAGCCCAGCTCAGAGAGCACCAAGGACCCCACAGTCATTCTCCTCCCAAGCGCCAATGGGCGTCCTTTCCTTTTATTCCCTGCCAACGCCGCCAGTCTCACCCACTTGCCATCCAGGCGCCCTTCTTTCGCGCTCCCGCTGGCCATCAATGAAAGAAGCGGAGACAATTCACCTTCAGCCACTATGAATCTGGGCTGTATTGAACTCCGCGTCCTTCTGGGGAGTTGCAGGTTGGCTGGGCCTCGAAAGAGCCGAGGGGAGGCCTGGAATTTGCAGAAAGCCAGAATGTAAAGCGCGAAGGATCCGCTCTTTCTGGCCGACAGGGAAGAAGAAGAAGAAGAAATGCCCCCCCGCTGGGAGATTTATTTTGCAGAAGGGCAGAGCTTGGCAATCGTCTCCTCTGCGGCTCAGAGGGTCCTTTGGCAACCAAATTAAAGGCAGGCCCTGATCGAATAAGCAGCCAGATTCGAGGGGGGGGGGCGATGGCTTCACAGCACCTCAATTTAGTTCCAAATCTGTTTCAGACTCTGGAAACGGATCCACAGATCTCCTTTTTTTTCTTTTTTCTTTTAATTCTCCGTGTGTTCAAACTCCAGGGAGTCTCTAGAAGTAGCAACCCCCCCCCCCTAAAACGATGATGGAGTCTGCTCTGTTTCAGAGAGGGAGGGGCGGCCAACAGGCGGCTTGAAAAGTTGACTTTGAGAAAGGGAAATCTGATAAGATTATTTCCTTGACACTGTTGGATAAATGGCGCCGGCTGCACGCTCCACCAGCCCTGGGCGGTGGTGAACAAGGGTTATGAGTGAGACGTGGAGCATGTACGGAGCGGAAGCCGAGACGGTATCGCCGGAGCTGGCAAGTCGGAAATCTGGGACGCTGCAGATTTTACAGAGACAGGACAGACGATGCCAGCATCAGCCGGATGCATCGGCTGGACCTGTCAGAAAAGACAAGATAGCAGCCGAAGCTTTGCCATCTTGACCTCCCTCTCTCTCTCTCTCTCTCTCTCTCTCTCTCTCTCTTTCTCTCTCTTTCTCTCTCTCCCTCCCCCTCCCCCTCTCTCTTTCTCTTTTTTTCTTTTTCTTTCTCTTTCTGTTTCACTCTTCCTTTTACTTTCTCTCTTTCTCTTTTTTCTCTTTCTTTCTCTCTCTCTCTCTTTCTCTCTCTCTCTCTCTCTCTTTCTCTTTTTTCTCTTTCACACTTTTCTTTCATTCTCTCTCTCTCCCTCCCCCTCTCTTTCTCTTTCTCTTTCACTCTCTTTCTTTTTCTTTCTTCCTCTCTCTTCTCTCTCTCCCTCCCCCCTCTCTTTCTGTCTTTTTTCTCTTTCTCTTTTCTCTCTCTGTTTTACTCTCTTTCTCTCTCTCTCTCTTTCTCTTTCTTTCTCTTTCTGTTTCACTCTTACTTTCTTTCTCTCTTTTTTCTCTCTCTTTCACTCTTTCTTTCTCTTTTTCTCTTTTTCTCTCTTTCTCTCTTTCTCTCTCTCTCTCTTTCTCTTTCTGTTTCACTCTTTCTTTTATTTTCTTTCTCTCTTTTTTCTCTCTTTCTTTCACTCTCTTTTTCTTTCACTCTCTCTTTCTCTCTCTCTCTCTCTCACACACACACACGGATCCCTACAGCTGCCCTGTGGGAACCTATCTCCGTCAACCCACGCTGCTGGCTGGGTGCGTACAACATAGTTAACCAGGTCACAGAACAGCCTAGTAGGTGCATTCTTAGAATGCACAAACTTTGGCTAGAATAACAGGATTACAGAGTTGGAAGGGACCTCGGAGGTCATCTAGTCCAACCCCCTGCTCAGGCAGGAAATCCTATACCATTTCAGACAAATGGCTGTCCAGTCTCTTCTTGAAAGCCTCCAGTGATGAAGCACCCACAACTTTTGAAGGCAGGTTGTTCCACTGATCAATCCCTCCTTATTTCCAGGCTGGAGCTCTCTCTAATAATCTTCCACCCGTTAATTCTTGTCCCACCTTCAGTTGCTCTGGTGAATAGGTTGACCCCCCCACACACTTCTCCACGACAGCCCTTCAAATATTGGAAGACTGGGAACCAGGGACTGAGTTCATTTGGTAATCTGGTTACCAGCCTTGAAGACAGCCAGCTCTCGCCTGTAGAGAGATCCCCTTGTTTTTAAGTGCCCCCCACCCACAGCAGCTCCCTCCCTCCCTCCTAGCATCAGCCCCAGCTTGAATGCCCCCCCTCCACCCCCTTCCCCTCCACCACCCCCCTTCTTGCTTGCTTGTGTTTTCCTGCCAGGTGAACCCCTCAATGTCTGGACTTGATCTGCATCTCGGCTCCATAAGTCACTCGTCAGTCAGACCTCCTGCATCTGACAGCAGGAAAAAAAGGTGGCTGCAATTAGCTGTAACCATTTCATTTTAGTCAAGTGTCCCATTATAATTTGCATTTCACCTTTTAATTGCGGTTGCGGAGGAGACGGGCGCCGGCTGCCTCCCGGGTTGCCGTGTGTAAAATATGCCCAGGTTATAAAACGCAGGCAAACGTCTTGAAGAGGGACCGGCCCCGGAATCCTTTGCGGGAAAGGTTTTACCGATCGGCAGAGAAGCCGGTCTGGCTTCTGTATCTGAGCCTCTCCTGCTGGGCTGAGGGGTGGAATTAGAATTAGAGTTGGAAGGGGCCTCGAAGGTCATCTAGTCCAACCCCCTGCCCAAGCAGGAGACCCTACTACACCATTTCTGAACAGATGGCCGTCCGGCCTCTTCTCGAAAGCCTCCAGTGATGAGGGTGGGGTCCATCCCATGGGGAGGGGGACCACAAACATTAGGCCACAGTTGGGTAAGGGGCGGGTCATTGAAGCCAAGCGATTGCTGGGTGGCAAGCTCGGCTCGGACAGAAACTGCCCTCCAAAGAATTAATTAATTAATTAATGGGAGTTTATTTGGTTGCCCAGCTCATACAGGTGACCCTGGGTGGGCAAGAATGTTAAAAATAGTAAAATGCATAGGCGAGACGGGTGAAACACACAGTGGAGATTACGCAACAGCAATCAGCACAGCCAAAAAATGGGAGAGAGTAACAGAGTTGGAAGGGACCCTGGAGGTCTTCTAGTCCAACCAACTGCTCCAGCAGGAGACCCTATATCTATACCAGGGGTAGGCAACCTTGGTTCTTTTATGACTCGTGGACTTCAACTCCCAGAATTCCTGAGCCAGCCATGCTGAGGGGAAAGGGAGAGGTTTCCAAGCTGAGCCATGCTGGCTGAGGAATTCTGGGAGTTGAAGTCCACGAGTCATAAAAGAGCCAAGGTTGCCTACCCCTGACCTATACTATACTATTCTGGCTGTCCAGTCTCTTCTTGAAAACCTCCCGCAATGGAGCTGCCACCGTCGTAAATACAGGCCAGTTGCTGAGCATCAGAATTTTGACAACACTGGGATGTTGTGACAGTTCTGTGAGGACTAGATATAAGCTGCTGTTTTCAGTGCTATTTTAGCTTAAAACGGTCACTAAATGAATAAGTTGTAAGTTAAGGAGTACCTGCGTTTTCCCCCACAATAACCCAGTGAGTAACAGAATAACAGAATTGGAAGGAACCTTGGAGTCTTATAGTCCAAAGTCACCAGGCTCGTTTTCATGCCTAAGGCAGGACTAGAACTCACCGTCTCCTAGTGATTGGCCCAAAGTCACCCAGCTGGCTTTCATGCCTAAGGGGGAACTAGAACTCACCGTCTCCTAATGATTGGCCCAAAGTCACCCAGTCAGCTTTTATTGCTAAGGCACAACTAGAACTCACCCTCTCCTGGTGATTAGCCTAAAGTCACCCAGTTGGCTTTTCCTGCTGATTCCCAAAACCACCCAGCTGGTTTTCGTGCCTAAGATAAGACTAGAACTCACCGTCTCCTGGTGATCGGCCCAAAGTCACCCAGCTGGCTTTTGTGCCTAAGGCGGGACTAGAACTCACTGTCTCCTAGTGATGGACCCAAAGTCAGCCATCTGGCTTCCAAGCTTAATGATGCTACTTGGGACTCAATAAACCTGAGCAAATGAATTTGGATCAGGAACCACAGGTTGAAAGAAGAGAAAATAAAAATAAGGAACTGCCCCTAAGGAACTTTCTGTGGCCCCCGTTGCTTCCACGCTGCATCCAAGTAGCAACAGGATCAGGGCCAGTGATGGGGCCCCATCCATGCCCTGTCCTGCATCAGGGCCAGCCGGGAACCTCCTGGAAATGAGATGGGTTTGGACTACCCAGCTTTCAGCAAACCTTTTCCAAGAAGCCTTTGGGTGCTTGATTTGCAGATAACCTGTCACTCATGGGACCCCGAACAAGCCACATGTCTTGTACCCCTACTGGAAGATCACTTAATTTAGAACAGAACTGGAAGGGACCTGTGTGGTCTTCTAGTCTAACCTCCTGCTCAAGCAGGAGACCCTATAACATTTGAGACAGGTGGCTGTCCAGTCTCTTCTTAAAAGAGTTATCTGATTGTTGAACAGAGTCAGTTATATTTTTCAATCAATCAATCAATCAGAATAGAGCTAGAAGGGACATTAGAGGTCTTCTAGTCCAGCCCCCCACTCAAGCAGGAGAACCTACACTGTCTCAGACAAGTGACTGTCCAGTCTCTTCTTAAAAACCTCCAGTGATGGAGCACCCACGATCTCTGGTGGCAAGCTGTTCCACTGGTTAATTGTCCTCACTGTCAGGAAATTTCTCCTTGATTCCAGGTTGCTTCTCTCCTTGATTAGTTTCCATCCATTGTTTCTTGTCCTGCCTTCTGGTGCTTTGGAGAATAATTTGACCCCCTCTTCTTTGGGGCAGCCCCTCAAATACTGGAATGCTGCTATCGTGTCTCCCCTAGTCCTTCTTTTCTCTAGAACTAGCCCTACCCAAATCCTGCAGCCGTTCTTCATATGTTTTAGTCTCCAGGCTTTTAATCATCTTCTTTGCTCTTCTTTGCACTTTTTCCAAATTCTCAACATCTTTTTTTGACCAAAACCGGATGCAGGATTCCAGGTGTGGTCTTACTAGGGCTTTATAAAGCGGTACTAATACCTCGCGTGATCTTGATTCTATGCCTCTGTTTATACAACCCAGGATTGTATTAGCTTTTTTGGTTGCTGCTGCACACGGCCGGCTCATGGTCAAGTGATCGTCCACTAGGACTCCGAGGTCCCTCTCCCAGTTGCTGTTTTTGAGCCAGGTCTTGCCCAATCTGTACTTTTATACCTTTGGTTTTTCCTGCCTTTGCTTTTCTCCACATTAAATATCATTTTGTCGGATAAGGGCCCATTGTTCAAGCCTGTCAAGATCCTTCTGAGCGCCTGGCACTTCGGCAAGCCTGCGAAATGCCGGCTTGTGTCAGGGGAAGCACCTCCCCTTCTACGTTAAAAGATAACGATTCTTTTTTTAAATGACCGGTTTATCTGGAGACCCTGACGTGAGGTTGGTGCCCACCGCTCTGCCCCTTGCCCTGACTTGCCAGGGTTACGAGCCGATGGGTGTAAATTCCTCTCCCATTGAATCTGGGCCACTCGGAGTCACGTCCCTTGTGCTGGCACTGACGGATGAGTGAAGGGAACCATTAAGGCACTCCACACACAGCCCCCCCCCCTCTTCCCCCGCGGTGAAGGATTTCCAATGCCGGCTTTAATTTATTTTTAAATGAAATTTGCTATTGATTCTGGATTAAAGGAACAGATCCTAGAGCAGTTACTACTGACAGCGCTGCCAGGGAAGCCACGTGATGGGACGTGGCACTTCTCTAGGGCAGGGGGGGGAAACACCCCCCAGAAGGCAAGACAGGTGACAGCTGAGCTGGCCTCTCCCCCCCCTCCCCAAATTAACTCCTCCAGGGCCAGCCCTGGGCTGCTCTCTCTTACCCAGGCCAAATAATTGGGGGCTGCCCCTCCCTCGTGGCCTGGTGGGGATAGACGGGCAGAGGCTGGCCTCCCTAGTGGCCAGGCAGCTCTGCGGCCCAGAACAGACCCAGATGGTGCCAGCCTTGCCAGCTTCTTTCAGCCACTCTCAGAAGCCAGAAAGGGGGGAGGGCGGTTTCTCCCCCTGAGCAGGGTTTCTCCTGAGGAGGGGGTGCTTCTGATCATGAATTGGGCCTCAGCAATTAAGAGGGAAGCCAAGAGCACCCCCTTGACTGAAAGATGGGGTCCCACACCACTGGGAAGGGGCTCCTGGCTGTAGGTAGGCAGTCCTTGACTTACCACCCCAACAGAGTCCTAAATTTCCTTTGCTAAGCAAGACACTCGCTTTGCCTCACTTTGTGGCCTTTTCTTGCCACAGTGAATGCCTGCAGTTGTGAAGTTATTCACACGGTCGGTAAGCGAGTCCGGTCTCCCCCTGGACATTGCTTGTCTGAAGGTCCCAAAAGAGGGATCACGTGACCCCAGGACACTGCGACCGTCGTAACCACGTGCCGGTTGCCGAGAGTCTGAATTTCGATCACGTGACTCTGGGGGGGGGGGTGATGCAATGATTGTTAACGGTGAAAACTGGTCATAAGTCATAACTTTTTCCCCTGCTGTTGTGACTTGGAACCGTCACTAAACAAACGGTTAAAAGTCGAGGACTCCCTGTGCTTTCCCATTCTCCGTGGGCTGCAGCTGAGATTCTTGCAAGGCTCTGCAGACGTGGACGATGGTCGTGTGGGACAGAGCGGGAAGCGGCATGCTGGGCTTCAGAGTGGCCGGTGGCCGTGGCTTGGCACAGTGAAGGACAACTGTCCCTGTCACAAGGGGCTTCCGTGCCAGTTTACCAGGGGCTGCAGACGTGCCCCGTCACGCGTAAGCAGCAAAGGGCAGGAAATGAACAGAGCAAAGAGTCCTTAGCTTTGCATCCTCCTTGCTGACCAGCCACAGCTGTCCAGAGTTTTTCTCCAGCCTGGATGGGGTTCAGGACTGAGCCGTGACATTTTGGGGTGCAGAGACAGTGACCGGCAGCACCCCCAGCACTAGGTCTGCCCCTCTCCAAGGGGGAGCCTCACCACTGCTCCAACTCAAGCTATCTGGGCCTGGCCGAGGCCAAAATTCTGCCTGAGCCAGATGGAAGGTCTCTCTCCGCCCTGCCGGGGTCCTGCACCCAACCACAGGAACCTGCCCAGGGCGCAGAGAGATCATCCATCCGGCTCAGGCAGAATTTTGGCCTGGCATCAATTGGGCACCGCATATCAGCTGCTGGAGAAAAAGCGGGGGGACATTTTGCCAGTAGCAACTCCTTGGCTACAGAGAAGATTCCCGTGGCCCATTCCCACGCCGCGTGGACGCCCCTCTCCGGCCAAGCTGGCTCAGGACGATCCTGGCTTCAGGGGAAGCCAAGCCAGGAGAGGGGGGGGGTCTCGGCTCAGCCTGTTCTGGGCTCCTAAGAGAGCTGCTGAGTTCAGTCACGCGTTCAGCAGCCGCCGTGGGAACGCAGCCGGCCCGATGCGGCAGGGCGAGCGAGCGAGAGGCCTCCGGGCGCTGTCCGCGGGCGAGGTGCTGAACTGGCCATTCCGTCCCGAGGGGCCGGGCACCCGCGGAGGCGCTTCGCTTAACGGCTGCCAGGGCGCAGGCGGGGACGCGCGCAACTCAGGCAGGCTCGTGGCCGGGCGCGCGCCCAACCAATGAGTCCAGACCCAAAGCGGCGCCCGCGGGCTCAGGCAGAACAGCGGCCAGGGAAGCTGGGCTTCCTCTCTTGCCCCCAACCCCCCCCCACACACACACCTCCTCCCCCCCCCGCGAGAGGCACCGCGCCGGCCTCCCCGCGGGGTCCCACGGAGAAAAGGAGGGCAGCCCTCGCTCCCCTGGCTGGAAGGTGGGGAGCCAGGTACGGCCACCTCCATTCGCAGACTGGAATAGCCCCCCAGCGCCCCCCTCCTTCAAAAAGCGAGGGGGGGAGGCGCTGCCTGCTGGGTCCCGGGCTTCACGAGCCCGCTCTCTCCCCCCCTCCCCACTCCGCCCACGGGCAGGCAGGCAGCCCCCTCCTCCCCCCGCCCGCCGGGGCTTTTAAAAGGTCCCTTCGGAGAAACTTTAGCGATCAATCAAGCTCTGCTCCGGATCCCTCCGCCGGCGCGCAAGAGAGCGGGGGCGCGCGCGCGTGGGAGACAGAGAGCGAGCGAGCGAGCGAGGGAGGGAGGGAGGGAGGGAGGGAGGGAGGGAGAGTGACGGCCGCGGCACGGCGGAGCCCTCCGCCGTAGGGAAGAGTCCCGCAGTCTCCGGCTGGCGAGCGGAGGAGCAGGCGGTAGCGGCGGCGGCGGAGCGGGCTGGAGACGCGGGTGGCAGCTGCTCGGCTCGGCGCCCCCCGGATGTGAGAGGCGGCCGGGCAGGGGAGCAGGATGGGGGGCGCCTTCGGCCTGACCCTGGCGCTCTGCCACTCGCTGGGACTCTACCTGCAGCTCGGCGCCGCTTCGCGACCCCCGCAGTGGGAGAACCAGATCTCCAGCAACGGTGAGTCCGGGGCGGGGGGGGGGAGAGAGCTGTGAAATAAAGGGGTGGGTCGCCTCCCTCTCCCCTCCCCCCGATCGTTCGCCTGGCCGGCTGTCATATGCGGGGCCCGGCTCCCCGTTCCCAGGGGGGTCCTCCCCGCGTCTGGGATTCTTGCCAGGGGCCCTCCCAGCCGTGGGGGGAGGTTTCGCCCCCGCGATCCGCCTGTGTCCCGCTGGGGTGAGCTGTCGGCGGCTCCCCGCGGGCGGCTGGGGGCGCCCGGGCGCCGCGGGAGACGGCCTGGCCCGGCGCGCGCCCGGTGCCTCGTCGGGGGTCGCGCCCCGTCCGCTCAGGTGGCCGGGATGTCCGGTCCTGGCTGCGGCCGGGGAAGGAGCGGGCCATGTTACGGGGGAGGGGGGGTTAGAGCGACGGGGAGGGGAAAGCGGTCCCCCCCTCACTCGTTTTGTCTTCGGGAGCGGCCGGGGGCTGCTCGGCTCCCTCCCAGGCGGAGTTTGCGGAAGGGGGGGGAGGAACCAGGAACGAGGCTGGTGCTGCTGGGGGGCGGCAAGCGACCCTCGCCTCTCTGCTCTGCCTCAGGGGATCAGCAGCCAAGGCTCCGGGTCCTGCCTGGAGGGGCTGGGTGTCCCCGCCCGATTTTTCGGCAGTCCTCTCCAACTCCCTCCCTTCCCCTCTCCGGGTTCCTGAACATCTCTTTCCATCTTTGTGTGTCTGTATGTTAAAAGGGGGGGGGGGGTCCTTCCCATTTCCCCGTTCTCCCAGGCAAGCTAAGCACTTGGACGCCCCATTTCAGGACCGGATAGTCTGGCCAGGAGCCCTTCCGCCCACCGCCCGTCTCCCCCCCCGGTTTTCAGACGCCTCTTGGGCAGGTGGCACGGATAGGGCGGCTCCAGAGGCCGGCGGTGGTTGGCTTTGCCAACAAAGAGCCTCTGGGCTGCCCGGAACTCTTGGCGAGGGTCGGTGGGCACAGCTCCCCGCCGACCCTCTTTAGATGTGCTTCCGAAAACGGGGTCGCACTTTTTCCCCCTTCCTTCTTCTGTGTGTGAGAATGTGGTCATTTGTGCCTCGCGTTTCTTCTGACACGTCTCTGGGACGGAGCGACGAGAATGGAAAACCGATGGGGAGGCTGGACCGAAACGGAGTAGCAGAACCGGCGGGCTGGGGGCTTGCCCCCCTCTTCTCCCCCCATCCCTCTTGTCTTTGCCCCCTGGCGTGAGAGCCTCCTGGCGGGGAAGGAAGCTGGGTTAGCAACTGGTGGGTAGCTTGGCCCGCCCGACCGCCCCCCGTCCCGAGGGTCCAGGGGGTCCAGAAGGCTCCGATGCCAGGAGAAGGGGCGGGCGAGAGGGCAGAGCGCCCAACCTGTTTAGATTCACGGTGGCAGGAGGCAGATTCAGCGGGGGGGGGGGGGGATCCACATTCTTGTCTTCTCCTACAGGCCAACGGGGGGGGGGCTCCTGGATGTGCCAACTTTTCGGGGGCTCCTCCAGGACCCTCCCAGCCTCCCTTTCTTTCCAGTCGACCTGGGGCTCTTTAGAGAGGAGGGGCAGTTCGGCTTGGGCAGGGAGCGCCGAAACGTTGCGACGCCTCCATCTCGGGGGGGGGGGCTCCTGCAGCGGCTGCCTCGATCACAAGGCATTAATTCCCGAGGCCATGAAGGGTGGGGGGGTAACCGGGATGTTTACCAGAATCTTATTGCTTATGTATTTGCTCGCTTGCTTGATTTATTTGTTTCCTTGTTGGCGTCTGGAAGGGAGGGAAATGCCAATTTGATAAAAGTGGTGTTGGCTGGAGACTGGAACCGGTTGGAGGTTTAGCTGACTGGGTTTGCTGGTCCACGGAGGAGGGTGCAAGGAAAAGAGAATTTTGGAGGTGGAATGGAAGCTGGCCGTGGTTCTAAGTGACGGATTCCTTGGGCCTGTCATCCATAATCTTAATCCTAACCCCAGCCCTGATGAGGTCACTTAGTTTGGTAATGAAAGGTCTGCAAGAAAACCACCAAGCTCTGAAAGCACCAAAGAGCCCATAGTCCCTCCTCCTCCTCCTCCCTTCTAGCACTAATGATGTTCCCTAGTTGGGTCATGAAACATCGGCAAAGAAACCACCAAGCTCAGAGAGCACCAAGGACCCCACAGTTCTCCTCCTCCCCCCCCTCCTCCTCCTTCTCCTCCTCCTCCTCCTCCTCCTCCTCTCTGCAAATCCTTCTCCCTTCTAGAACTGATGATGTTATCTCATTACGTAATGAAAGGTCTGCAAGAAAACAACCAAGCTCAGAGAGCATTAAGGACCCCACAGTCCTTAATGTCTGAAATGGTAGATGGTCTCCTGCTTGAGCAGGGGGCTGGACTAGAAGACCTCCAAGGTCCCTTCCAGCTTCCATTCCATTCCATTCCATTTCATAGTCTATTCTATTCTGCTCTGTTCTGTTCTATCCATATTAACAATCTTAATTGGCCTTAAGTAAAAGTCTCTGCCAGAGGTTGAACCAACCTGACTTTTTCTGGCCGTGCATGGGCTCAGGAGAGAACAGCCTCTATTCTGGGCAGGGGAAACATTACATACTGGCTGGATTCACAGAGTGGTTATGATCACACAGCATGTCGTTCCCAGACAAATAAACCTTTAGCTGACCGGGGAGATGGCCGAGACCTTGTTGCCTGCAGAAAGAAGGAAGGCAGGTTGAGCCATCCACGCTAGAAGACTAATCACTTGTGCGTACTCAGCTCCAGGGCCCAGCAGGGTCAGGAACGACGCAGCAGAGCAAGGACTCATTGCTCCGGGGCTGAGTTCAAAATATGCCAACGACGAACAAGGCCAAGACAGCAGGCAGGCAAGTCTAGGGAGAGGCGAGGGGCCTGAGGGGGGTGGGCAAACAGCCTGAAAAAGAACAGAACAGCTCAGGAGACCCTCCATTCAAAGATAGGAAAGAATAGAATAGAATAGAATAGAATAGAATAGAATAGAATAGAATAGAAATATATAACAGAATAGAATAGAATAGAATAGAATAGAATAGAATAGAATAGAATAGAATAGAATAGAATAGAATAGAATAGAATAGAATAGAAATATAGAACCGAAATAGAATAGAATAGAATGGAATGGAATGGAATGGAATGGAATGGAATGGAGCTGGAAGGGACCTTGGAGGTCTTCTAGTCCAGCCCCCTGCTCAAGCAGGAGAACCTACACCGTCTCAGACAAGTGACTGTCCAGCCTCTTCTTAAAAACCTCCAGTGATGGAGCGCCCACAATTTCTGAAGGCAATTTCTGTTCCACTGGTTAATTGTCCTCACTGTCAGGAAGTTTCTCTTTAATTCCAAGTTACTTCTCTCTTTGATCTTTGATCTCTGGGAGGACAGATCCCTCCCAAATCTGGACAGGTTGACCAAGGAACATTTTCAGGAGTACCGGTGGACAAATTCTATCCATTCCTAAATGTCTTTCTGAAGGTGGGGGGAGAGGGGGACAATATGTTGGGGACATCTGTCTTTGCAGGGGCCTCGGTTCCTGGAGTCCAGTCTGCTGCAGGCTGGGGCTCTGTTGGGTTCGGGGCCGGGCACAGGGACCCTCGAGTGTGAAATGTCGTGTGTGACTGCAAAGTCCCTCGTTTCCCCCCCCCGGAGCAATTCTGGAAAGGACACAGGGACACCCAATGGATGCTCGTTTATGCAGAGGATTATTTTGTAGTAGAAGGGAAGCTGGTTTGAACCGGGACGGTTCTTTCCCAGGCATGCATCCCAGGACAGGCCTGGAGAGGAACTGAGCTGCTGGGCCCAGCAGAGACCCTATTTTGCCCTGAGTGGCACTTAAAAAGGCAGAAAGAAGCAGAACATGAAAAGCAGTTCCAGCCCTCACCTAGAGACGGGAAGCTTGGGGGGAGAAAACCCAGAAAAATTGGGGGAAAAACAGGCTGGTTTTCCACCCGTTTTTTCCCCTGTTTGGAAAAAAACAGAAAAAAAACCTGTCCCCCCCCCCAATTTTTCCAGTTTCCCACCCCCCAGGCCTTCCCATCTCTACCCTCCCCTGACACACCCCACCCCAGCCCAAAGTCTACAACCTCCTATGGGGTGAACTATTGTAATTAATGCAACTCGGTATGGGTGGTTCGGAAAGTGTGGGCAAATTTCTCAGTTCTGCTAGGATAGTCAGGGGCAAAAGATGCCCTTACTTTGATCCCTACTCTGGAGTAGAACTAGTACAGGTGCTCAGAGAGCAAGTTTTAATTTCAGGCTTTGGTGACCAGGAGCTTAAACCCCCCTCAGATGGACCTCCTCATCGCCAGCTAGTGATTTCAACCGTCAGCTCTGTCAGCTGGACCCTCTCTTGAATTGGGCAGCCTGCAACTCTCAGCCAGGGCAAAGAGAGCCGAGGGAGGGACTGCTGCAACTTAGGGAGGGGGGGGGAAGCACATGCTCCGTCTTCTTTCCCCAGGGAGAGCCCCCCCCCGCACAGTGGAGGGTCCCGTGCTGCCCCCTTCTGCATTCACTCGTGTTGCAAGCCTCTGAGGATGCTGCTGCTGCAAGCTATTGCCTGAGGATGGAAAATAGCTGTAACCGTTAAGACTTATAGGCCACTTTCACACTGCTTTGCAGCCCCCTCAAAGCGGTTTCCAGAGTCAGCATTATTTGCCCCCAAGGAGACGCATGAGCCAGGCAGTTGGCGTGACGCAGTTCGAACTGCTTCACAAAATGAACGGGGAAGGATAGCTGTATCATTTATATATCTATATCATCTATATGTATGTATGTATTTATTTATTAAGAGAATTTACATGGCCATCCACTCACTTTCATAACTCTAGGTGGCTTTCAAAAATAAAATCTGTCTATCATCTATCTATCTATCTATCTATCTATCTATCTATCTATCTATCTATCTATCTATCTATCTATCTATCTATCTATCTATCTATCTATCTATCTATCTATCTATCTTTATCTATCTTTATCTATCTATCTTTATCTATCTGTATCTAATTATCTATCACTATGTATCTCGGAGGAGGAGGAGGGGAAGGGGAGGAAGGAGGGGAGGAGGAGGAAGAGGAGGAGGAGGAGAAGCAGAAGTAGAAGGAGAGACTCTAGATGGCTTAAAAAATAAATCTCTGTCTCTGTATATTACTTATACAGCATATCATCTATATCAATTTTATCTATATATCATCTACATGTATTTATTTATTTATTAAGAGAATTTACATGGCCATCCACTCACTTTCAGTAACTCTAGGTGGCTTTCAAACATAAAATCTATCATCTATCTTTCTGTTTGTCTGTCTGTCTGTCTCTCTGTCTCTCTGTCTATATCTATCTTTCTTTCTTTTTCTTTCTGTCTGTCTGTCTGTCTGTCTATCCATCCATCCAAATCTGTCTGTCTGTCTGTCTATCTATCTATCTATATCTATCTATCTTTCTGTCTGTCTGTCTTTCTTTCTTTCTTTCTTTCTTTCTTTCTTTCTTTCTTTCTTTCTTTCTTTCTTTCTTTCTTTCTTTCTTTCTTTCTATCTATCTATCTATCTATCTATCTATCTAATCTTTCTTTCTTTCTGTCTGTCTGTCTGTCTGTCTGTCTGTCTGTCTATCACTATGTATCATGGAGGAGGAGGAGGAGGGAAGGGAGGAGGAAAGAGGAGAGGAGGAAGAGGAGGAGGAGAAGCAGGAGAGACTCTAGATGGCTTAAAGAATAAATTTCTGTCTCTTTATATTACTATATACAGTATATCATCTATATCAATATCATCTATATATCCATATCTATATAATTATATCAATACCATCTATGTATCTACTTATATCTATCCATCCTGTAGAATATCTATATGCCTATATCGTCTGCATAATATCTATCCATTTGAAAATAATTGAGAATAAGGAAAGGCACCCCATTTCAAATGAAACAAAAGGATCGGTCTACACAGTAATTTATTTAGCAGGTTCTAAATGCTCCAGGCTTCCGGACGTATTCATTGTGCAGAAAGTGAATGAGCAAGGAAGTTCCCAACAGAAAGAAAAGTGAAATTTTAATGGGAATTTAAATAGAAAAAAAATTCTTTCTTCTCTCAGCGTGAGATAGCTCCTATTTCTGGTGTCAATCATCTAGTCAACAAATCAGCTGCTCCTTCCCCCCCCATTGAAAAACCCTCCACACTTGACTTAAAAAGAGCCAGTTGAACTGTTATGTAAAACAGCTTTGCGTCCTTTATTAAGAATATCAGATGTTGCATCTCTGAGCTGCAGAGCGCAATATTGGTGGATGAAATGAGACTCTTTTCCTCTTTTTTCGGCGGTCCTCCATTCTTCCAGGTGACCAGATCTGGGTGCGAATCTTGTCTAAACCAGCCCCACGTTTTCCAGCAGATGTTTTTTCTCTCTGAAGTGCAACACGCAGAGATGTGTTAAATTTCCGTTTCAGTTTTTACAAAACCACAAGTTGGTGCCTTAGGAGAAATCAAAGCGTTTGCCCTCAAATGATGACCTTTGTACTCTGCGGGTTTTGTCGCATAGCTTCTATTGTGACACATACACACACACACACACACAATCCTAAGTGTGTCCTTTAGCCCCCAAATGGCAGCCTGCCTGCCCATGATTAGGAGGAGGTCCTGCTGACTTTCCTGAGCATCGGGGGGGTCTTTCTCCTCTGCCCTTCCCCAGAATCGGAGCCGGACTCAGCCCTGCTGCCCCCCATCCCCCCCGGCGGGCCCTTGAGTGTGCGTGGCACCCAGGCAGGGACAGCCAGCCCTCGGCTCAGCCTGTTCCCCTGTGCACAGCAAGCCCCCCCCCCCACCTGGCTGTTTATGGCCAAGGGGCAGTTCCCACTGCAGGGTTCAGGCCTAGCCCCCCCCCCTCCTCCTCCTCCTCCCCCTCCTCCATAATCCCTCATCTCCTCCTTCTCCTTTTCCTTCTCCTTCTTCTCCTCCTTATACATGCTTCCTCTCCTCTTTCTCCTCCTCCTCCTTATACATAACCCTTCCTCCTCCTCCTTCTCCTTCTACATAAAACTTCTTCTTCTCTTTCCCCTCCCCCTCCCCCCTTCATCTTTTTCCCCCAAGTGAAGACCTTCAACCACCCTTCCTCGCACGGCAGGTTTCTTGTAAATGCCAGCCAGGCCCCGACCTGCCTGGTTGCTCCTCAGCTAGACTCTTCCTGTCCAAGCAGACTCTGATTAGAGAACTTGGGCAAAGGGCTTCCCAAGATGGGGAAAAACCTCAGATCCAGCCTCACTTCTTCTGCAACTGCTTGGCTTTTAATGTATGCCGATTAGTGTACATTTAAAGTGACAATAAAGTTATTCTATTCTATTCTATTCTATTCTATTCTATTCTATTCTATTCTATTCTATTCTATTCTATTCTATTCTATTCTATTCTATTCTATTCTATTCCATAATGCTATTGTATTGTATTGTATTGTATTGTATTGTATTGTATTGTATTCTATTCTATTCTATTCTATTCTATTCTATTCTATTCTATTCTATTCTATTCTATTCTATTCTGCTTATTCTATTCTATGCCATGCCATTCTATTGGCTTTTGTAAAGTACACCTTTGGCTGACCACAGGCCTAAGAGACTCCCTTTTCT
The DNA here is from genome assembly GCA_023970755.1 of Azemiops feae. Classification (NCBI taxonomy): domain Eukaryota; kingdom Metazoa; phylum Chordata; class Lepidosauria; order Squamata; family Viperidae; genus Azemiops; species Azemiops feae. Next base: position 16,081 of record JALGBA010002044.1, read on the forward strand.
GACTGCCCAGGTAGGGACAGCTGTCACAGGATGAAGGAATGGGACCGATTCCTTTAACAGTTTAAATCTATATCAGCAAGAGGACGGAATGGATGGATCCCTGTTCTCTTTATTTCAACCCCTGGCTTGGTGGGTGGACATACGGCAAGCGTGAAGCCGTATGCGAATGGCAGCCCTGGTGATGATGTTGTTACCCCTTCAGTCCTGTTCGATTTTATCGGAAATTCTACAGGCCAGCTGGTCTCCCCACGTCTTCCGATTCTTGCACGGCTTCTTTGAGTTTTCCTGTGCTCTGGCCGGTGTCGGCTTTGAGGGTGTCCAGCTACCACGTTCTTTGAGGGCTGGTTTCCTTTTAACCGCAAACTCTGCCCAACAGCATTGCTTCCTCCAGTGAATTCCCCACCACCACCACCACCCGCATTTCACAGCCACAATAAGTGAGATGCCGTTTCATGATTTTGCCTTCCGGTGATCTGTCTCTATGTTACGCGTGCCAGGATTTTGCTTTCTTCCAATGGGGTACATCCAATGAAGTTCTGTTCCCCCCCCCAAAAAAAAAGTGGTTGGATGTCTTTCCTCCTGCAGTCCGCTTTGTGTTACAACCGCAGGGCCTCTCTGTGAGTGTGAGTGTGTGTGTGTGTGTGTGTGTGCGCGCATTGTGTTTTTTGCGGAAAGGCTTTTCCATCTCAAGAGCTGCTACAGCTGCTAACATCTCAGCATTTGTGCACACAGTAGGATGAGTGTGTGTGTGTGTGTGTGTGTGTGTGTGTTGCAAGACAAGACCTGGAGAATTTGGGGGAGGGGGATGTTTCTCCCGTCCTCTCCACATTCTTGCTTTCGCTAGGAACAGCTTGTAATTATGGCTTTCCTCTGTGGCGGCCTAGTCTTAGCCTTTCAAAGGAGCATCGGAGCTGCCAACTTCTCGCATTCTCAGAGACCCCTCTGCTTTTTTTTTCCCAACAGCGAGGCGGGGAGGCGGGTTCAAATGATGCACCTTGGCCCAGGAAAGGAGCCCCCTTTTACAAAACTGCCCGAACACCCCACCCTCCCCTGTTTTTATGTAGCAGCAAAGCAGGCTGTGCATTAACTTGGGTGGGTGGGGGAGCAGAGTTGGAAGGGACCTGGGAGGCTGCTGCAAATCCTTTATTTGCAGCCTCGATCACCATAGTTTGCTGTATTTTTGAATAGAATAGAATAGAATAGAATAGAATAGAATAGAATAGAATAGAATAGAATAGAATAGAATAGAATAGAATAGAATAGACAGACAGAGATATAAAAGAAAGATAAGACAGAGAGACAGACAGATAGATAGAAAGATGATAGATTAGATAGACAGATATAAAAGAAAGACAAGATATAAAAGAAAGACAAGATAGATAGATAGATTAGATAGACAGATATAAAAGAAAGATAAGATAGATATAGATAGATAGATAGATAGATAGATAGATAGATAGATAGATAGATAGATAGATAGATGATAGATTAGATAGACAGATATAAAAGAAAGATAAAAGATAGATAGATAGATAGACAGACAGATGATAGACAGATAGATGATAGATAGATAGATAGATAGATAGATAGATAGATAGATAGATAGATAGATAGATAGATAGATAGGTAGGTAGGTAGGTAGATAGGTAGATAGGTAGGTAGAGAGAGAGAGAGAGAGAGAGAGAGAGAGGGATGGATGGATGGATGGATGGATGGATGGATGGATGGATGGATGGATGGATGGATGGATGGATGATAGACAGACAGACAGACAGACAGACAGACAGTCCCCTCCCCTCAAAGAGGGGAGGCAAAGCCAGCCCCTTCTCAGTGGGTTTAGAGAGGCAGGGAGATCTGGCTTGGGGAGGGCAGTAGAGGAGCAGAGGAAGATAAATTACGGTGCCCTCAAACGTGGATGAGTAGCGGAGTTTGTGGGTCTTTCGGGGGGGGTTGCTGCACCGCCTGCTTCCCCCTTCCTTCCTGCCCTGAGGTTTTGTCGGCCGCTCAGGACTGACAGATCGGAGTGGCACAGAAGCCCTGTAATACTTTTATGCGTATGTCAGAGTTGATTCCCGGCCTGGACAAGTCCCTGCGGTTTTGCGGGCAGCATTTTGAACAGCGGCTGGCCTTGGGCGCCTTTTTCCTCGGGCTGAGAGAGAATGGCCAGGCCTGAGACGCCCAGCTGGCTTGGGCGCTAAAAGGGGACTGAGGCCCACCGTCTGCCGGTGGCCAGCCTGGTGCCTTCGCCAGGCCCCCCAGCTGCCCCCTCCCTCTGATATCTAACCCCGAAACAACTTTGGAGGGAAGCGGAAGTGAGAACGATGAAGTAATGACTGGGCACCCCCAAAGATAATCAACGGAACGGCTTCCGTCCCAGAGTTGGGGGTGCTCCATCCCTGGAGAAAAGATGGGACAGCCATTTATACAAAATGGTAAGGGGGACCTGGAATGGACTAGATGACCTCCAAGGTGCCATTCTATTCCATTCTGTTCTGTTTTACTCTACTCTACTCTATTTGTAATTCTATTCTATTCTATTCTGTTCTGTTCTGTTCTGTTCTATTCTGTTCTGTGTTACACTATTCTACTCTATTTGTAATTCTATTCTATTCTGTTCTGTTCTATTCTGTTCTGTTCTGTTCTATGCTGTTCTGTTTTACACTATTCTACTCTATTTGTAATTCTATTCTATTATTCTATTCTATTCTTTTTTCTTTTCTTTTCTATTCTATTCTATTCTCAATTCTATTCTCTATTCTGTTAAATTCTGTTCTGTTCTACACTATTGCATTGTACCTTCTATCTTTTATATTTTATATCCTCTCCAATCATCTCCATAGTCCCCTCTTTCCCTTTTCCAGATGTTCCCACCGCTTTTTTCATCGCCATTTCCTCCTCTCGCCCCGCCCGCAACCTCTATGGCTGCTGCTGTTTTGGCTCTGGGCGTTTGCAAACCCGGGGGGGGGGGCTCCCTTGCTTGATCCCAGCTGATCTGGGATCCTGGGCGAGGTCGGGCCCTGGTGATGTCCCCGTCCCTCGGTGCTCCCAGGGGACCCTCTTTGCCCTTCAAACTGCCCTGGGCTGAGCCGGGACTGGCCGGGATCCAGCTGTGCACGCGGGTCCCACTCCCACGAAGGGATCCACACATCCTCCTGGCTCTTCAACCCGGCACCGGAACGCCAGCTTGGTTGCCTTGGCAATAGGGATATTTCCCCTCTTTTCCTTGAGTGGGTTTTATGTGTGAACCTCTGCCGAGAGGCTCCGGGCGTCGGCTGCAAGGGGGGGGGGATCTGTTTTTTTTTTTGCAGGCTCCCTGTTTTGGGCCAGGCCTAATCTCTTCATTTGGCGGCTCCTCCAGGAATTTTAAGTGGGAAATGCAGAGGCAGAGGCGAAATGCGGGCTTGGGTCAATAAACAAAGCGGCACCTGCAGAGGGAAGGCTGAGAAATTTGGGGTGCAAGAGAAACGGGGCTGTAAAGGTCCTGGGGTGAGTGGGGGACAGTGTCAGTAAGGAGGCCACAAGCACACAATCAAAGCAGCTGCAAAAGGGGGTGGGGGCTTGGGTCAGAATAGAGCTGAAAGGGACCTCGGAGGTCTTCTAGTCCAACCCCCTGCTCAAGCAGGAGACCATTTCAGACAAACGGCTGTCCAGCCTCTTCTTAAAAGCCTCCAGCCTTGGAACATTCACAGGGTTGGAATAACAGAATCACAGAGTTGGAAGGGACCTTGGAGGTCTTCTAGTCCAACCCCCTGCTCTAGCAGGAGACCCTAGACCATTTAAGACAAGTGGTTGTCCAGTCTCCTTCAAAACCGCCAGTGATAAAGCACCCACAACTTCTGGTGGCAAGCGGTTCCACTGGTTAATTGTCCTCACTGTCAGGAAGTTTCTCCTTCATTCCTGGTTGCTTCTCTCGATTAGTTTCCATCCGTTGCTTCTTGTCCTGCCTTCAGGGGCTTTGGAATTTCAGGGGGCTTCAAGGGGGGCAGATGGGTTTCCACCCCCCTCAACCGTTTCTTAGGAAGTTGTCCTAGTTTCAGTTCCCATTCTGTCATGCAAAGAAACAAATCTATAAAGCAGGGTAACTTTAAGACTTGTGGACTACAACTCTCAGAATTCCCTGACACCAATGCATTCCTTTTCGTGCGTAGCCCCATTGTGGCCTGCTTATTCTCTTGTAATCCTTTCCTCTGCAATCTCTCCCCTCTAGAGAGTGGGAGGATTACAAAAACAAAAACAGGCATGGCTGCCGGAGGAATTCTGGGAGTTGTAGTCCACAAGTCTTAAATTCTGGGAGTTGTAATCCACAAGTCTTAAAGATGCCAAGTTTGGTGACACACACACACACACACACACACACACCACACTATAAAAAAAAAAACTTGAAGCGGTGCCTTGACACTTGTGTGTTCAGCCTCACCTCGTGGTCTCCTCTCCAGAGTGTTTCATAAAAGCGTCAGTTTTGCAACCCTGAACAATAATTGTGAGAAACCGGCCAGTTGGGGTGATTCCGGAGCTACCTTCCAGACACTGAGATTATCTGAATGGACCCATTGCTCAAAATTCAGTGCAGAGACCACAGTTTGAGATCTGAGCGTCTTGCAAACCAGGTTTAGATCTCTGCAGAGGGAGACATTTTGCCCCCTCCCAGGTCTATGACAGGAGCGCATCCCTCCCCCCCCTCATGCTGGGGAATCCACATTTTGTCACTGTGTGTATTGTGTAGGACTGCAGTTTTGGTGCAACGTCCCCCAGCCTGGTCTGCTGGACTCCTCACCCTAACCGCTGACCGTGGATGATGGGAGTTGCAGACACAGCTAGTTCTTGACCTACAGCCTACAGTTTAGTGACTGTTCAAAGTTACAACAGCACTGAAAAAAGTGTGTAATTGTTTTTCACACTTACGACCGTCCCTGTGGTCACGTGATCAGAATTCAGACACCTGGCAACTGACTCGTATTTACGACGGTTATACAGCGTCCCAGCGTCACGTGATCCCCTTTTGTGATCTTCCGACAAGCAAAGTCAATGGGGAAATCAGATTCACTTAACAACCATGTGACTCACTTAACAACCGCAGCGATTCACTTAACAACTGAGGCAAGAAAGGTCGCAAAACAGAGCAAAATTCACTTAACAACTGTCTTGCGTAGCAACGGAAATGTGGGCTCAGCTGGGATCACAACACACACCCGGAAAGGTTGCCTTGGAAATAGATGGGCGCCCCCTGGTGGCTCCTTGTGCATTTACAACCTCATTAAAAATTACAGTGTTTGTTTACTTGATCAATGATTTCACTGCCCATCCGGGCGTCTTCAGCATAAATGACCTGCTGTCTCGCGTGCTGCCCCCTTCCCAGGTTGGCACTGCAGGATGCTGGCACTGCAGGATGCTGGGCAGGATTCAAGGTGATCTCTGGACTCTGGAAAGAGTGCAGAGAAGAGCAACAAAGATGATCAGGGGACCAGAGGCTAAAACATATAAGGAACGGTTGCTGGAATTGGGGATGTCTAGTCTAACGAAGAGAAGGACGAGGGGGGACATGATAGCAGCCTTCCAGTATCTCAGGGGCTGCCCCAAAGAAGAGGGGGTCAGCTTATTCTCCAAAGCCCCTGAAGGCAGGACAAGAAGCAACGGATGGAAACTAATCAAGGAGAGAAGCAACCTGGAACTAAGGAGAAACTTCCTGACAGTGAGGACAATTAACCAGTGGAACAACCTGCCTCCAGAAGCTCTGAATACTCCAACACTGGAGGTTTTTAAGAAGAGACTGGACAGCCACTTGTCTGAAATGGTATAGGGTTTCCTGCTTGGGCAGGGGGTTAGACTAGAAGACCTCCAAGGTCCCTTCCAGCTCTGTTATCCTGTTCCTGTGTAATTCAGTTCTTTGGCATGGATGGTTGGGTCCCTGAACTGAATTTTTCCTGGTTTTGCACACTAACCGGCAGTGCGCATTGGGATAATTCTGCCCCTAGGATGACAGCGAGAAGGTCAAGAGCCCCTCAGCCACCAATGCCCCCCACCACTCTTGGCAAGCGGCACGTTTGCTGGGCCTGCCAAGGCCGGTCCTTTCATTGAAAAGGGCACCTGCATAATTGCCAGAAGCTGTTTCCGAAAGGCAGAACAAGGGCGGCCAGATGGTGGGCGAGGAGATCTGCAGCCCTGCTTGCGGCTGGCCACAGACCAAGGGGCTGGGGCTGGGGGAGGCCAGGTACCCAGTAGAGAAAGAATGCAGACCCCCTTCTAACACTGATGATGTTCCCTAGTTGGGTCATGAAACATCTGCAAGGAAACCACCAAACTCTGAGAGCACCCAGGACCCCATAGTTCTCCTCCTTCTCCTTCTCCTTCTCCTTCTCCTTCTCCTTCTCCTTCTCCTTCTCCTTCTCCTTCTCCTTCTCCTTCTCCTCCTCCTCCACTCCACAAACCCCCCTCCCTTCTAACACTGATGATGTTCCCTAGTTGGGTCATGAAACATCTGCAAGGAAACCACCCAGCTCAGAGAGCACCAGGGACTCCACATCTCCTCCTCCGTTTATCTCTGCCCTCAGGGTCACCTGAATAATGCAAACTTTCTTGCAACTGCTGAAAGGACTCTGTTGTAAACAGGAGATCACCTCCAACTGGCCTCAGTGACTCTCAGAAAGAGTACTAACGACCAGATGACTGCAAGGGATATAAACCCTACCCTCTGCCACCATTCCATCAGAACTGAAGAATCTTCTTGGTCGAGAAGCGAAACCTTTTCAAGGAAAGTCCAGTTGCCTTTAGAGAAAGCATCCTCCGTGATGCGACCAGTTTTGTGGGCTCCAGCTTGAGAGAAGCCCCTTCTACGTCTTTGAGATGCTTCCACAACGTTGTTTTAAATCCTCTTTTGTCCCCTGTGCTGAGCGGACAGGGGAAAGCCACAGTTGCAGCACGAAATAGCATGCGGGGTATGTGGCCTTTTCCGGCTGCACGTGGGGAGCTGTGCAGCCACCGACTCTGCAGAGGAAGGGATCTTGGCACACAGCCACGCTGGCCTCTCCATCCCGTTTTGGGGCAGAGCTTCACCAAAGGCTGGGCAAGCACCCTCGGTGGAGATGCCACTGAGCTGCAGAACGACAAATCGTGCATGCTCCAGTTTTAAGGCTAATTTTAGACATGTTTTGCTGAAGGCAGGCGGTGCAGAACTGGAGGGCTGCGGCTCCATTGCAGAGGGTGGGCTTTCATGCAGGAGGACGCGGGTTCAACGGGGGTCATTCCTTCTGCGTGGCGGTGCAAAACAGCCGAGACGGCAACCAGAACGGGACAGAACAGAATAACAGAGTTGGAAGGGACCTTGGGGGTTTTCTAGTCCAGCCCCCTGCTCAAGCAGGAGATCCTGTACCATTTCAGACAAATGGCTGTCCAGTCTCTTCTTAAAAACCTCCAGTGTTGGAGCACCCACAACTTCTGCCTGTAAGCTGTTCTACTCATTAATTGTTCTAACTGTCAGGAAGTTTCTCCTTCGTTCTAGGTTGCTTCTCTCCTTCATTCCTTTCCATCCGTTGCTTCTGGTCCTGCGTTGAGAAGCTTTGGAGAATAGGTAGACACCCCCTCTTCTCTGTGGTATCCCCTTAGATATTAGGCCAAGGGTCAGTTGGAGAAGGATAGCCCTGGATGTCACACCTCCCTCTGGCCTGTGACAAGGGTGTGTGTGTCTTCATCCTTGGGGGGAAGGGCTGTGAATTGACTCTTGGGCCAGAGAATGGGAGATGCCTTCAGCTCCTTGGTCTTCCTGCTCCAATCTGCGGGGTTCCCCATCGTTTGCAGCGGTGGCAGACAAAGGCTTAGTCACTCCTCCGAAAGGCTGACTCGACTTTCTTGAGGTAGCGAAAAAGAAAAGACTTCCTGATTGTGTTCCTCTACACAGTCTCAGTCCCATCTCTTCATCCTGCCACTGGCAATTCCCCGAGGGGACAGCAAGAGTTTTGTTGGAGAAGATGGAACTGAAATAAAAGCTGCCTAGCTCAGCTTTTTCCTTGTTAACTTTTAATATTTTGCTGCCTTTTTTTTTTGAACAGCTGGTCCTTTTTTTTCCTGAGCACGTGTGAAAAACATCCTTCTTCTCAGGGGTCTCCAACCGTGGCAACTTTAAGATTTGTGGACTTCAACTCCCAGAGTTAAGGAGGAATTTCCTGACAGTGAGAACAATTAATCAGTGGAAGAGAAGTTGCCTCCAGAAGTTGTGGGTGCTCTATCGCTGGAGGTTTTTAAGAAGAGACTGGACAACCACTTGTCTGGAATGGTACAGGGTCTCCTGCCCGAGCAGGGGGTTGGACTAGAAGACCTCCGAGGTCCCTTCCAACTCTGTGATTCTGCATCTTCTGTATAACGGCTGATAGTAACAGGAAATATTTTCAAAAAATGCCCTGGTAGAATTGGATCAATTTGAGCGCCGTGGCTGGCATGATTCATCTGGGCTCCTCCTGGAGGCCGTGTGCCCAGGCGCATCTTTCCCAGTTTGGGCATCTCCCCAAAGGGTGCAATTTCCCTTTGATATTATTGCCAGCATTTGTTATGACAAAAACCAGGAGCCCTGGGGCGGGGGGGGGGGCGGGGTCCTGCAATGTGTCACTATGTTCAAAGGGTTTCAGGGTTGTGGATTGTTTAAACTGGGAAGTGAAAGTTTTTTCCCCCTTTATGTCTTATCTCCACCAGAACAACAGAGTTGGAAGGGACCTTGGAGGTCTTCTAGTCCAGCCCCCTGCTCAAGCAGGAGAACCTATACTGTCTCAGACAGGTGACTGTCCAGTCTCTTCTTAAAGATCTCCAATGATGGAGCACCCACGATTTCTGGAGGCAATTTCTGTTCCACTAGTTAATTGTCCTCACTGTTAGGAAGTTTCTCCTTAATTGCCGGTTGCTTCTCTCCTTGGTCAGTTTCCAACCATTGTTTTGT